>OZ026627.1:83484290-83884290 GCA_964020975.1 Hermodice carunculata | reverse complement strand
CATGGTACATAATCATGCAAAATTTCTAGAGTGAGATCCTTGCGGAGCTATTGCGTCCATGTCAATTTTACATGACATGCCCATGTGACCTTGAAAAATAGGTCAAGGTCATACATTTGCAGTTACGAGCAAAGTCTTACATTAACCTTACATTGAAAGCTAATCACACAAAATATCAACCTCTTTGAGGCAATTCTTTCTGGAGTGCATCTGCAATGATTTTTAAATGTGCCCATGTGACCTTGAAAATAGGTCAAGGTCAGTCATCTACAATCTCAATTTAGTTCGTATCATGGTACATAATCATGCAAAAATTCTAAAGTGAAATCCTTGCGGAGCTATTGCATCCATGTCAATCTTACATGACATGCCCATGTGACCTTGAAAAATCCGTTTGGGTCACCCATCTGCAATCCCAAACAAGGTTTTATATAGGAACATCTACATTACGATGCCAAGCATATAAAAACAGAATTCTGACATATATTTTTGCTTTACATAATGTTCAGACTTTGGGTTCTGTCTTATTTTGACGCAATCAAGTTCGTGAAGACAAATCGGCCATTTCAAATCCATGGCGTGTAGCCTCTGACTGTTCAAAATATTTTAATTGGTAATAACCATTCTTTTGTCGGTAACTCTGCAAAGAATGGCCAACGTCCAATAAACTATGATCAGTTTATAATTTTTGGAAAAAAAATAACTGATTGTATTGATCTCCCGTTTAGAGATCATACTGTAAGTCACGTTAAGGGGTCTGAAAAACGGGCTAAATCACTGTGAATTTGCTGGTCACTTGTTCCACGTCGTACAGAATATACCTTTATTCATTTGAAATTCACTGATGTTGGTCATTGGTTCTTTGGGTGGTACACACTGACACGCACACGTCTAGCTATTTTAAATACGAAAGAATGAGATGGCGTGGGTCAAAAAAGATTCTTTTTTTGTTTCATCATTAACATTGAAAACTGTTTTTCACTTCTCTTTTCCTGGAAATATTGTGTATGTCACAAATGTTTCGGTTAGTGCTACATTGCTGCATCTTTTCCATTGCAGCAGACATATCAAATGTAGTATGAATGATATTTTCCCTTTTTTTTTAGCCCAGCTGTCTTGTCAGTCAACTGAGCTTTTGTGAGGGTCTGCTGTCTGTCCGTCGTTCATCCACAATTCACATTTTCAGCTTCTTCTCCAAAATCGTCAGCCACATTCACTTTAAACTTGGTGGGGATGTGCCTTGGGTAGGTTTTTACAAAGTTTGTACAAATGGTCATGCTGAATCGAATTTTAATTTTTTATAAATTTTTTTTTTTTTGGTTCTTTGTTGGGGGCAAATCTTGAAAAATCTTCTACTCTTAAAGCACTCACCCAATTGCTTTGATATCACACAGGGACAGTTCCGGGGACTTCTAGTTCTGAATTTGTTCAACAGATGGCGCTGCAATTTTTCTATGTCTTATGATTTCTTGTGTGATTTTGATATTTTGGTCTTCTCCAGAAACGTCATACAGATTAAGCTGAAACTTGATGGATATGTTCCTTGCAGAAGGGTCAAACAAAGTTGTTCACTGGGTAGCACTTCCGTTGATTTTTAACGATTTTTTTCAATTCTGGTACTTAATGGTCAACGCAGCTTTTCTATTGATTACTATGCAAGTCAATGGGCATTCTAATGCTAATTCACATTTTCGACTTCTCCTCTTAAACCGTCAGCCAGATTGACTACATACTTGGTGGCAATGTACCCTGGGTAGGTTTCTACCAGGTTTGTTAAAATGGTGACGTTCCAGTGATATTTGGATTTTTTAATGATTTTTTGTGTCCTTTTTTTGGACAAATCTGAAAAAATCTTCTTTTCCACAACCACATACCCAATTGCTTTGATATGACATAAGAATACTCCTCGGGACTCTCAGTTCTTAATTTGTTCATCGGGTAGTGCTACAATTTTTTCTATATTTTTTTATGAATTTCTGTGTGTTATTTGATACTTGTGACTTCTCCGGTACTATTACTAACATTAAGTTGTAAGTATGTGGATATATTCCTTGTGAAGGGGTCAAACAAAGAGGTCGACTAGGCAGCACTGCTGTGCATTCCTATTTTTTAAAGATTTTTGTCTCAATTCGGGTACTTATCAATAAATGCACTTTTTCTATTGCTTACTATGCCCATTCTAATGATAATTCACATTTTGGACCTCTCTGAAGAAACTGTCCAACAGATTCACTTAAAACTTGGTGGCAATATGCCTTGGGTTGTTCTTAACCACGTTTGTTCAAATGGTCACTCTCCTGTGTTTTGGGGATTTTTTATGTTTTTTTTTTCGAAAATCTGTTAAAAAGTTTTAATAGGGAAGTTTAAGATGGGGATTTCTTGTAGTGGTTATAACTTAAATAATTTTAGCCAGATTTGTGCCAAGCTTGGTATGGATGTATCTTTTATAAGTGTGTACCTATTTTGTGAAAATGGACATGCTCTAGTGATGTTTGGACCTTGACGTCATTCCCATAGGTCACAGGTCAACTGACATGAAATTTTCTGTTCATTGGTAACTTGAGATCTGTTATGAGTTAGGACCTTGATCTTGCACATGTTAATGTTTCTCTATGAAGGCAGTACATGTGACCTTGACCCCATTTCTGGGGTCACAGTGCAACATACATGAATTTTACTCTTCACTATAACTTGAGAACTACTTGAACTGGTACCTTACTGTTGCACATGTTAGTGTTCTATAAAGGTCAGACCTACTCAAAACATGGGCGACCTTGATCCTATCCCAATCTCACAGAGCTGCAAGTGTGATGAATGTGTAGGTCAGCTGAGTATGGGCTGTTCACACAGCCCTCTTGTTTATTCATCTGATGATTATAGCTTGCTTTTCTCTAAAACATTCTGTTACGATTGAGATGTTTGACACATGGCAGGTTTGTTGTTAACCTTTAACTTTATCACTATTGATAAAAAGTTGCCATATTTATACAGAATTTCGGTTGGCTACACATAGTTGCTAATAGGCTTACTTGTAAAACACTTGATATGTTGTAATATTTCTTGAAACTGTAGTGGATGCCTTGCTTTGTAAACCTGCACTACACAGTTTTGACCTTTATGGCCCATTTTGGTGCCAGTGCTGCAGGTTTTGGCCAATGATCTGTATTTTTGGGCCCTGTGCTGCACTTTTTTGGACCACAGTGTCATTGTTGAAGTACATAAATTCAGCTGAATCCATGGAGCGGGTTTCTGCTGATAGGTGAAAAATTATACTGCACTTTCAGTAATGATTGCTATCTCTGTGTCTCACTTTTTGATCACAGAAATTACAATAGCAGCCGACTATGTCATTGTTAGTGAGCAAAACATATGTTTAAAAGATCAACCAATATTCCTTAACATGACATGATGCTGAAAAGACATGTCTATAACGCTTTCAAATGTTATGAACTATGTTGTCTGGACCGTTTGGACTCTGATTGCTGATCTTTCTTAGCGAGTGGATTATTTTGATGAATTGGCGTGGGTCTACTTTATACATTGTGATTCGATAGTGATTTTCATTGAGATAAGTAGTTTTAACTGACCGTTAAAATGAACCAAAATCTTGAGCACTTTTGGCCTTTGGTTGCAATATTCTCTACTGCTTCTGACATCTCTGTTGTTGATTAGCTCTGTATATACATGGATCATACTGAAATTAGGAACCATTTAATCGGGGTTTTTAACATTGTCATATCATACTTAGAAAAAAACCCAAATACTTCTTCCCTCAAACTTTGGAATATTAAACAAAGAAACAAACAATCAAACAAACAGGACGCTTTGTCCTTTGACAGGAATAACACGGATGATTTATTTGGATGAATCTGATGTGGTACGGGCTCAATACACACTCAGTCATACAGTATGAATTTGGCGTTTTTTTTAGGCATATGGGTCACATTTATTTGTGTGTGTGTGTGTGTGTGTGTGTGTGTGTGTGTGTGTGTGTGTGTGCCGAAGTCGAGGTCTTTACTTTTTTTCTGTGGCTTTTTAAAATTAATGCTACATTTGGTATTTTTTCTTTCGTTGGCAATTATTAACATATGCTGAATCCCACCAGCTTAGGTGTACAAACAAATGGGTAACACCTGTATCCCCATTGCCTGGAGTGCTGCATCATTGGATCCCATTGCCTAGAGTGCTACATCTTTGGAAAGAAAGGAATGCTGAAAATATAATGCAATGATTTTAACTTTACAGGATGTTTCCATGCATTAACTGTTAGGGAGATGACATTGCCAGTTTATACGGACAACCCAAATTTGGGTTTCTTATTTAAAGAGTTCATCTACAATTACAACGAAATAAATCAGGAAAACATGTTATAGATACAAACATATGTGCTATATCAATACATTTGTATTGTAGCTAGGGCCTTGATACTTTAGAAAAAACCGACTGAAATGTAAAATGTGAAGGCACTTTAAAGCCATTTTCTGACGTAGTATTGCCATGAAAGTTACTTTATTTAAGCATGTTGCCTTGATTTTCTGAAAAAAAACTCATCATATTTAAATCGCCGCTTTTATATTAAATATATCAAACACTTTTATTGAGTTATATCTTCAGGGATCCCCTGCTTGACAGCTCCCACCAACTATTGGTGGGCGCCTGTCATTCAAATCGGCAATGTACCAACCACTGCACTATACTGGTCTCCAAAATGGAATACGAAGTAGGAGCCAGGAACTACAGCTATCACATTTGAGCCATTTGCCATTTGTTACATGTATCAGAAGTAATCCCCCCCCCCCCCCCCAGAAATAAAACAATTCGCCAGTGAAAAGATAATGATGCCTGGGAATATGGATCCACATTATTAGGCCAGGTGACTAGCGAACTGGACTCAGGCACTATTATTTAGAAGGTATACAGGCGGCAACCGTGGGAAGGGAGGAGGGGAGAGGAGAAAGGGAACGGGACCTGAGGTATGCTGCTTAGATGGGAAGTGCAGGTTCCCACCCCCGCTTTTCCCCGTTTACCTGCTAGGGTACTGGGAGGCACTTCATCATGCACTGTCCTTCGTACTGGGACTACAACTTGGTTATCGAAACCTGCTGCGAAAATTGTATAGGCCTAACCCATATCGTTTGGAGCAAAATCATTATTGTAGGTACTGCCTGAGCCTCTACCACTTTGCCCCCACCCCCGGGCTCAATTGCTAGAAACTGAGTAGGACAAAGGGTCCCATACCGGTGGTCTTAGCCCAACACTGTCATATCATAAGGTCATTTTAAGATGACTAACACAGTGAACGTGAAAAGAGTCTTCAATTCGTTGCCTCGAATTAAAGGTAAATATATAGGGGTAATTAGTTATGAATTAACATGTCAACATATCAGGTATCATCTGAAAAATCAATTGAAAATGCTAGGCTGAATGTAAGCTACCTTAAAGTGAAAAAAAAAAAGAAAATGATGTTCCATTTAGAATACACGTAGGCCATACACGCAGCTTACGTTTCGTGTCTGTTCATAGAACGCATATGTCATACGACACAGGCCTGACTCATGGAGCAATTTAGATGGAACCACGTTCAAAAACCGTGAAGACTGTATGGCGCTCCTCGCCGACAAGGTTCCCTTTGTATCCCCTAAATACAAAGCCTACCACTGAAAATGTACTTCAGCAGGTCATCAAATTTCTGCCATGTGACAACCGTAAAGTAATACCTGTATGGATCCTTACATCCAGGGTCTGTAAAAATTCAAACAGATAAAAATTTTTTAAAACATATGTAGCTATATATATATATATATGATGGGCGCTATGAGCTAGGCCTTGGCCTAGGTCTAATCCAATCCATCTCCAGTTAGACTACACCGCCATACATAGACCTTATTTGTACATGTTTTGCGTCTTTGGCATATTTTCACACAACAAAATTACTTAGTCTGGTCATAATCAAGTTCTGGATTAATCCCCAAAATTAAGACGAAAACCGGATTCAAGGGATGGATCAAAATGCCGCACACTCGTCTGTTATTTCAATTACATGTCCTTGTGTGTCCTTACTTAAATGTCCCATTTCCAGAGCTGAGGTACAGTTTGAATACTATTTGTGTAAGCTCACCATCTAGGCTAATCATGTCTGTTACGACGCCTGACAGTTTAACTCGTTCAATGCCAACTGCTTCTTTAGCCGAAATACTGGAACCCTCGGATTTTCGAACATCCTCCCATCAGTTGCCGTAAGGATACTGGAGCACGCTGGCGCATAATGAGTGTTGACGCATGTTGTTATGAGCGTGAGTAACTGGTTTCAGTTCCAACTTACGAATTTACATAATGAAATGGTTAACATGGCGAAGCCCAAACTAAGTTCCCTTAACTGATGGATTTATGAAAGTATCACCACCAGGTATAAGAGAATTATGTATGGCCTTCCTTGAGCAAACGTTTGAAGCGCTGCAGTTCGGAAGTGCCCTGCTAATAAAATAGCATCAAATATAAATTATAAAAAAAATTGTGTGTGTGTATATACCTTTATGCAACTCCGGATCCCTCCATATTTTCTATAATAGAAACAACATTCATTTTTTTTCTTTCTATCAACCTGACATGGTAGAGTGGAAAAGGTCGAGCCTTTGCATTACAAACTTCCATATTCATGATGTTACATTTCTCTATATAAAGTGAAGAACAGACCTTACACGGTGAGGAACAGACCTTACACGGAAGGTGTCAGTGATTGCTAACCACCTAATTGTTGATCAGTTTACTTTCGATTTTCTTGAATGAGAGTTTCACACTTCATCATAAAAAGCAATGTGGTGATAAGAAAAAAGATAAAAAGCAACACAAAAAAACTCCAAACTCCCCCATATATATATATATATATATATATATATATATATATATATATATATATATATATATATATATATATATATATATACATCTACGCTCAGAGAACAGGTTACCCTGGGCGCCCATAATGCTTTGTCCTCAATTGTCCATTTTTGCAGACTTCGGAGTAAAATGCTATACATACAATAATATATAAAGCCAGCATCCTCTTTGTATTCATTAGTATAATGTTCATTTCTGAAAAATGATATTTGGTGAAGCTTCTTTGGATCCTTGTTGAGATATTATGGTAACGTTGTCCCCTTGTGCATCACTCACACGGCCTTGAAGAGAATACTTTAAAATTTTGTAAAAGGTTTAGGAATACAAAGTGGGCGCTGGCTTTAAATTGGAACCTGGTCCATCATAAGATGCATTTCTGACAAAAATTTGGTAAAGCTGTGGTCAGTTATTTTACAAATATCGCCGTTACATCGTCAGGGTGGACGCTACTCAGACAGCCCTCAAATAAATACATTCATAGTTTCACAAACAGTTTTTAGCAGAATGAGAGGACGTTGGCTTTTCATAGGTACCTGGTTCATCATAAGATACATCTCTGACTGAAATGTAGTAAAGCTGCGGTCAATATTTTTTAAGATATGGCAGTAACGTCGTCAGGATAGACGCTACTCAGACGGCTTTCAAATGAATACATTAAAAGTTTCATCAAAAGGTAAAAGATAGTCAGAAGAAGCTTTGAATAGTAACCTCGTCCATCATAAGGTACATTTCTGACAAAAATTTTGCAAAGCTGTGGTCAACATTTTTTGAGATATCGTGCTAACGTCGTCAGGGTTGACGTTACTCAGGGGCCTTCAAATGAATAAATTAAGTTTCATTAAAACTTAAATAATGTTCAGAGGAAGCTGGTTTTATACAGGACACTGGTCCATTAAAAGCTTCTTATATGACAAAAGTTTGGTACACCTGTAGTGAATATCTTTTAAGATATCACGGTAACGTCGACAATACGGAAAATTGGACAGATGGACGACGGTACCCACTGGTAATTCATGTGCTGAGGGTACAAAAAGAAAAAAAAAGAAAAAAAGAAAACGGAAAAAAAAAACAAAAACAAAAAAAAAAATAAAAAACAAAAAACAAAAACAAAAACAAAAACACCCCCCCCCCCACTTAAAGGTCAGTCTTTTATGCAAATAACTCAATGTTACCACTACCTAACCTCGGACCACTATATCGATTCACCTGGTTCCATTTTGCCAGCGTGAGCAACTTTACTGACTACAGGATGATTAAATATAAACCAGATCGAAAACTGTAAAAAGCACACGTTGTTTTTACACTCGTACCAACCAATTTTGGTATTAACGCTTCAAAACTACAGTCGAAAGCTAGAAAAGAAGATTTGCTTAACAGCTAGTCTGCCTGGGTACCT
Source organism: Hermodice carunculata (assembly GCA_964020975.1). Lineage (NCBI taxonomy): Eukaryota > Metazoa > Annelida > Polychaeta > Eunicida > Amphinomidae > Hermodice > Hermodice carunculata. The sequence continues at coordinate 83,875,997 of OZ026627.1, read as the reverse complement.
TCAAAATGAGAACAGTTTGAAATTCTATCGTTCAACCCAATTTAAATTTTGTGTATTAACCGAATTGGCATAAATCAACTGCAATTTTGGTTGATGGTCCTTTGGATGTGGCCACATCAGAAACTCATGAACTAAAGTTCGAATAACATCCCTATTTTTGATAATTTTGAAGGCATTCAAGATTTTAATTTTTTGTGTATGTGTCTAATTTGCATAAATTAAAAGCGCAAAACTTCGGTTTATGGTTCATCGGATGCGGATGTTATATACCTCAATATTAAAGTTGGAATGGCACCACTATGTATGATAGTGTTCAATTTATTCATTATTTATATTTAGTGTATTCATCGTATTTGCACAAATTAAAATTGTAGAACTATGGATCATGGTTCTTTGGATGCGCCTATGCAGCAAAATTATTAATTGAAGTTTGAATGGCACCTCTCTTGAAAACAGTTTTGAAGCTAGTCAAGATTTTAATTTTGCATATTAACCTAATTTGCATAAATTAAAATCCTACGACTTCGGTTCATGGTTCCTTGGTTGTGGCTTTGTCACAAACCTATAAATCTAAGTTGAATGGCATCTGTATGTTGAATAGTGTTGGGTATATTCAGCTTTTAAATTTTTTAATGCCCCGAATTAGCATAATTTTAAATTGAACAACCTTCAAATATATCGATTGTATTGGCAGGTGTCAAAAACCTACACAAGCAATTTTGAAATTTGCTGTCTGCAATAGTTTGAAACACATGGAACTTTTAAAATTGAAATTGTCCCTAATATTCATAATTTAAGACATCATGACTATTCCAAACGATTTGAACAATTTCATTAGTAGGTCCATTACCATGGCAAGCTTGGTACTTTTTGTAATAAAAGTTTCTGAGAGAAACGCCTGAAAAAGTATTTGTCGAAACGAAGAAAGAAGGAAGAAAGAAAGAAGGAAACAAAGAAAAAGGAAACAAAACAAGAGGATCTGCAAAAAAACAAAATCAGTGGATTCACACCCAGACATTATAATGAGAGCTGTAAAACAAACAAGAAATGTGCCCATATGAACAGAGAAAGTGTAAAAAGGTACCCAAAGGTTATACCTTGTATGGGTACCCACCCTGAGGATTTTGATCTATCGTCTACTGAAAGTGTGTCTAATACTATGAGAGAATAACAATTAGGTCAAGTACATTGAGTCATAACACTACAATAGTAAAAATAAATCTAATGTTTATGTACCAATATATGAGCCAGATTCAGGCCCCCAGCTTGGTGATCTATAAGGTGAGACATCTTACTACTCAACCACCTCATATTGACCTGAGGCTACCTACCTAAGTGAGTCTGATATGTAAGGATTTATGACAGTGCCAAGACACAATAAAATGTTAGCTTTAGGACACTTATTAGTGACTTAACGATTATTGATGGATTTCCGTGACAAGGTTAACTATTTAACATTAACAGATACGGAAAACTTTGAAACCCAATGTCCCATATTTATCCTGGCAATCATAGTTATATCAATATATGTATAGAATATATATCTTTGCAAACACAGTAATGTTGTAACTATTTGGCAAGTCCAATTATGTAACTATGTTTAAGAGTGCTTGTATGTAGAAATTGTTATTTTGACAAACGTAATACTTACGTGACAAAACAATAAATGAATTGTGTAGTTCGTATATACATTTTTAACTTTAGAATGGGGCCAATGTGCAGAATCCGCTTCATAAGGGTTAGTTTAACTAAAACTTTGTATGGCTAAAGTGTACGTAAGGTTAAGTTTTCATGTTTTGAATTTATATTTGGCAAGAACAATTGAAAATAGAAAATAACAAACATGTTTCTTGAATAACAAAAGCAAGTGCTCAAACTTAGCACAAACAACTGTCTAGTCATTGTGACCGAAACAATGTGTTTTTGCCAAGTCATTGTTAAAAACAAGATTATTGTGGTGCAAACAAGACTTGTTATTGCCAAATCAGGAGTTTGTTGACCTAAATAGCTTGCTCTCCTACTGGGAATTTTGCCCTTATTCTCGGCAAGTGATATAATGTATCATGTATAAAAGGTGTATGTGTTGTAAGCTCCTAAGATCATTATATGAGGGTGTACGGGAGATGTAACTGGATGGATTAAGCCATAGCAACATAAAAGCTACCTGGCTCATTGTTATCCTGGGAGACAGACGCCTCACTCTGTCATACCCTGAAGAATATCCACATTAGGTGCAAATCACGCAGTCAGATGCTGAATAAGCCTAAAACCCCTATGTAAAGTAGTGGGCACTTTACAACGTGAATATTACCATTGTTAAATACAACTTCCTTCAAAAGTTTCATAACTAAAGAAACATAATGCATTATAAAAGGCTATTCCTACCATGCTAAATGGTCTATATTCCTATATTTTGCAGCGAAATAAGGGTCTCATACCTGAGACAGTGGGTTACGGTGAATCACATGCCCAGCCTTGAACTTTGCTTTATCAACCAGTGAGCATATCGAACCTCTGCCTCTATGCAAAACTATCCACAAAGAACATTCTATGAATATAGAAATCTCCTCTGGTAGTCCAAATAACATTATCGTTTACAGTTTTTTCTTTCATTGCTGTGATGTGGTTATAGCTAACCATGTCAAACAATACATTTTTTTGTCTCGCTATTTTCCCATATTTTGTTCAACAGTTTTTTGGTTAAGTACAGTGTGCTACAATTACCATGAGTATGGCGTATCAATATAAGGATTGGATGCGATAACGGTTGCTTGTTCTGGGAAATGATAGCATTGTCATTTACTTACATGCTTGCAAGGGCTTTGTATTTATTTCTTAGAGAGGGCAGCCAACAACAACACATTCGATCTTTAAATTGAAGCAAATCATATGACAGATGAATCTGACAATAAAGAGAAAAGTGGTACTGCAAAACTTGAATTCCTAGAAAATAGAGGATCATCTGACTCGCTGATGTTTTGACTAGATTCTATTTATGATTAGTTAACTCACTGCTGCCTTCAGTGGGTGTGGGGAAATACTTCAGTCGGGTCTGATATATTATCCTCTAGAACCCTGACAATAACAAATACATGTAAGTTCCAATTTTTTGTATATTACATAGTAGATACATTTATCCCTGAACTTGTTTCAAAACGTGTGTTTCATTGCACAAACTTCTTACATAAAACATGTATCTATTTTTGGCTGAATGGAAATATGGAAGTCTGACCAAAGTTGTGTATTTGCATTTAGTATAGCTTAATTTATAAGGTAGATGTATATAATGACATTGCTCCTGCAATTTTTGCTAACACAAATAAACCATTTTTAATAGGCTATGAGTTATAAACATGCAAACAGTATATATACAAGTGCACTGTATATATTGTACACAATTACACTTGTTTGATAAATGTGTTTGGTAAAACCCCTGCACTTTTGCCCAACACTTGAATCGACATTGCAATGAATAGGTTTTTTATTTTTTTTATTTATTTATTTTTATTTTTTTTTTTTTTGACCATAATATATATGAACCAGTCACCGCTTATGCAGTGATGACTAACATTTTCCCTCTATAAATATTTGTTATCTCTATATGCTCTTCTTGTCTATTAGGTGTTACCGGCCTAAAAGACCACCTCCAATGAGAGACTGGTTGGTCCGCACTTTGTGCCCAATTGTCACCACAGCAAGCTTGGTGTCAGATTAGGGTAATTTTGCACCTCATTAATTCAAATGGTCAAGTCTACTACAAGTGATACGTACTGCCGATTATGATTGGAAGAAGATTGGATGCCAGGCCTAGGGAATGCTAAAATTCCATGTTTTCTTCTCTTCTGTGACAAATAACTTCCTCATAGGATGACTTCTAAATTATAGCATAAAACATACATGGGTGTTAGCGAAATATATTCCAAAGAGAGAAGTATATATAACAAGAAATAAAACTGGTGCTTCCCCAATTAAAAATAATGGAGCTTTGAAACTCATGTATAGATTTCCAGTTTTTCACTCTGTTGCTCTTAATATGCCGAACCCCAACAGTGATAGAAGAAGATATATTGGCCCAGCATTGAAGGCCGTAGTCAATGTTTTTAATACCTTGACGGCCATATGTCCCAGCGTCCATTGACAGGTGGATCACCTGGCTTACAAGGCAATTAACAATCGTAACTGCTGAGTAAAAGGCATTTACTTCTGAATATAGGCATGATGGTATTTAGCACACGCCTATATACTCAAACTATATTCAAATGGCATATATTCAATACATGCAAAATACACATGTTTCCAACTGTTTACTTAAGACGTGTTGAGTGATTGGTAAATTTATTGAAATTTGATTGAACGACACAAAACCCATAAGCGTAATACCCCCTCCAGAAGTGAAGGATAGCTGGTTTTCATATGTTAGTGTTCAAAACAAAAACCAGCCTTCAATCAAAGCACATACAAAATGGGCATTGAGATAATCAGGATAGTGACATCATATTTTTTTAATAAGAATTATCTATCAAGCAGAGGCAGAACCCTGCATTATTGTCTGGCATCTTGTTTTTGTCTGCAATGGACGCAGCTCACCAACACAGCATAACAAATCTGTTTCAGATGTCAATTAATCATAATAAAGCAGTTATGGTCTTAATCAAGGTTCATCATATAATTGATGTATACATATCAACAAATCAATGCTCTGTCATAGATGGCATCCATTATATATAAAAAAGCCTGGTATGAAACTGTACTTCCACAACCAGGCAAACATATTTCATATTGATACACATTTTTGCTAAAACTACGGAAATGCAGTCACCAGCCTATATCAGGAGGAATATGTACCAGTTAAGCTACACATAGTGATCACATACCTGTCACGTTGCACATTTTTAAGGTTTCTGAAAACACAATGTTTGCTTATTAGTATCAAACTATCCCTTAAAAACAGAAACGTGATGATATGTTTGGAATGGGTGGTGGTGGCTGTAAGTAATTGGTAAAGCTATTTAGTCAGTCTAAAAGTGGTTATATTAAAATCCATAATATATTTCATATGGAAGCGCACAATTGGGACAGACCTGCCTGAGATGTTTATGAGCAAGATCAACACAGATCCTTTTGACTTTTAACGAAAAATACAACCAGCTACCAAACATTCATTTAAGGCAGGTGGACCCAAAGCAGTTTCCTTTTGTAACTTGACTTCCTCTGTATTATCCATGATAGAAAACACAGTTCAAAATAATGATTCTCTAAAAGGGTGTTGAATTAAAATATAGAAATATGTTAGGATAATGTAATAAGCCTATTTTACTAGCCGGTGGACAGATATAAGTTGCAGTTTGAGCTCTGTGACCTATGGTAAGCACAACTGAAAAGCAAAATCAATTTCATAAAATTTCAATTCATCAAGTGAGATTTTTTAAATCTTCACAGAAAAAAGTTCACATAGATGTGTTAGTTCTGTATTTTGTGAATGGAACACAAAGATTGCTTATTATAAAAGTACATGTCGATTTATTTAGAAGGCAGAATAAGAAAAAAAAATTGGCTGGGTCTCCTAAATCAAATAATTGTCTGGCATGATCTCCTTTGGTTATATATGTTAAATTAATCTTGCAAGATACAGGCCAAACTGTGATTGTAGCCTGCACCAGCTCCCTTGTGCTGCTTAGGCCTATGCAATTATAAATCAAGCTTAATTTACCCGCTGAAGCTGGTGTTTATGACTGCCAAGAAAGCGCCCAAGCAGATTTGAAGAAAAGATCATTTACATAACAGAAGCAGAAACAACCAGGGCTTGACAACACACTTTCAGCATGTAAGACCCCGGCCCCTTGGGCCAGTGTCTTACATGCAACATAAGAGAGTTACTGGCCTGAAAGTAATGTACACCGGAACAACCAAAATAGAACCAACTATCAGTTCAATCATTTTATTCATCATCGAGAGTATACAATAAATGAAGTTCACAACTGATGTTATTGCCCTATTGATATGGAAATGAAATATAACTATATGCATATACTCACACACATTATTTCCTTGAATATGTTCTGGTGAAAACCAACTGAAGCAAACAAACACGGTGGATCCCATGGAGTATTTAGTTTTATCTGAAATTCATAATTGGACCAGTCACGCCAACAGAATTGACAAACTGTTGGCCTGAGACTGGACAGAAGGGAAAAACCACATAATGTCAATGCCTGCCAACATACCCTTAATATTGCAGACTGTAATTAGATTGTACAGGTTTGACAGGGGACTGTAGCTGGACTGCTTTGATGGAATGAAACGTGGTCCATGACATCTTTTACCTCTGGCTATCATACACCTGGTAAAAGCTGGCCAACTAGGACCGGTTGTATAACAATGCCTCTGACCAGGATCGCTTCATCAGGGTGATAAAGCGGGCAGGAGCGGGCAGGTAGAATCACAAATCAAAACTGATGTATAGGGTTTATTCGTTTTTTGCATGTTCCACACTGTAAATAAATTACTTAAGTAATTGGCAATGATCTTCAACACCCTTCTTTAATTAAATGGGCCCAGTAAATATTATATGTATGCAACATCATTCTAATCCTGGGCATGCTTTACCTTCATCTTGTACAGCTTAAACTTAGTGCAAACATACTATAACCTTTTTTTAAAAAATAAAAATGGTTCAGGACAGGCCTCTACATTAAGCATTGTTTGTCACAATGTCAAGAAAAGCAAAATTTTTCAGATGAATACAATTTTAATCCAGTACTTAAAAATGTGGATAGCAATGCACCGAGCAAGCAGTCAGAAAGTTAATAATGAAAGGGCATAAATCAGTATTTATAAAGTCATTCATGCAACCACCTTTGTTGTATATTTTGAATTTTTTCTCAATTGTCTGATGCCTGGTCTTTTTGTCTTTGTTCTAAAGTTTTTGTGTATGTTCTTATGTATGTATGTATGTATGTATGTATGTATGTATGTATGTATGTATATATATATATATATATATATATATATATATATATATATATATATATATATATATATATATATATATATGTCATTGCTAACGCCTGCAAACAGGTCAAAATCAGTCTATCTTTAAACTCTGTTTTTGCTATGATACCCCAAGCCTTTGCCTGAATAATGTGTGGGTTTGTCATTAGCTCCTCCCAGGCTGCTAAACTGACGTAAATTTTTACCACATTTCAGTGAACAATGTAACTCACACTAAACATTACATGTTCAGACAAATGAATAAAAAATGTAGATAGCCAAATGTTAAAATATATGGAACAAATAATGCTCAGCTCCAATTCCCACTTTAAACGTGGCAAGTCTGCATTTTCTTTCAGTAGTTTGAATAGAGAATATATAAAATGAGTATGCAGCAGTCGAATACTGCAATGGGGAGGAGGGGAGGTCTAAACTTTTATTCACACCTACTTGAAGTATCCAGTGAAAAGGCAATAAACAACGCTCATAATACATAAGTTCAGGCCTTATTGAATATATGATTGGAAAAGAGTTAGTCCTAATCAAAAAGCATGTACTTATCAAAATCTAAACTTTTCAGAAGAAAAACTGGTGTCCAATACACTCAAAATTTTCTTTTTCATGACAGCTCATTTGCTTGCTTGTAGTTAGTTTTGCAAAATGAAATAACTTGAAATATTGTAACACGTTTGCATGTGTACATGCACATTTTATAGGTGTTGGTAGAACTGATAACATGTGCAAGAAAACCAAAATAATGAAGAAAACCATATAATGCAATCGAGAGTTTCTTCAGAAAAGTGTAATGACACCGAGGCTGCTTCGACAGAAAGTTTAATTCTATCACATGCTGCAGTTTCACAGTCAAAAATTCTCAAATTCACTTTTCCTAGGCCTGGCTATTACTTTCTCTTTTTGATTAATTATCCTAGTAAAAAGGGGCTTCCTTTCAGATTCTTGATGGATTCGTTATGGATTCTTAATTTAAACATATTTAGTTTTGTAACATTAAGAAGGATGATATAAAAGCAATAGTTTATGCATTTGGGAAAGAGGGTATAGCGCTATATAAATCCCTCTTGGGAAACAGGAAAAGTATCATGGGACAGCACCAGATGCACAAAACGAAAGAGAAGAGGACAAAAACACCAACAAGACAGACAAGGGCAGGCATATTGTTCACTATGACGATAGGTTTAATTGTATATAAATACATATGTTGCTGAATTTGGGAAGCTACTTGTACCGTACATTAGCAATAAAGTAATATTAATACCTGTACACGCAATCAGCTATCATCCAAATCCTGATGTGAAACATTCATAACAGAGATGTAATTATGTACAGCTGAAATTATGGAAAGCTGAAAATATTTCCATATTTTCCGTAAGAAATCAGTTGAGGATCTGTTGAGTATTGTCTGTAAAGTGAAAAGAGCATACTGTGAGAAAACAGTATTGAAGTTTGATCAAGTAACAGTGTAAATTGCACAATGAAAGAAGTTAAGTCAAGAATCTTTATGAGGTGAGCCACAGGAACATTTTGGGGTATTTTTTGTAAAAACAGTTACAGCATCCGTTTAGTGCTGTCTGTAAACTGAAAAGAGCATGCAGTGAAATAACAGTATAAAAATTTGATAAAGGAAGATTGTAAATAGGCCAATGAAAGAAGTAATGTCAAGAATCTATATGAAGTGAGCCACAGGAACATTTTGGGGTATTTTTGTGCCAATCTTGAAAAGGTGTGAGCCAATTGGTTGCCATCCAAACGGAGGCGTGTATGCTGAATAGCTAAAAATCTATTGCCAAAGTTGTACAATTCATTGGAATTTATAGCCCTAGTTACCGGTTTGGCTATGCTTAATTTAAACTTATGGATAGAGTCTGTATTCTGTATTTTGAGGGGTACTTGATTCCATAATCTGATAGTAGCGAGGAAAAAAGATTTGTCAAAAGTTCAGTGCGAGCTTGGAAGTGAAGGAGATCAAATTGCTGGTGTGTGGCCTAAGTGTGAGATCCAGCAAAAGAAGCAGTTGAAATGATAGAACATAATGGGTCTAGAGCAAGTTTATTATCCTTATGGATTCTTATAAAAGGAGATCTTGTCAATTCCCTTTGCCCTGTGATAACTCAATGAACAGTTAGCACTGCCTTTGGCTGCAAAATGCATTGAATAGCAGCGTTACATTTACGAGTAGGAATTCCTTTGAAAAGGATTCCTATATCAAAGAAAAATCCTCCAAAAGTATGTATAGGATTCACATGTTGTTAAGACTTATCGCAAATTAATATTAATGTATCCTAGGGACTGGGTAAAAGCATTCCCATATCATTGAAGTGAATGCCAAAGAAATGTGAAGGAATCTTGGGAGGAAAAGGGCTTGAAGTTTACTTGGCATTATAACTATGGATTCCTGTTTCATTAAAGAGAATCTAAAAGTAATGTAAGCTCAAACTGTCAAACAAAATGGCCACACGAAAGGATGTACACAGGTTTTTATGCATGTGTTTCAACATATAATACACAGACTGTCTTTGAACATTTGCATGCAATGTCGTGATTTCGTCTTCTTAAAAACGAGTCCTGTAACTGCAAAATCAAGTATACATATATGGAGGCATATTTTCCACGATAATCCTTACGATATGCAGACTAATTAAAGTTTGGTACACGTATATGCAGTATACAGCCTATCAATATACGTGTTGCAAGTTCACAAGTGTCATAGGTAACGTTTGGTCTTGCCCGGTTATTAATCAACAAGATATGGCCAATTCGCGAGCACAAAACTTCTCCTGACCACTCAAACAGTACCTGCGTCTTGTCTCTCAACTTCACTGAAGTCACTTTGTTGCAGGTTGTCAGTTAAATAATTTTGATTCAGGGAAATACTCAGTTTATTTGAGAGACAGCAATCATTCCTATCAGTTACCGAGCTGCTAATCCTTTGAGCTAGGATCTTGGTGTTCAACATGATTATTGTATTATGTGGAAGTCAGACTTGGACATATGACGTTGAGGGCACTCTCAATGTTACAGGTCATAATGATCATGATCATGTCATCAACATCCTCATCGTCAGCTGATCACAGGACCATCATGGTCCTCTTGTTTAATGTTAATGATCTGCGGGTAAAAACTAAAAGCTTCTTCTCCCGATTGTTAGGCCAACTGCTGCATAGTTGCATTAGGACACGTGTGGGCATCCACAGAGCTCCATGTATACAATTGTTGCTGCATTGGTTTTTGTAGTTTTATTAACGTCTGTGTGTCTTTGCCATTTTATGACTCAACATTGGTTACTCAGATGAGACAGAAACGGGGTAGAAAAATTGTTACCTAGGTGGTATAGGTGTGGATACTTATGTTTTAAGCGAGTCTTCCATTTTTGGACACTCACCGGTTAATGTATCCTTTCCTATTGCTTGTTACGCAAGTGAATGGAGATTACAATAGAAATTCACACTTTCAACTTCTTCAAAACAGTTACCCAGATTAACTTGAAATTTGGTAATGATGTACGTTTGGCAGGTCTCTTTGCAGTTTGTAAACACGGTTATTCTCCATCCATTTTTGGATTTCAAATAAATTTCTTGTTCATGGTTTGAGAAAGTCGTAAAACAACTTTTCCAAAAGTGCCCGGTCAATTACTTTCAAACCACACAAGGGATAAGTTGAGGACACATAGACCTGAAAGTATTCACCAGTTGGCGCTTGTGAATAAATACAGGTCTATGTGTTAAAATTATTTTTCTTTTTTTTTTTGGAACTTTTAGGTCTTAAAACCTATTTACACTTTCTAATAATCCAGACCAAAAGCAGAATTGGTGAAAAGCACCCCAGTTTAGTCTTTATATTTTACTTAGACAAATTTGTTCGAATTGTGTAGATGTGGAAGTACTTATGGAGAAGCAGGATACAATTCAGCGACAAACAGAATGGCACACACTGTATATTCACCAGTCAGTGCCAGTTTATGTCACTTTCGAAGCTCCAAAAAATTCCTTTCTCAAGTCTTGGGTCACTGAACTTATAAATGTAGATCAAAACCTCTCATGTCATAAGACAAGGGATGTTTTTCTTCTTTTTTCGTGATCTTGACTTTATTTTTCATATCTACCTCAAGCCATACATTCTCCTTATTCTGTGTTTGTATTTTGTTATGTTCAGATACAATCAGCTTTTTGCTTGTGCGATTACAAGAAAACATATACTTCAGGAATAATTTTCTCTTATACATCAGACCATCTACCCCTATTTATTTGTTCGAACACAAATTTTGACTTTAGGGGACCTCGTAAATATGTACAGGTTGAAACTAATGATCATAGCTCTTAAAGGCTTTTTATGCAGATATCCATCAAAAGAATATTACGCAAATGCTAGACTATGATTTACAAACAAACCCAAATGATAATTATACGATTTTCTGAAACGTTTCAAAGGAAGCTGAAGAATAATATCTCCCAAAGGCAGGAAAAGTTAAGAAATATAAATATAAAATACTCCATGGATAACCAATGGCATCCCGGTAGCCATGAAATGTAGTGAAAACCTCTATATAAGATGGTTGGCAATGGTAATGGCCCGTCTTTAGCTGACCTTGACATTCAACCCTGATATGTTTTTCCACTGTGAACTGCATGGGAATGACTTTTGAGACATAGCCTTACGTGATTGTGAATATGTTCCTTTATATTTTTGCTCTTTCAAAAACCCCACATTTTATCCTGGCAAATTGCACATTACCTATGGAAACATTCTATTCAAAGACAAAGTGTAGTACTGGGCTCTAGTAGACTAACATATCAACATGAATGAACCAAAATTCGATTATTTTCAAATAACCTTTGTAGTCAGTTCAAGGGCAAGGAGGAATATACTGGTCTTTGAAATTATTATACATCCTCTCATATCACTTATATTTCGATGTTTCAAGCTTATCCATTTGGCATGTACAAGCACAAGGCTTTCTTCTAGAATTTTTTTTAACATTCTCAATACACATTTGGTCCCGTCAATGTCCGTTATGCGCAGGTTTGACCATATAAATATCCAAAATAACCAAGTTTAATATTGTTCAGAATGCAAACCACATCCATGTTTTAAAAAATAAGTAATGCAATCAACCTACCTCTATTTGCCTGTGGCATCCAAGGACCACGTGCACACCACTTCTCCAGTCCTTGTATTGCGCAGGTTAGTGCTGTGACTGTCATTGTTGAAAACGGACATACCGCAAAAAGTGCTTAGATCGTTTTCATCAAGCTAATTATCCAGTTAGTTATAACTGTATACTTTCATTCAAGGAAGGAGGATGTAAGATATGTAAAGCTACCAACATAGAGCTGAATGCATTATTATTGAAAATAAAACTAGTTTATACTTTGTAATTAAACAATCTATTACCTGTGTTTGATTTTGTACAGAACCCTTATAACTGATCAAATGACATGATCCCATATGTGCATGACATACAGTATTCTCACATTCTTGCAATATTTTGCTTCAGTTATATCTTCATAATTTCGTTCATATGTGTTTCATCATTTATATCACATGTATCAAAGGACACAGAAAGTTTCCTTGTTACAAATATCACAACCCATGCTCTTTGACGAGACAAGACCTGAAATACGGTATCAATAAATCTGTGAGAAAACTTTTGCTGAGGCAACTTATGCTTTGTTCTTTACTGCATATGCATTACGAGTGGCGAAATGCATGGAATATAAAGGTAGCAGATCATCAGGTTATACACATACATACACAAAGGGCTCTACATTACCCACAAAAACACCGACACTTGCACTTCAGGTTGTATGTTTTAATGGCCTTGACGAAGGAAGCCCAATAACTATTAATATGACCTCCAAGACAACATACATTTACAATCAACTGTATCTAACGTATGCATCACGGCATATCACACAAAATATTCCAGGCTCAAGGGCTGTGATTCAGTTTAATATTAGGTTTCTAACATAACATTACGTTTCAAAAATGTTCATCAGCACATAAAAAATATATATTTTTCAAAGTGAATTATATTTACACCTAAATATCTGCATCCTTCCCTTTAGTGTCCACAAAGAAAAGGTCAAGATTTTAATGATTACTTGCCCTAATTCTACGCCCACAAATGTAGGTGTTCGTCAAACTATATCAATTGGTGTATGTAAAACATTTGGTATTGGCACCAGAGACAGAAATGTGTCGCCTACATATCATAACATTGCGCTAATTAATTCACTGATTCTTATCTATTGTCCTCATATGTCAGTTCTGTTTTGCTCAAATAATAATAATTGTGTGGAACGTGCTATTTCCAGATATCATTTTCAATTAAAGTTCGTGCATATGGAAATAGTCACATGCAGACAACCAATGCTCCTATTCGTGACGAGATTGCTTTCAATTTTTGGAAACAATCATGTGTCCAAAGCGAAACGAAATTATTCAAAACATGTCAGATACGTCTTCTAATGACATAACAAAAGTTGTGTTTATGCTGCCGAAAGCATCTGTTCCTTTCCAAATGTTTAGTAGTAAAAATAATATGCCTTGCTTCATCGTAAACATATGGGTGGGGGGTGGGGGTGGGGGTGGGGGTGGGGGTGGGGGTGGGGGTCTATTAGAGTCATGCAATACGTAGTTATGTTTTTAGAAAATGGTATAGATGCATATTTTGCTAGAAATCCATGCATTGCACATGTACCACGACATTATTGAGTTATAATGCAAAATGCATGTGCCTAATGGTTTCTAACTTACGCTGACATTACAATCGCGTAAAATTCCTGGCTATGGTGGACTAGTTTTCAAGCGTGGACTATTTCTAACAATGTAAAAAAAGAATCTTCTACAAAATTGACACAGAAAAATAGAAACCTTGAAAGCAAAAACTTATTAATTGTGCAGTTACCATTAGAATATCCATCCAGGAATGCTTTTCATATTGTGACTAAGGTTATTGTGGCTACTTCAAATATGTTTGTGAACCTTGTGCTTACGGAGGTTTTCAGGAAAGGTTGAAACAGCGATGCTTGCATTTTAGCAGGATTCATAATCGTATTTATATTAGTAGAAAAAAGCCGACAAATTGGACCGTTTTGTTGTTTTGGTTACAACGTGACCCAACTGGTATCGCCAACAACACATATTTGTATACCCAGACGCATTGCCTTTCTGGAAGCTTACATATATTCGTATAATATGTATAAACAGTTTAAAGTTATACTTGCATTGAGAAAAACAAAATGCTACTACATGGTCCAATTCGTTTTGTTTACCATGAAATAAGGGAACTTAATTAGGTTTCACAAGATCTCACATATGAAAAAGAGAAAACTGAAAAAGGGGATTGGACATTGGAGGCAACATGAAACAACATTAGCCTACTATATATATGTTATGAAATGTTATGCAAGTGAATATAATACCAAATGTTTTTACTTGTTTCAGTTCCCAGAGGTGGACATTAAGGGTAACGCAGAATGAATTGTTAGCACCTCAATGGAACTTACTATCCAGAAAATGTTTTTACAAAATTCGCAGCAGTGAAATAGGTGCTAATTTCGAAAGTATATGTACTAGGATTAGGTACAGGAAGTTCTGAACTTATCGCGCATCAATATTTCTGTATCATTGGGAAATGTGCGCGAGAATCACGAAAGAAGGTCAGGGGAAAGTTGAGTCCATTTTTAGAAAATGCACTGGGGTGCATAGTTTGAATTACAACTGGGCTATTCGCATCTTTTGCTCTTCAACAAGTAGCACCATTTATCCCTGCAAAACAATGGATATTAGACTAAATGGTTCGTATATAGTCACTTTGTTAAGTAGGTTTGTTTATTTTTGCAAAAATATGTTCAGAATGTGACTTATATTGCCCCTGATCTAAATGGATAGTTACTGAGTTTCAGACAATTAGATTTGGTACGTTGTAACTATTCTCAACAGGTTTAAAGTAAGAGTATCATACAGCACTATGTCGACCTTACAGATACGGTGGAAAAACGTACCCTTACAATACAGCGGACTAGAAAAGCAAAGTATTCACTCACTTTTGTTGACCATTACTATTACGTGTTAAGAATAACATGCTTTTTAAGGTAAATGCCATTAAGTTGGTCTGGTCAGTGAGTTCCATCCTCCTGGTCTGCTTCTTTGATAACATTTATGAAAGGTGCATTGACAGCGATATGAAAGTGAGAAAACGTTGTATTGAAAGAGGAGCATATATACCTATAAGGTTAAGAACAACGCTTCTTAAAAGTATAAGCTGGAACCAAGCACACAATTCATGCTTAAGGGTGAAAAAACCTCTGCTTGTGATGATTACTACAGAGGAATATAATTTATTGTTTCATGTTCATTTTTAGGGATGACGATCGCAAGTAAATCCAAACATTATTCATATCAAATATATTGTATATTGGAGTAAAAGCTCGATGCTAATTAAGACCCTCTGACACACACTAAGTCACAATAACCAAAATGTTCCTGTATGAGAGACCTCTCATGCAAAAAATGCATTGTCGACACCATTTTGAGTACATAGCATTGTGTTCCATGCAACTTAATTTTTTATCTGTATTTTTGCTATTGAAAGTTACCACTGCCAGAATAGTATAATTAATACACGTATTCCTTGATACCTCTAAACCAGCAATTGACCCGCAGCAAAACACACTATTGAATGTAAATCTACCAAATACGATTTTTCTGAATTATTGAGGAACACTTCCAGGTTTCTGCATGCAAATCGATTTACATGATTAAAAAATACACTACCATGCTGTTCTACTCAATGATTTTTTACAATAATAAAGCAGCATTGTACATTTTAAGTATTTGTACTTTTCCCCCTCAAAGGCGTCCTCAGGCAACATTTATAGCATTACTTCCTAGACATAAAGATGAAAATGACTGTTTACACAGTATTTTTGCTTGCAAGCGGCTTCATCCAACAAACAATGGTGGAAGCAAATCACACTCCATAAGTTTAAAATGGCTCAAATGACATCGGTTACATGATGCTACAGGAAATGAAGGTCGAAACGGTACTCATATATATATATTGTTACGTGATGCTACAGGAAATAAAGATAAAAACTGTATTCATATAACATGTACATATACATATATATATGTATATATATACATATATATGTACATATACATATATATATGTACATATATATATATATATATATATATATATATATATATATATATATATATATATATATATATATATATATATATTCAAATAACAGTTCTAACCTGCAACACTGTCAGCTATCAATAAGACAAACAAAATGCTGTTCGAATGCTGTTCAGAACTAAGATTTCAATAACATTAATTTGCGACAACACAGTGAATCGAATTCAGGATTTTGCTGAATTGTTATGGTCAAAATGCGTTGTCACCAAAAGTATATACTAATGACACATCTCTTCGTGGGGATGCGCTATCTTGTAAATGATGTTGCAAGTTAAAAGAAGTGCATTATATACGTGTTCTTTAAGACAAGGCTTGCCCAAAGGCCCACACCAGTTAAAGTGCTGCCAAAGGGCTTATTACCTTCATAGGTCTCACCTATAAATCTTTTTCAATGTTTATAAGGGTTGTAACAGAGTAAATTATTCTTCTAAATTACTTTTCTTTCTACTGGGTTTTTAGAAGTTTTTACCATTATGTGTAAATGGCACATATATGAAGCACCTGTGAATTTTCACATTGAATTTTTGAAGACTTTTTATTTTTAGTAAATGCCACATATTTCAAGGCATTTTAGACCATTGATTCAACTGACCTGGACTCACCTGCATTTCTACAGCTTGATTGGACTTTGTTCCTGCTGAACGAACCATGCTTTAATACACTTCAGCTTTCCTATGACAGCAGTTACATATACATAAGCAACGGAATCCCTTTCCAAGATCAATGATCTGAGCAACCAGTAGGCTGGAAATTCTATAAAAACAGACTAATATTATCAGGTTTGAACAAATCTGTATTCAGGAGTCATCCTCAAAATATCCCAGTGCTGATCACCCCCAAGGCATCAAAGTAAACTGAACAAAAGCATTGGTTGAACATTTTCAGGTGCGCAGACAAACGAACCTAACTGGAACTGAACTTTCAAAGTGGCAACTACCTGCAGTTCTGAACTTGAATGCCATGCCTGGTACCTAAAGTTGATGACCTCTACTCAATGGTGTCCATCTATATAATTAAAGTTTGTGAAACCTGGTGTAATACAGATATGCTCAGCAGTGTGTTATCAATCTGTAGCTACACTATTAAATATAAGAACAGGTATGGCCGTGTCGGCAGTGATATGTGCCACTACATAAAAGCTAATTTTCTATTTCACAGCTGGCTGGATCTAGAAAAAAGCAACATTGGATCCTTCTGGCTTTCAATATGCCCTCCATCTATGCAACGCCATCTCCCACAAGTAACATTTTGTATTATGTACCACCCCGTAGCAAGGGTCACAAGCCTATACTGGACCACACATGTTCAATCTTAAACTATATCAGAACAAGACTTCCAATTACTGGCATCTGTCTCATAGGCGATTTCAATCACTTACCTGATAATTACTGAAAACATCATTTTGGCCTTCATCTTGTAAATAAACCTACAAAAGAGATCAATATCATGGTTAAGATCTACAGGGACATGCAGCGATGTTAACAAACGTCATTAGTTCGGCCCAATCAGCACTTCTGACCACAACTCTCTTTTCTAAGCCCATAAAGAAAAATGACCATTCCAAAATGACGTACATTAGCTGTAATTATCATGTGTAATGAGCCAAAATGAGTAGTCATCATTCGTTGCTCATTATGATGATGATGATGATAATAATGATAATCATCATCATCATCATCCGGTGGCTCACTGCTTTTTTTGTCGCAGTCTTGTGTGTCACAGGTGGCCAAGAAATAAAAAAGGAGATAAGGTGGAAGAAACCATGGTAATCCTCTTTAGCTTGCGCTGCTATATTTTCAAGGACCTGAGCCAAAACAAAGGGTCCACTACACACTCTTTCACAGCTGTGATAGGCCCCTGGTCTTTGGTATATTTCCTTCACTCATCACTTGTTTTTTTTACTCCCGTCCCCTCACATCCCCCATCCCCACCTCTAAAGCTACGGTATCAAGGACCCCTTGGGAGCATTTATAAGTGCTACCACAATTCCCTTTCCTCCCTGTACTCTGGAATTCTAATAAAGTCTGTTGCTGTCTAACTGTATCATCTGTTTTATATCTCCCAATATCCTAATAGGTAGTGATATGCCCTTTTAGTACCTTTCTTGCCTCCCAGAATGCCAACCTTTAAACCTAAAAACCATGCTACACATTCCTCTTCCTCACACCTCTTCTAGAATTATGTAATTATAATCTTCTGAAAAATGTTTTCCATATATCTCTACATGCATGACACCACACCACCAATGATCCACTGTCGAAGCTGCCTCTTGTCTATGCACCGTACATTATTCTTTTACCACCTGTTGTTCACTTCTGTGTTCTTTTTCACGAGATTGATTACTCCTACCCCACTTTGAAAAAGAGGCTTGGATGTGTTCCCTCCATTCCAACACACACTTCCTGTGGCTTTTCTAAAACATTGTGTGCTTTTAATGTACTGTTTTCCCTGACTCCTCTTTTCCAGTCTTCCTCCCAGCCCCGTGCAACAGTCTCACCTATATAGACTTGCCAATGATTTATCTTATCATATCCTTTTAATTCATATCTCTCTGCTAACTTCTCTATGTCTTTCACCCATCTTGTTTGTCCCTTGACAACCTCAGTGTAAACTTTCCTGCATTACCTGTCTTCATGAACTGCTTGTGGATACCCCCAGTACTTTACTTTGGCAATCTTGTCCGTTGTTTTATTCTGTACTTACTCCCCAAGGACTGCTTCAGTTGTTGTACATAGTAGTGACTCCAGTATCCATTTCCCCATCTCCTTCCATGTTATATAAATTTCCTGGATATTTCCCACTTACTGAATTGAATCACATCTCAGCCATATATCATTCCTGACATTGCAATTCTATCTCCTAATTTTCATACTGTGTATGCTCTGCTGAAACTGTCTATTACCATAGCTTTTATCATTCCATTTGTACGATTCACTTTCTGGTTAAACATTTCCACCTATTACGTGAATGTGCCTTTAACCATCGCTTTTAACTTTATGCCTAGGTATTTATATTCCTCAACCTCCCAAATTTTAAACAACTGTTCTATACCTTTTGGAATTGAAGCTGTACAATTTTCCATGTTTTATTCTCATCCAGTTTCTTCCCAACAGACATTTCTTTATTTTTATCCTTGCTTAGTTCTAGGCTCCATTTCTTTCCATACTCACCTGTATTTTCACTGTAACTTGTAGTTCTTTCTGGGACTCTGCCATGAGCACAATGTCATCTGCATAAAATAAAAACTTGGGATTTTTAGATCACCTACATTTATTCCCTTATAAAAAAGTATAGATCTTTATCTTTTACATGAAATTGAACAACAGACCAAACCTATATTAATCACTCTCCATGGCACAAATGGGGGCATATACTTCCTACCTACTTGTTTGGTGGAAGAAACTGATGGACTGTGAGAAAAACCAGCATGCACAGTCAAAGTGGTAGGAGCTCTCTCCATTTGCTTCCCTGGCTGTGAATCGAACCCCGACCGTAGAGGTGAAAGGTGAGTATGTTGCCAACTGTGCACCCAATTTGTTCCCTTATCAAAATCCATTAACTGGTTTTCCTCGACTCCTTAATATACAGAATAAACAAAATTGTGGACAGCACACATGCTTGATTTAGGCCAATATCCAGACATGCATTCTCTACTCCTTTCTTAATGGAAGTACACAGTCCACATCTACAAACAACGCTTTCAGACCTTCTAAATAAATTCCGTCAAATCCTAGTCCACTTAGCTTTTCCCATAGCGCATCGCTCAATACTCTGTCATAAGCTACCTTTACATCTACAAAACCCATAAAGACTTTCTTGCAAGTTTCTCTTGCTAATTTTAACACCTAAACCAGCCCTCTATATCATTAGTATGATAGTGCTCAGCACTTTTCAGTCAACAATCACTTGTGTATTGCACAGTTACCTTCCCATCAAAACATGTGTAAGATCTAAATCTTGCAAACCATGGGTTAATGACTACTTTTGTAATTTGATTAAGGTTCACCAGGCAGCTTAATTTAAAGGAAATATGGTCAACTACCATAAGCTGTGAAGCAAAGTGAACAGACTGAATAAATAGCTTAGCTTCTGCTTCTATCAGAGAAAGTAACAACACCTGAAGACTGAAATTGACGCACATAGTAGCTACATATGAATCCACTCATGGGTGAACCAATCCTAGCCATGACAAAGACGGCCTATCTGGCATTGCAAAGAATTAGTAAAACAGGGATATTCAAATACTTACAAAATCCACCTACAGCTTTTTCTGGCCATTTGCCAGAGAAGTCACCCACACTTGACATCCAATCTGAAGTCTGCCCATTATCTCTCATCCGTGTAAGATATTAGAATCAATGTTTGTGAATGGCTCTGGAGTGAACAACAATAAAAATTCAGCAAAGATCAGTTTTGATGAATGTGGAGTGCCTCGACCACCCGTGCACTCTTCCGGATGTACAGATAGATCTTTCAACTGAATAGGTGGTAAACTGTAAAATGCATACAGTGTAAAATTTAATATTGTATAGAATCTTTGGTTTATTACAACAGCAAATTTTACTCAATTTAATTCCAATGCTCCATGGATTTTTATTTGTAAATTTGTGTTTTTAATTGGTCCTAACCATTATTCATAAACCAGATATTGATCATACCTGACAATTTGGAATTTTTGTTGATATGCTTTATAATATGGTTTAACTTAAAACTGTTATATTGGAGCATGCTTGTTAATTTGAAATTAAATTCAACATGAAGCAACATTAGTTATGTTTACTGTACTATGCAGTGGTGCTAAGCGAACTTTAACGATAAAAGCATGGTGTAAACCAGCTTGTCACGTGTAAATGTGTTTTTAGGATAGAGCAAAATATGTATACAAACAGGTGACCATCTGCTAAGTGTGTCAGATATATGACAGGGAAACTTTTCGGAGGAAAATTCTACAGAATTTTATCAAGGTTTAGAAGAAGATGCACAATTGCTTGATTATTTGTTTGACAGATTATGCTGAGGGCCACAGGAAGGCTGCACAACCATTTGACGCTTTGTCTGACAGATTTTCCCGATGGTAAGAAGTGTGAGCAGTTGCTGGAATATTTTCCCTATTTGGCCGGTGAAGTTGTCTCGTCTATGCAAGGACGATTTTTTGACCAAGTTAACAGGCCATCTACATCTGCTGGGACCACATTTTGACGAGTGACAGACTTGTCAAACAATGTGGGGACCAGTGCGTCTCTGGCCATTGGTATTCCCTCTGACATCATGGCATGGGCTGTATATGTCACAGGATTAGCAGTGTGGTCCAAAGTCATACTCACTGTATAGAACCTGTCAGGTTTGGTGGTATAATATATCCTGTGTTCCAATATGTTCGTTTCCTTGCATAAATATTTTTCACATTTTTGGTAAGATATTGAAAGAATTACACAACTTGGCCCAGAGAGGACTGCGCCAGACTTCAAACAAGACAATACTGGTGCACCTATGAACTAAGCAAATTGTTCTGGCAACAAAATTTGAATACATACATACATACAAATGTGCGCACAAGCTCTACCCATTGTTCTAGAGATGGGCTTCGCTGTTTTCGGTCTGAGGTGCAAAGTACACCTTTGGCAGCTGTGTTAATTTTGACATTGACCTGAGTTAAGACCAACCTTAAAATGCGGTTTAGATAATTATTAGTTTTCGTAAATACATTGGATCATAGATGTTTTTTTTGTGTCTGTGTGTGGGGGTTTTTTTTGCGATAGGCAATCGAGTTATGATTATTCTTTATCAGCAACACCCCCTTCTTAACACAGATTTATAAATATGTGTAGCTGCCTAACATGTTTTTGATGAAGATAAGATATATATGATATGTTAGTATCTGACAGCTTATGCATGCTATTTAAGATAGTGATGGTTGTGTTCAAAATGTTGATGTGAATAGCATTTAGGTCATCTTGTAATAATAACCAAGGCTACAGAGCTTTTTTTATTTCTCATCCGTTTTAGGATCACAATGCAAGAAATATTTCATCTGTTCCTTTCTGACAGCTTATGCATGCTATTTAAGATAGTGATGGTTGTGTTCAAAATGTTGATGTGAATAGCATTTAGGTCATCTTGTAATAATAACCAAGGCTACAGAGCTTTTTTTATTTCTCATCCGTTTTAGGATCACAATGCAAGAAATATTTCATCTGTTCCTTTCATATTGTTTGCGAAGATAGTCCTGAAATAAAGACCACGTCTAGAATGTCCCTTGTTGGGGACATATGCTCCGTTGTCTGGGAATACTTGGCTATTAGATGTGTGGACACCAATTTTATATTTAAGCCACAACCTAATATTGAAATAAAGATTACCCTCTAGAAGTATTTAGAAGCATTTACTATGGATGACTTTAGGTTGAGTCCTAAGGTTGCTGGTTATTTTGATAATTGTACAGTTCACACTGCAAGCCAAGCCTTACATAAGTGGAGGCGTTTACATTGCACAGCATGATGGACCTGGATAATGGATTTATGGAGAATATACTTTTCATATGAATGATGTGAACTGCTACTCAGGGAATAGTACTAGTGAGGGAATGTTATGCAGAGTATGTAGTTTAGAAAAACAAATCAGTTCAATCTGCCAACAAACCTCCACGAAAAGAGATAAGGAGCAGCAGTTACTCCTGTCCTGGTATGAGGACATTGGCAATCAGAATCCCTCAATTTACGTTTCCAACGTGCATGCCCACCAGCAATTGGTAAAGCTGTCTGCGGCTATCATTGTTCACATTGGAAATATTGCAAAAAGTATTCAGATCATTTTCATTAAACTATCTGCATTAAGTATAACTACACACTTTCATAGCGGGAAGAAGAGAAAAAGTTATTGCTTACACAATCCAGATCATTGCATTAATGCTGTCGATGGCACTAGTTTATACTTTGTGAGTTAGCAATATAATACCCGTGTTTTACCATATGCACTACCCTGTCCAAACATCATAAATCTAAATGTACATGACTTAGAGTATTCGGACATTTTTGCCATATTTCAGTCAGATCCTTGTGTTTTCTTTCATGCATGGTTAATCACTTCTATCATATGCATCAAAAAACACATACAGGGTCCTATTTACAGAACTCCCACCCCATCCTGTTATAAAACACAGGACGAAATTTTCTTTTATGAAGGTTATGCTGTATTCAACACTGAAATGGACATTACGAGCTGCAAGAATGCATGGAAAGTAAGAGAAGCAGGTCATCGTGCTATACACATGTATAACAAATAGGCTTTTCATTCCACATAAAAGTGCTGACTGTTCATCCAACAACATCAATCAATCCGCATGGAGCATTTGGTATTGATTTGAGACAAAAAAATGTGACTTCTACATATGATATCATAGAACCAGTTAATTCCCTGATTCCCATCCACATTACACGAATAATTGTAACTCAGTCCAACATTATCTGCGCAATGAAATACTTAGAAAAGAGGGATTTAAGAAGGTCCTTACATGGCTGTTCTGTGTTGTTTAAACGATCGTGTGGAACACTTTTTCCAGATGTTGCAGTCAGTATCATATTCAGTTGGTAGCATATGCAGATAGTCAAATGCAGACAATGATTTCGACTATAAGTGGCGAGATTGCCTTTTACTTTGCTAAACAGGTGTATGTCCCCCCTCCCCCCCTCCAAAAAAGGATATTCTTCAAAATACTTTAAATACGTTTTCTATTGATGTTCGGCGAATTGGATTTATGTGTCCCAGCGCATCCGCTCAGAAGTAAAAATTCAAAGCCTTGCTTTACGGTTAATATATGTGGTTATAGTAAGGTCATGTATGACACAGGTATGTTTTCACAAAATGACATAAGTGTAGATTTCGCTTAAAACATGCATCGAATGTTCATGAACGAGGGCTTTGTTTACCTATTGTGCAAAATGCATTTAACAAATGGTTTGAAACTTTCGGTCACATTACAATCTCATAATAATTTTTGGATGTAATAGACTAGGTATTCAAGTACACACAGTTTATGAAAATACCATAAGAATCTTCTGTGAAATTAATAGAGAAACATGGAAAATCTAAGGGCAATAACTCGAGGATTGGCAGTTGACGTTGAAATATTCATTGTGAAATGTTTTTTTCATATTTTTACTGAGACTATTATGCCTCCTGAAAATATTTCTTTATACTTATTTTTGCTATTAAAGGTTTTTTTTTGGCAGGATCGTATGATCAATACACATATTTAAAATTCACTTTACACCAGCGATTGACTTGCAGTGAAATACTCTGTTGATTATAACTCTGAAAGGGATATTTTTCTCAAGTATTCATGAATAATATCATGCTTGTGCATCGACAGAGCTCTTTGAAGTATTATTATTGACACTATCTGGCATGCTTTGATAATATTTTGTCATTAGTGAAACTTGTATGTGAATTATGTTTCTTTATTCATATATCTTTGGTTTCAATTTTCACCTTTTAAAGGAATCAACAGGCAATCCTTATTATATTCCTTCCAAAGCAGCAGGATGGAAACAAAAATGCAGTTTTTTTCTGGTGTTTTTCCACTGCAGGCTGCTTCACTCATTGACTATTATTGAGCGCAAATCACATTCCATAAATGTAATTTGACTTGAACAATAAAACTTTACTTGCAATAAGAACTGCTACATGAACTGAAGGCCATAACTGTAATGTTGCACCAATACATAGATGTCAATAACATTATTCTCCAACAAAACAAGGAAGCGAATTTAGGGTTTTGCTTACGTTTTTGGTCCCAACCACTTGTGCCAATCCCAATACTAATGACACATATCTCTCTACAGATGAATGATGACCTCTTAGATACATTTATACTTTGGGCGCTTTAATATACCATTGGCCTTGCAGAAACAACATCGTCAGGAAACATTTAACTGGTAACTTTAGCCACCTCAACCCTAATATGCATATTGTAGTATAATGATCTTATGTGTTCTGGTACAAACTATGACCAGACTTTATCATGGCTGATGGCGGTAAGTGCACTTTTCCATTTGGGATAACATTGGTCCTCAGTTCTGGACTGCGCAGATTCGGGTGAGGTGGACAAAACTACTATGGTACCGAAACCATCAAATTTTGTCCAGCATTTACTCATAAACTAATGTATGGATTTCAGAAAAAAAAACGCATCGTAGAATTTAGTCTAACTGGTGTTTCTTTTCAGGTTTTTGCAATATATTTTAGTATTAGTGTTAATTTGTGGACCATAAAGATAAAGAATGGATTGCTCAGAGTCACATGCACCCTCTATCAAACTGAACAATTTCATATGTGACACATATTTCTATACCAATCCTAGATCCCACTATGAATATTCATAACACACATTTTCAACGTAGTAAACCAAATGTTACATGAAAATATGCAAAAATTGTAAAATTTAAAACCTTGCAAGAAAGGACTGCCTGCCATACAAAAACCCATTTTGCCAACTCTTCAGATGCATGCTAAATCTTCGCACCAATACCAACAAGAATATACAGAGTTGAAGGGTCAGAAAACAAACTAGAGACAGTAAGACTGGTTGATGACAATGTATTTTAAAGCAAGGGCTTTGCACAGGGCAACTTGGTGCATTCAATTTTTACCATCGTCTCTAAAAACTTTCTTTGGATTGACATAACGTAACTGAACTCATATTCTTTGTGAAAGGACCTCTAAGTCTAGCACCAACATACATGCAGCTGCAGATTCCATAAGAGAGCATTTGAATGGCCAGATGGACAGCTTTCGCCTACATGTTGCAGCATTTTGCTGTCAATTTGTACCAAACGTGGCCTTGGAAGAGCTATAGCCATACCGACACCAACCCAGAGACATGCATTAAGCACCTGTGGAAGTTAACCTTTGACACAAAAGAAACTGCAATTAGGTGTTAATTGGATGCGGTCATTCAATACTTGGGGTTGGTCAAATTTTACACTGTTCTCAAGGGAGTTCTCGTCACCTCACCTTCATTGAGGCATATAAACTTTTAGCCAGTTGGGTACGTGAAAAACAATTTTGCTTTATTTGTTTGTACACGAATGTTGAAAACAAATTGTGCTTGATAAAGTATCTTTGATCACGCTTGAGCGCTCATTCAACTGTTAGTGCCCGTCTTTTGACAGATGCCATTAGGGATATTTACATTCGCAATATAATAAAATTAGAAGTATTTGATTACATTTGTTCTGCCTGTTCCCTCCCTGGACATATTTTGTATTATGTTCTGTTCATTTTCACTGCAGAGATATGTATTTTGAGACATAAGGTGTCTAATTATCTTGTATTTCCAGTTGAATTCCTTGAATTGGTTGTCCTTTTGACTGCTTTGAATGAGTAGTCCAGAGACCTGGAATTTTATTCGAATTTGACATTGTAGCTTAAGAATGGTGTGGGCTTGTGCTGTGGGTGCAGATATTTGAAGCTGATGACTTCCAATATCCATGATTGAGTGATTGGCAATTGTATGTGCGTGCTGCCATAAAATATAAAATGCAATTGAATGAAAATCTTTGTGAATAACAATGTGATCCTTAATACCAAAAAGGACCTATTGGTGGTATTCAATTCGATTGTTTGTCGTATAACTGATATAAAAACTCTACACCAAACCTTATTTCTAGTCATTTCACCAATCACTGAGGCATAGTAATGGATGTGAAATATCTGTAGGATGGACGCCGGTAGGTTCCACCACACTAAAATCGGTGAAATGACTAGAAACAAGGTCCCTGACCCTTCAACTCTGTATATTCTTGTTGGTATTGGTGCGAAGATTAAGCATACATCTGAAGAGTTGGTAAAATGGGTTTTTGTATGGAAAGCAGTCCTTTCTTGCAAGGTTTTAAATTTTACAATTTTTGCATATTTTCATGTAACAGTTGGTTTACTAGGTTGAATATATATATATATATATATATATGTGTGTGTGTGTGTGTGTGTGTGTGTGTGTGTGTGTGTGTGTGTGTATAAAGTACCCATTTTGCCTCAAGGAACCCAACATAAAAAGCTACTTATACTACTTCTGCCGCATCTACTACTACTACTACTACTACTACTACTACTACTACTACTACTACTACTACTACTACTACTACATCACAGTTAAATACACATGCATCGACATAAAATAAGACAATGACATGGAGATATGAAATACAATTATGATAAATCCATGTTGTGGGTGGAAATAGCACAATACAGCAGCAAAGCACAAAATGAAAATTTATAATATCAGAGTAGCAAATAATAATACCACGAACAGAAAAATACAATAAAACTGCTCAACGCTACATTCTCAAGTGATAGCATGTTTAATACACATGCAGCCAGCTACAGCAGTTACCTGGTTACATGTGTACAAAACTGATTATACTGCCACTTAAATATTCAAATTAAAAATCCCTAGTAAGTAAAATGACCAACGAGTGATCTTCACTGTAGGGCTGAAAGAAGTTTTCACTGAAAATTAATGATTTTAGTGAGTTGATGACTCCATTTTCACTATTAGGCTTAAAACCATAAACATCAATATCAGAGATGATTAGACTTATAGAGTAGCCTGCTCTTATCAACCTTTCACTGAGAGTTCCGTCATACAGTTTACCAGTGCAAATATAATCAGCTAAATATAATTACACAAGTCTGTAGCAGGAGAATTGACCTCAATAATGTTTTTAAACATTGAAAGTATTCGCCTTTGAACCTGAGTATCTACAGGAGAAATACCAAAAGCTTCAAGTAAGTTAGTATGATGGTGTTGCTTACCCAGGCCTCATGTATTTTTAATGTAGGTACCCTGAACAGGGTTTAATTTATGCCCCATTGTATAACTTAGATTCCGTATCCTCTGTTCCATACAGAAGGGTAGGCTGGCAAATGGAACGCCAGAGAAAGGCTTCAGCTTGGCTGGCACGGCCAGCATAACAAAGACCCACCTCCCCTTAACTATAATAAGCCACCCTGGCTGATTCAATGTGTTTAGTTCCACAAAGTTTTGCATTGAATTTACTACAAAAATGAGTGTCCAATATTTCTGATGAATCGGTTTTAGACAATGCAGGTCTGTCCTGACCAAGGTTCAGGATGCAAGACATATGAAGTTTAGTTCTTTCAAAGTCATGCATTCAGATCTTGCTGGTCCAGATGAAAATTTGCCTTTCTTAGCATCACCAACACATGTATTCTTTAAGGATTTTAAGCCTGGAGCCGTGCTAATTATGGGCGTTAGGTCGTCAGCAAAGGCCAAGGAGTTAATGAAGCAGGTGCCGCTTCTTACTCCAGCATCAGCTGCATACCTTTACGTAAAAGATAATCTATAAAAGTGTTAAAGAAACGAGAAGACAGAGTACTTCCTTGTCTGGTCCATTGTGTTATTGGGAAAACTGCACTCTGAGAGCTGTTCTTAGTGGCAACACCTTTCATTAAGCTATGCCATTTAATCATGAAGACCCAATAAATGTGATCCATGTGGCCTTGAAGTTTATAAAACAGCCCAGGATGCCATATTTTATCAAAGCACCTAACAGTATATAATGTTGAAATGAATAAAGGAGATTTCTTGACTTTAAATACACAACATACGTCACTCAGCATAGTACAGGCCATAATCTAAACTGTGTGTTGCCTGCATTGTCGTCAAACCAGGGCAATAATTCAAACAGATTGACATACGAAGAGCTTACAAGTGTAGGTCCATAGCTTTCAATGGCACATAAAGTAGACTTTGTATGTGCATGAATAATCTTACGGATTTGAAACACCTCGGGTATAATGGTCTAAGATAAAATAAAAGTAAAATGTCCATCCAAATGTTTCAGAATATTACTGATCTACTATATATCAGATACTCTGCCATAATACCACTCAAACCTCCTGACTATTCTTTCTTAAGTTGACCTATAGCAGTGTCAACATTATCACCAGTGATTTGAAAACTGGATTTCTCATGATGTGTAGCAAAACGTTTCTCTACACAACACACAATATCTTCATGCTTCTGATCTAACACTTTGTTAGTAGAACCATTCAAAGCAGAAGAATAAAATTCAGCAAAATTATTGGCATAAAGATCAGATCTGATCTGTTTATACCACTTGCGTTTAGTGACATTCCCAAACCCTGTAATATTTCTCGAATAATACATTAAGTAAATTCTCTTGTACTCCAGAGTTAATGAAAAATCCGGACCTTCTTTGAAAAAGTTTTTTTAACATGTTTATAATATTCGTATTCATGACCCTCGTTAGGTATATCACACCTTACCCATCTGTTGTACCAGTAAGTTAAGTTCTGGGTGACGCCAATGCTTAGGCTTGAACATAGTACCACATGTAAGAGCACGCACAACTTTGACTGCACCAGCTGCATGATTTGTCTTTAATTATCGCATATGTCTTACACTAAGAGGTAACAGACAGAGATATTCTGGTGACCCATAAGCTGTCACCAGTAAACCGCTTATATTCTGCAAAATTTACAAAGAAAAACATTAGATATGTTGAATTCCTAAAATAAATGATGTCTGTATAGTCCTGCTTGGAAAATTTTGACATCCGGATATCAGAGAGACGTTACATAATTTAGAAAATTACAGGCTGCTGACACATGGTCAGAATACACCATCTTAGCCAATTATTGACAAGTTGAATAAGCTAAAGTATGACAAAATAAAATATATATATATATATAATTATAAATTTGGGATTCCGTGCCAGCATCATTACAGATGGGATGGAGCAAGTTAAGATAGTATATGTGCGTAGAGGCTCTTTATGCCCTCCAGCTTTCTCTCTAGTTGCGGAGAACGTTTTAATATACTCCTAGAAAAAATCCCACAACTGGTATCCACAAAGGGCCTGGCAGTGTCTTTAACAATTTATATCAGATGGTTACAAACAGTTGATTGAATTGAGTCATTAGTAAGTTCATTTTATAGTGGATTCATTGATCTGTACTTAGGACATTTTCTTTGGCAGCATGGTACACAATTATATTGCCTGTTTATTTACAGCTTGTGACAGGTTGAATATTGACACCACCAATGCTGACATTATCTTTTTTTGTCTTCTCTCTGTCTCACACACAGACACACACACACACACGCACACACACACACACACAAGCAAACACACACACACTCTTTCTCTTTATATCAGACGTGAGACACGCCAACATTATTAAGATCACGATATGCATCAAAATAATGAGAAAAATTAACCAAAAAATCATTTATTTTCTCTGCCCATATGATGTATAAATACATCCGTGGGCTCTCAAAGAATTGTAGTTCAAAACATTAGGATTACTATTAGAATTTCATGGTGAGTATTCTCATTAAGAATACTAGAAAAGAACGGCACACTCCGATATATCCCTCGCATCACTAAGATAGCCCATGTGCGTATGTTCCTGTTAATAGTTCATGGCTTCTATAGGCCTTTTATAAACAAACCCTAAGATATAAGCCAGTACATCATATGCACCTTTCAATTTCATTCAATTACGAATTTCAAAAATACCCAAAAGAAACCCCATTTGTAGTTTCTTTATAATGTTTTCCAGTTACCATGAATGTTGGTTTTACCATTACCAAAATGCAAGGTAACAGCCTGAATTTTAAAAACTACTTAGTAAGCCTTTCTGTTGGAGAATGCATAACCATTACATCACAAGTCCCTGCACATATTCATATACAAATGGAGAACATGTGTTAGAACAAAGCATCGCTGCAGCAGTTTTACAATCCTTTTATATGTGCTCTCGACTGCTATCATGCTCTTGCACCAAGCAGTTCAGCAACACATTACCCGCAAAAAAAAAAAAATAATAATAACCCAGCAATGACAGCAAAGAAATTCAAGCATTAATAAAACATTCACAGTCGTCTACGTAAAACAAGATCCCAGTTTTGAATGCTATAAGTTCGTAAAAAAGTATTATATGTACATCAGCATTTTACCGTCTGCACACAGAGTTCCAGAGGATAATATCATCCCCTCTGTCGTCCCTCTGTCCATCTCGTCGATGGTACCACGATATCTCATGAAATGTTACTTGTACCTAGACTAAATTTTTGCGAGCTAAGCACCTTTTATTGAGCCATGATCTTATTCAAAACCAGCTTATTCTTATCATTTTAAAACTTTTGATTAAACTTTTAATTTATTCCAAGGCCATTTGAGTGGTACACAAGGAAAAGACGTTACCATAATATCTCAAAATATATTCACGGTAGTTTTACTAAATTTTTTGTCAAGAAAGAACCTTATAATGGGCCAGGTTCTTATCTATTATTTTAAAATGTTTCATGAAACTATAATATTCATTTGAAAGCCATCAGAGTGGCGTCGATCCTGATGACATTACTGCAATATCTCAAAAAAAATGTTGCCGCCAGCTATACCAAATTTTGTCAGAGATGCACCTTATTATGGACCAGGTTTATATTTCAAACCAATTTCCTCTTTCTATTTTTAACTTTTTTTTATTTTTTTATTTTTTAAACTCTAAAATTTTTATTTGAAGGCTGTTTAAGCGACGCAGAAGGAAACGATGTTACCAAAATATCTCAACAAGGATCCATCGCAGTGTCACCAAATTGTTATCAGACATGCACATTATAGTACACCACATTCCTATCGAAAACGAACTTCCTCCTCATTAATTTCAAACTTGTTATGACACTTTTGAAGTATTTATTTGAAGGCCGTCTGAGTGGTGCACACGTGGACAACGTTACCGTATTAAATCAAGAGGGATTGAATACAGCTTCACCTTTTTTTTTAATTCATAGACAGCAATATCGGAATTGTTTGTAAAGTGTTTCCTTGGTAGGTTTAAAAATAAAAAAGAAAGCTGCAGAATTGACAAAAAATGACTGAGTGTTCATTATAGTCCGTTCTCTGAACGCTTTGTTGCAGAATTGTGTCAATTTCGTTAGGTTATATATGAATGAAGTTCCAGAAAGGAAATTTAATATAGGCTTAAAGGAATTAAAAATAAATGAAAAAAAGAAAGAAACAATGATCGAATATGTGGCCACCATCAAAAGAGAAGGGATTCCAGGCGATTTGGGATACAATATAAAATAAATAGGCCAAGGCATTTCTCTTGATACAAAAAAAATAATTTTTTAATCATAAAAATCATGAAATATACCCATCATGATACCTTTTGACAAGTTGGTTCTAAAATAGACCAGCAGTCACATTAAGGCTCATCTTATGTATGAATTCAGCTGTCAGCCACTGTGTGCCACTTGTCCCAAAAGACGCCTATGTATCTTTGCCAGCAGACTGCGATAGAAAGCGGCAGTGTCGCTGATTGCCACTGAATGCCACCGCCGACTGCCACAGCCTGACGCTCAAGAGGTTCCATATGCTGCTGAAAGGTATTACTGGTGATGTCATTGCTACTGGAAACACGAACTTTTGCGTTTTATCCATGGTATAACTTGACAGCAAGGGAAGCATTTAGCACTGTCACTTAATCTACTTGTCAAGAGTTTCTCATATATTCTCTTTCAATGGTGGCTTTTTCCTTTCTTTTATCTTTATGATAACGATAATAACGCTTATTACAAGTACATTGCCAAAGCTAAAGACTACCCTTTTGCGTGTTTTATACAAGGGTGGAAGAACCTCATGTAGTTGAGCTATGCTGCTTTACAAGTAAGAAACCTCATATTAAGCAACCTCCTCAAGCCATATGTTATATAAATCCAACTGTGACTTCTTGATATTATTTGAATTAGAAAAGTTCCAGATATCTAGGGAAAAGTCGGTTATAAAGGTTCGTTTATCTTTTTAACCTTTAAAAATTTTGGAAGAAGACATTTCATGCATAGATAAAAGTTGAAAGTACTCACTGATTGTTTTACACCCGATGTGTGGCATTATTTTTATAACAAGACTTTTAATGAGTATCATAGGAACCTTTTTTCTGATGCAATCACCCAATTTATACGCAAGTCTAAGTCAAATGCGTGCTAATAACCTACTCTGTAGAACTGAATGAATAGGCGTTTAGGCTGTGTGTACCTTCCGGTATTTGATTTGTACAAGTATGCCTGACTGCCTGTTTGGTCTTGTTCGACACGGCAATTGCACAAGACTGAGTGTTAAGAATGGATCGCTCAGTGACTTTCAATGAACAAAAATAAATATGAGGTTAATGACATGGAAGTGCATCTTATGACTGCAACAAAGCATACAACTAGCCATCTCTAGAGATAGCTAGATAGTTGCCCTCTTGTTCGTGTTAAGCCATGAGTTTTGAAGAATTGTCTTATACGGACACACTTTGGATTTTATGAATATAAATATATGCACAGTCTTGGACAAGTGGAATAGCTGGTCACAACGTGGAAGTTGTGGCCAGCTGGAGTTAATGTGTTACTTAAGTTACTGTAATGCAGCTTGATATTATGATGTAAACCTGTGGCAAACTGCACCCTTTTCGAAAGTGATTAGCAACCTTTTTCATCACTTTTATGAATGTTTTTGTTGGAATCAAAAACAAAAGAAATTCTCCTCTGTTCACCTTGCACAGTTTATTTCTTAAAACATCCAGATGGCAATGATTTTGATCTAATGCACTAGATACCATGTGAAATATGTGGTGTATTTTAGTCTACAAAGTATAAGACACCACTAAGGGTGCCATAGTGGAACATTTGTAATGTAAGTAGCTAACCAGTTGTAAAATTTTTATGGTTAGATTGACCTATCTGTTCATGGCATGCATGTTTTCTTTAATTGCTGCCTTGCTTTTGTTCCACAGTGTTAAAATGTGGTTCAAAGCATGTAAAATGCTAGTTCACTTTGCATAGCTTGTAATGTCGTCAATCCTAGTTTAACTTTTTAGAGATCTGAGTGAGTGCATAATACAAATACATAGCCAAGCAACTTTGCTGATGGAGCTTATAAGGCTCGCTTGTGTCGTTCAGTTTTCTTTATTGGGGGCTTGAATGGAAATTCCACTTGGCTTTGCTTAAGTCTGAAATAGAACTTCAAAGAATACCATGCCTTGTGCACAGTTTGATATTCTTGCTTATAGATTTGAATCTCTTCTTCAATTAAACCATCAGGGTTTTTTAAAGAATGGCCAATTGTTTGTGATAAACAGGTAAGGCTTGCTTTGATTGACATCACTCAGTTAACACTTTCACTATACTTTAAAAATGTTCGACCTCTTTTCACATTTGGTTAAGATGATATTGGTATGGCCTCAAATCTATTGTAAAGGTTACCATCCATGACACATATGCTGCATAAACTTGATTGCGCTTTGTAAAGAAAACTTCAGTTTCACTAAACACTGTTCCTGTCAAATAATTAGGAGTCAGAAGGACGGGTCCCGTGGTGTCTGAAAGAAGAGACGCAAAATTAGGAACATGAAACAGATAAATTATGCGGAAAGAGTTTGAATAGAGAAGACAAGACAAAGAAATAAAAAACAAGGAATATAGGAATAGAGTAGAACCTGCCTGACTCCACCTCTGCTAAGGGACCACCTGTGCTGAAGGACCAGTCTCAACATCTCCATCAGCATATTTTTGTTTAATTTTACCTGCCTTAAGGGACCACCTGTCAGAAGGGGCTATTTTCACAGGTCCTGTGGGTGGTACCTTAAGACAGGTTCCACTGTAAATAGAAAATAAAGGGCACAGAAGGACTTAGAAATCAGTAAATCTGAGCAGGAGGACAAATAGCATTCATTTGGTTTTGGCTTTAACACTGTGAACCTTTTACAATCACAACAAATTAAGACCACAAATTTAACAATAAAACCATCAAATACATTCTGATTCCTTAACTTTGCCTCAATTATGGAACAAATGCGTGCCTTACTTACCCCCATAAAAAGCCAAATCTGTGTCATCATTCAAAATACAAACAAATGCCATATTTTCAAGCTATACAACACAATCTACAACAACTTGACATCAACATGAATGCAGCCCACTCTGCTACTTTATCCATCAACATTATGGAAAGGTAACATCTTATATGAGCACAATTGCTATTCATTACGTACGTGTGATCACTTCAAAGACCATTGGTGACATGCGCTCAAGAGAAAATTAAACCAGCTAAAACATCTTAGTTCATAAACTCATATTGGCCAATTGTCATGGCAGGGCACTCATAAACATATATGTTGCAACAATGGTACAGCTGTGTCTTGAACAACCAACCTTTGCACCAATCACCTCACCGAAAATAAAAAAAACATATTCCAACGGTACCAAATCCCCATTCCTAAACAAATGGATCAATGGAGGCAAGTATGCATGAATGCCATATTTGACACGGCCCAGTTTACTGTATTTGTTCCAGTACATATAGAGAACTGCCCTCGTAATGGTCCCAAATCGGGGACTGTACATATGTAAGACCACCAGCATCAAAGGAGAACAGAAACTATATATGATTTGTGACCATGGAGCGACCAGGTCTATACAACAAAATGGATGGAAACACTCAAATGACCAATCCAGCGTTCAATTCTACACTTCCCTTTGAAGCAAAACCTATCTCTATGGTATCTTATCTTCACCTCTTTGGTGGTGCATCTGTTTCATTATTCCTAAAATTATGATACCTCTTTCTTGCAAACCAGGGCAATCCCGACGTTGTTTGCAAATTATAATCAGGAAGCTGTAGACCTGATTGCCCAGAAAGCTGGGTATTGTGGGTTACACTACAATCAGTGTCCATGTTTTGTCCTCTGCATGGTCGACTGTAGGAGGTTCTACTTCACGCTATTTACCTTGACCAGCAATACTTGTGCTTGGCTCGGGTTTTTGGTCACTTGATATAAAATCTCCAGAAATGTTTACCAGAGCAGCCAACTTGTTTTGTCGTAATGACTATATCCTGTCAGTTTTTTTTCCCATATATGTTTTACTTATTTTTCCTAAATTGCTTATACTCCATCTGGTGAGCGGGTGTAATGTGTTATACATGGACCACTGAAGTATCTCAACAGGTCTGTTGCCTAATTTTGAAATGTACAGGAGAGAGTTTTTTTAGAATCTTGTAGAATGGTCTCCAAGGAGTTGCAAACTTAGGTGTCTGCCCTGCTAGGGAGCTTTGATCATAAACCTTTACAGGATCAGACATTTCACAATTCAACTTGGATATCTTTTTGTCATAACAATGTTTGATGCTCCCTTGTCTCCTTCTTGTTGTCTTTTACATGAACATATGGATGATCAAGGCATTCCACATGGTGGATACATAATCCTCTCCTACATATTTAAGTCTGGGGTGCAGCAAGGTGTTCATGGGTAGCCCCGGATATCTCCAAGAGACCAGAAAGAATGGTGTAAATAGCAAGGCCTATGAGACTGATTGATTGATTGATTTATTCCGGTTTATGGATGAAACATTTCACTACAATACAATTAATTGGATGCAAAAACAACCTAAATTAAAATCCCTTTTATCCTTCCTGACTTGTTTTCCATATGGGGGGGGGGAGGGGTGTTAGTAAAACAGGTATGCTCTCTTTCGTTCAAAAGATATTATTTTCCATATGTATAGTTTTACTGTGGTTTTGAATTAATAGAAAATTTTACATGGCTGAGAGTGAGTTGCTATTTTTCTCTCAATAGGGATTGTTGTTGGTGTGGAAAATCACAAGTGACTGCAGGTCATGAGTAATTTTCCACACCAACAAAGATCCCAAGTGACAGAAAAAGAGCGAGTTACGACATTCCCAACCACATTCCAGAGTGAGAGAAAAATGGTAATTCACTATCCAGCCATGTGATATTTTGTTTATTCTATGTTTAATTGGGTATTCATCGCAAAAAGAAAAAAATATGCCTTAGTCCCACTTCCAGTGCTGACCTGGGGTACCATGTTTGTTTTCGTTCGTTAAAGTTATTCCTTGTCACGCATGATACATAATCAACCACAGTGCGTGCATATTTAATTTTGTCTTAATGTCAATGCATCACGTCACTGATGGAGGCGCGTCATTATTTACTTGAAACAATGTTTCGGTCATGTGATCTACTGTGAGTACCAACTTTTGAATTTCACTCTGGAAAATGATAATTCACTCTCAAACATAGAATAGATTGTAAACTTATTTTTTCCAAATATGAATAGGCAAGTCTTTCTAATGTGTGTTATACCTGCCATATAAATGTACGTTGTCCTGTATTTGCTTTGTCTCTGGGTAATTGAACCATCATTACTTAATTCCTTGTGTGGGATCTTCCTCTACACACATATTATCAAATTTCACTGTCAGCCACTGTGGAGACTGCAAATGTACAATTTTATGCTATTCACCTTTGTTAGAGTTACTATACCCTCCACTTCAAATAATTTAGTTTCGTTGGTTCAATGCAACCTGTATGTACTCTATGTCCTTTATCAAACACAAATCTGTTCATTTTCTTTCGATTAGTCTTGTAATTTGTGTTTCAAGATGGCAGAGACTGAGGAGTACCGGCGAGAGCACGCATAATTGTAGCAACACTGGATTAAAGAAAGACCTTAGAACTTTTTGGTGTTCATGTCTTTGCAAGCAGCATGTCTGTATAAAACTTTAAGTCTGCTATTGCATTTTGAAATAATCTAGTTTGCTGTCATGTCGCCAGATAATGAATTCTCCACTGATAGACCTCAATATTTAAAAGTTCTTTTTTGCTCAATCGTTTTTCCTGCATATTACACCACTAACTTTGTACTCTGTAGACCGTTTCTAGGCCCCATCAATATGGATTCTGTTTTTTCCAAGATGTAACAATAATTTGTTGTAAATAAGCCATTCTCTTGGGATTCCATGTTTTCCCTTAAAACCTTTTTTTATTTGTATCACATCCTTGCCGGTAACTAAGAGGTAACTAAGAAGGCAGAGTAATCTGCGTTGACCATGACACTACAGTTGATGGCCATTCCCATGTAATGTACATACATCTGAAATAATATGGGCCCTTATATGGGTCCTTGTGGTGCACCAAATGTAATGAATTTAACATCAGATAGTTTTCCAATTACACTCACTACTTGTGTTCTACTTCTTAAGTAGAAAACCAAGCTTTAAAAAATACCGTCTGGGCCTAGTGGTGATAGCTTTTGACATAGTACGTAATGGCTTATTGTGTCGAAAGCCTTTCTTAAATCCAATAGTACCATGCCATTCATAATTCACATGTCCGCATTCTCCTTCACAAAATCAGTAAGATGTACTAAAGTGTTTGTTGAATACTAAGGACGAAAACCCGTAACTGGTAAACGAACCCTTCCTCTTTGAGGCACTGCATGCGTTAATCATGTTTTCACCTTTCAATCATATTGGATAGAACACATAGAATTAATACTGGCCAATAGACGCCAACTTCTAATCTGTCTTTTTTATATAGGGGTACATTTCTAGCTGATTTAAGTCGACTTGGAACTTTAGCTGTCCTGAAAAAAAGTTGATAATGTGTGTAAAGGGCATTTTTATACTTTTGTGCATCGCCCATGACAAACCTATCTGGAATGTTGTCCAATCAAGGTGGGTCGGAGCAGACCTCAATTATGCCGCTGTAATGCTTCAATTTGCTGCGCTACCCAAAGAGGGATTTCTCCTTGAGAAGTCTTCAGGTGATGTAGACATTTCGTAATTCTTTCATTGTTAGGTTTAGGAATTTCTTCGTTCATCATGTTAGGGAAGTTCGAGTTAGTAGGTAGACTCTGGGTTTTGAAGCAGTCTGTTACAGTTTTGGTTGTATTAATTTAACGCTGGATTCAAGAAACGGGACTTGGTGCTGTTTAGTATAATGCAGTGTCATTCACCCTGATCTTTGAGCATTGGTTCTTTCACTAACTTTCCAGTAGCTTTTTCTTTTACCTTGTCATGGTCATTTTTAATGGGGATCTGGGAAACTGCTCAAAGCCCGGCCAGTTGATCTGGAATATAATACTTTCTTCACTTTTTTTCTGGTTGTGCAGCCCACGGGAATAGATTATATGAGGGTTGGGATTTACGAAATGTTGTGTATAGTTTTAGCTTTTTATAATCGTGAGACATTGTAGTTTATGTGTCCGCAGGCGACATGAACCATTATTGTTGGGAGAACTGGACTCAGAGACATTTTTTTAAAGGTGAAGTACTGGCATTTTGTGAAAGTTTGATAAAGTGTAC
Source organism: Hermodice carunculata (assembly GCA_964020975.1). Taxonomy (NCBI): domain Eukaryota; kingdom Metazoa; phylum Annelida; class Polychaeta; order Eunicida; family Amphinomidae; genus Hermodice; species Hermodice carunculata. Next base: position 83,836,582 of record OZ026627.1, on the reverse strand, counting down.
AAAGTGCTTCAATTGTGCAGAAAAAAATTAGTGGGAGTAGTTCTCTGAAATGTTGATTATGACGGCCATATTGAAACCACAGCAGAAAAGTAATAGTTTCTGTATTGTAAATTGTAACGACGGTTGTGTATTTACAGTTGCATATCTGTGTGGACATTGCAGACACGGAACATGTGTTCTAAGTTTTGAAGTAAATAAGAATATCCGTTTTTAAAGGTCTTGAGGTTGGGATTTGTATGGCACTTGTCAGGATGATTATAAACACTACAGTCTCAGACTAAATTGTTTTAATTGAAAGTGTGTGATAGAAAGAAAAAATTCAAAAGTTGAAACTATCTTTTGGAAGATTCTGTGTGAAACAAAGTGAAAATATGTTACAAAAAGAACTACAGATAAATTGCGACGTTAACTTGTGAAGTTCGATTTCTGAACGAGTAACGAAAAGGGGCAAGCTTCCTGGGGAACAATTTTGCTGTTATATAGTTGTAAAATAGTCGATTATTAGTGTTTAAATATGAACCCGTCTTATATAATCTAGCTAAGTGGTCATCATGTGTGTATGACATTTTATCAACGTTGCCAAGATTCTCACTGGTGGTATTGAGATTTACACTCAGGGTGAAAGAGTGCGGATTGACTTCGTCGTAGTCCCGTGGTTTAAAGTGTATCGACGAAAGTCTTGGTATAGTTATGCACCCAATTCCTGATCACGTGGAATCAATGTTATATGATATTAGTCTGGTAGAGACATTATCGATATATATTTACATTAGGTCCAAAGTTTAACATTAGTGAGATAGGATTTTTCCTTTGTGTCAATCTGTCGCGAGTGCAAGGTCATGAACTACAACGGCAAATTGCATTGCACTCTGACATATCCATAGATGCAGCACTACTTTTGTCAACATGACATGACCCCCGAAGAACATAATGATAAAAAACAACATAAACGTGATTTTAATCAAAAAATTTATGCATTTAAACATTAGATCTCCGTCCCCAAATATTGAATAAAATATGTCTCTTAAGAAATATATTTTATATGTTAGTGTCTTTGATTACCGTTAGACGGGATCAATTGTCATGGTTGTTCTATCTAACTCATTTATACCCACCACAACCAAGTTGTTGGGAGTTCATTTAGCAAGATTTCAACACTTTTAGGGCAGAATTTCAACTGATATTGAATCAGATAAATATAATAATTAGTGTTAAGTACCCACATTTTAATTCACATGGACAAAATGACTGACGGGGCTGTTGGGGATATTCAGCGTGAGTCACTGACGTAATGTGGCTCACACAGTAAAGGTGGCCTCCACAGCTGCTACGGTCATTTTGTCCATGTGTCTCGAAATACAGAGTTCAATTCATAAACACACCACTCTCTTTTGCGATTCATAATTACACTGCACATTTCGTCGTTTACTTCCATGCATTCACGTTACCACGTATTATCATAAGGTTAGTTTGTTGATTATCAAGTGATTCGGAGTGATATAAACTTGTTTAGTGATAAACTACTTCAAACTTATCAAAGTGTCAATTTTTGTACTTGCACTGGCATTTAATTTCGCATCACATATTTATTTAGAATTCAGTTTAATGCACTTTTATGACGGGTTTCTCTCTTGCGTTTGATAAGAATAAAACTGACATTATTCCAGCTTATATTGTATGAAATATGTATAATTTGTATACACGAATTACTAGGAATGTGGGATTCAAGTTTGTGTACTGGGACATATATGACGTGAGTTAACTACATTAATATACGTGCGTTTATGAAGTTCCAACACTTGGAAAGGTCTACGGTGTTTCAGTTTCAATGTCATGGGAATGAAATTCCTGGATAACGCCCGGCTGGATGATCACCAACCCTGATTCTTCATTCAAAGGACACTGTATAGTTGAAGGGACACTACAAGCTATATTAGGCTTATTTTATTTTGAAAAAAAAGACATATCTTACCCTTTGCTTGTTGTGGTTGCCCCTGAAAAAGGGTTAATGGACAGTTACATTCTTCTAAGTAAATTCCTGGGTGGAATGGAAGCCCAATTAATGTGAACTTCATGATACGCACATTGCACTGTTATTTTGTGTACTCAGAGATTAAACACGGTATTTATTATTTATAATCTATGATCTTGTAAGACATTTGATATCTATGAACTTAGCTTTAGTATGAGTAAATTGTATATGTAAGCGGGAATCAAGATAGATGTATGTGTTTGAAATTCTCAGCACTGGAAAATCAAATCACACTTCCTTGATCTCAAGGACTTCAATTTTGGTCGCTTCTTATTACCAATTTAATATTTATTATAATTTTATTCTGGTAAACATGGAAACGCTTCAGCCAGTATGATAGATCTATATCTTACTTTAATGCCTGTTTCATGTACGACCTATGTTTACGTTTATCTAATGGCGAGTATGACAGCTCTGTATATGATTCCTTTATGCTTGATTTCTGCTATGTGTTATGTTTATTAACTCTAATGGTACGTGTAACAGCCTTATACACATTGCGTTTATGCTTGTTTCATGTATGTGTTGTGTGTATTGCACCTTAATGGCCAGTATGTCAGCTGCGTATATATTGCCTGTTTCCAGTATGGGGGGGGGGGGTGCATAGTGTGTCCTACTGGGTAACGTGACACTTTTTTAAATATTGCTTTTATGCTTGTTCCTTGCAAGTGTTTTGTATATGGTACCCTACACACAACATATACAGGATAAAGACATGTATGCAAACCATGCAGGACTGTCAACGCACCGGAGCAAAATGACCAAACAAAAGGACTGTGACAGTCTTGTGCTCAGTTCACCTTGCATGCACAGACTGAAGTGGTCCTGTGAATTATGATACCAAGGTCACCTGGTTCACACCATGATTACTGTTACAAACATGTACACATCCCCTGGCCAATTGTAAGAAAAGAAGAAAAAAGATAAAAACACATACATCCCCCACCCGAAAAATCACAGCACCAACTGTTCAACAAGTGAAGGTTTAAGGGTTTTCAGAAATGTCCCTACGTATTTCTGAAGGAATTGGCTGGGCAGTTCAGAAAGATTTTTTTTAACATTTTGCCAAAACATCAACAAGAAAGCTCATCAAAAATCCAAAATTCACTGCATAGCAGTTGACGATTCTAACAGCCCATTCAATGATTAAGCGCGTTTCAACATTGTTGCACAGTGTATCCTGTGTTCACTTTGCCAAAGATATAAATAACAAGTATTTATTATCATACAAAATTTCATTTCAGTAATTGACTTTAATGACAGATGCAATGAAAGGATGAAGGCAGTGATTTTCTCAACTTTCTGACAATTACTTCCACAAAATACACTGACAGCAAATGTATATACATGGATTTGATTTATATTACTGATATTTTAACAGCCCGTAGTATATAGATGCCTGGGGATCATTTAAAGCATCCCTGAACATGACAAAGAGTGCGGGAAGTTGCAGATTCTTTTTATTGTTGTCAATACTACAATGTTGTGAAGCATTTTGCCCATTGATTCAAATTAGATGAATATTTTGGTCAGAGCAGTCTGAAAATAAGGTCTAGACAGATCAGACAACCACCAGGGGAACTTGTGCTTGTCTGGTGCAAAATTTACAGCTTTTCTGGACACAGGCTTTGGGCTAGCAGCTTATATGGCAGACTAAAAATTCCAATAGTAATGTCAATCTGCACACATCACTTTGAAGCTGAAATCAGGTCTAATTATACATTACTTAATGTTTGAATTTTGGGAAATGCTTATAGAAAAAATGATATAGTAACCTGGTGGAGAACCAGTATCATACTAGCTACCCCACGCACCCTTCCATTACAAACGTCATCGTGTGTCTCACTGCCTACGCGAACGTGCACGAAATGTCAAAACAAACTCCCATTGTCTGACTGGGATTCGACATTCTATTTACATGTATGTGTCTTTCCTGAACAAAACAGTTCGGATTGCCACTGTGCAGCGCCTGTTGTGTACTTATTAAGCATATGCCTTGAACCAAAACAGTGGAGATACTTTTCCAGCTGTTGTTTGATGTTGCAGAGTAAGCAATTTGATTTTGAACAAGTTGTTATGTGGGTGGTCCATGTACTGTAATTAGGTCAACTCTCTAGACACAATCATGCCACACCAAATCTCGTAAATATTGTAAAAAATGACAAACAAATTCACAAGTAAATAATATCTGAGCCAAAAAACCGCCATTGAAGCCGGTATCTGTCATACAATGATGAGTCTAAGAGCTGTAATTAACTCCTCATTCTCACCATTTCTGTAATCAGTGAAGCCTTCTTCGCATCTAGCACCCATTTTGCCCAGGCTGTTCATATTTGATGTGTAAGCACAGATGCAAAGTAAACACACAACTTCGTCCATGAAGGCGGGGACCAAAAGAAAACAAAACATACTAAATTCATAAAAATTAAAATAAAATGCATACCCAAGGGTGAAAAAAATTAGCAACTACCAGTCCTTAAGAGTATCCCTGTGTGACTTTGAAGCAATTGGGTGAGCAGTTTTGGAAATTTCTTCAGATTTGCCTGAAGAACAAAACATTGATAAAAAATGCAAAAATCATGACCATTCAAACAAACTTGATGTACAAAAATATTGCCACTAATTTCACAGTGAATCAGCCTGGCGGTTTGGAACAAACGTTGAAAATAGCAAAAACACAAAAGTATTCATAAAAAACATAAACAAGTTGCAGTGCCACTTCTTGAAAAAACAAAGGTGTAAGGGTCGATAGAAGTGCCCATTTAATATCTCAAAGCAATTGGCTAAATCGTTCAGGAGAAGATTTATTTTAGATTTTGTCAGAAACCAAACAAAAAAAATCATTTAAAAAATCCAAAAGTTACTGGAGCTTGACCATTTGTGCACTCTTGGTAAAGACTGACCCAGGTTATATTTTCATTAAGTTTGAAATCAATCTGCCAAGTGGTTTTGGAGGAAAAGTCGAAAATGTGAATTGTACATGACCAATGATGCACAACAAAGAACCAAAAGGTAAGCTCACATACAGTCAGCTGAGCTACATATGGCCGATAGACAAATAATTGTGTAAGTTTCGATTATTATACATTCTCTGCATCAAACTTGGCTCAGCTCTACCATTTTACAGGTAAAATCCAAATTCCATCTGCATGTGACCTGGAGACAAACCTGAAATATTGGGTTCCATTTTGCACTTGTTCCTGGTTCTGCTAGTGGCTATGTGCTGACGACCAGGAACTGCAGGGTAAATATCATGCAATACACCACAGCCCAAAGATCGTTTGGAAAATATTGCCATGTAAAGCATAAAACTAAACGAAATTTTGTCATATTTTACAATGAAAGTCTGTTTTCAAAATATGCAAAGAAAAAAATTAAAAATAGAATAAAATCCAACAGTTGGCACGTGATGATATGAACAAGAGGATGCAGCTTTAAATCTAGCTAATGTGCATAAAATGTTCAAGATCTGGCGAAGTTTTGTTGGTTGGTTCGAAAAAAAAGCCTTATTTTACAAGTTGTGCAAATTCAAGCTGGCAGCTTTCTTGTCAGTCACCTTGCAAATTTTTTAGTTCATTAAATGCGTAGAACTTTGATTTCCTTCATAACTAAAAAATGGACATTTTAAACAAAAAATTAGCTTCATTTTATTTCTCATTGCGAGCTTTCTCGCTTTTTGCGGTATTAAACTTTCCTGTCATTTGTGGGTTGTAATTTATGAATGTGGGTAATTTTCTGAGCTGTTCTGTTCGGCTTTAGTAATTGAAAGTTCCAGAGTAACCTCGGTTTACCTTTTTCATTTTCATGGAAATGAACAAATAGTATTTTTAAAAACATTCTGTTGAGTCTAAGATTAACTCCCCCCCCCCCCCCCCACTCTTTAAGATTTTATAATTTGTGCACATAAATATCTGATAAAAGTTCAAAAGTGGCAGAAAGCACCTACTTTGACCCTTATTTTGGTGTCACTGTCTTGATCATAGCCTGCTTGGAGGTAGATTTGACAAAATCTGTCACACTAAGTGACAACTGGGATATTCAACATTGAACTTCGATCTCTATAAAATCAACATTCTTTCTCAACCAACCTTTGTCTGCTGAAATGGGCCTTTTTGCTAATAAATTGTCTGATTTTCCGAATCTTCAAGTAAGGGAGGTCTCCCACCAATATGATAAAATTAAAAGACATTACATAGATAAATCCGTGTTTTTTCTTTTTTTTTTTTCATCCCACAGGAATGGGCCACCAGACAGACTGCGCAATAATCAAACTTGTATCATAACTGTCATAATCCACTAAAAAACACTAACAAATTAAATAAAAGTCTCGAAACTGGCAAAATTGTGGGCTTCAGTATGCAAAGACCTTTTTTATATACTTCCAACTGAGAATATATTTTTCCACTGTTTTTTTATTCTAAGTTGCCAATTAAAAAAGTATTCTAGTTTTTTTTTTACCAGATAGTTTCCTAAAACTGTCTTGAAACGTTTCTTAAAACAAGTTTTATTTGTTGTTTTATGCTACGATTTTTAACAATTTATTTCCTTAGTTGAGAATAAAGTTTCTAAAAACAACGGTTTGGGAAGATGTGTCACAGTTTATACAAAGCAAACAATGATACCCAAATATATTTACCCGCCTGGATCTCTGTTTATCATCAAAATGTACAATGCGTAGTCATGCACAGCAAATTCACCACTTACACTATTCATTTTCACATCTCTTTTCTATGTACTCTAAATTGCTTGATAATATCTTGACGGGGTTAATTGATTGATGTGTATTATTTTACTTACCGTGTTGCAATGTTTATATATTCTCTTATTATGTTCATCCTGTGATTGGTATGCCTCACTCCCTGTCATGTGCCAACCACTTGAAATAAGCAACTGTTAGTGTATTATAGACTGACCACTCTATCCAGCTATTACTATTATCGATTGTCATTTGAATATAAATAGATTTTTTGACAGGTTTTGATGCACATTTCATGAGCAATGAACAGCTGATTATATAGTTTATTACCCCAGGGTTCACTTTGTGCAATACCAGACGATATTTAGTCTCCAAGCTTTGGCACTTAATGAATACTGCATAAAGACCTTTTTGGCTTGCATAATATCCATTGATAAACATATTCTCATCAGCCAGTTCACTGCACAGGCTAAGTCTAATATTTAACAAGTTTCTAACATATCAATCTGGTCTACGACGACTCACGCCAGGTGTGCATGCTTCAAACTATTTTGTTCTATACAGCGTACTTGTTACACCAGATTACTTCGCTACTTTATTCCTTTCATGTTTAATGTTTTTCGTCAACATTACTTTGTGTCGGGGCTCTAAAGGTTCGCGTAATATCAATCCGGCTAAGTCATGTTTTGCTGATGCTGGTACTTTAAGGAGGATCACGCTATTAACTAAGTGTAGCAGGTACGCTATTTCTGTTTATGACTGATGCAAGTTTAGCGCATTGGTCGCTGTTGCTTGATCTCTGTGGACCAAGTTGTGGGGGCATGGTGTTCGTTTTTGTTCTCATGACATCAGTTTTCCAAGCTGCTAACCTTTTAAGAGGTCATTAGCCTAAAGCAGATCATCATTGCCGACTAAAGGATTTTCATAGAAGTCCTATAATTCTGGTTGGAAATTTCAAGCAATTATCATTTCAAAACGTTTTTTAATTAATAATAAGGACTCAATATTTAACATGCCAATTTAAGTTTATATTAACAAAATGAAATAAAACGTTTAATGCATGGTAGTCGTCTCTTTATTACTGCACTAGGTTGCAGAAAAGTGACTTAAGGTCCCATTCTGAAATAAATATTAAACCTCAACCACTTTGTCAATTTACGCAGCTGTGAAAACTTGATCAATGAACCTGCCATCATATGCATGACAAGTTGATATCGAAGACAACAATTTGCCATATATATAACAACAGTCAAAAATTATCATTTGACCAGCCTGAACGTACTTGTTAAATGCAACTCACGCTATGCTTGTATTTGAGTACATTTTCTGACTTTAGTTAGTTTTTGGAAAAAGAAAATAGTTTACCAATGTTTATTGTGCTTCAAGATTTCCGCACAAGAATGAAAACTATGTCATTTCAACATATTGAAATTGTTACGCTTATTACGTAAAAAAAATGTTAAATAATTTATTCCTTGCCATGTCCCCCATGTGGAAGTTCACCTCAATATAGTTTTGACTTGGTTACAAAATTAGGGAACTCATGGAAACCTTGTCAGACATATATTCAAAGGGAAGAAATGTTCAGAACGCAAGTACCTACACGTCCCTACGGTGGCTGGGAATAAATTAACTGGAACCAGCGTTAGATGACATTGCGGGAATATACCCTAAAGGCTCATTCCAAATTGAGCGTGATTGAGCTATTTTTGTGCCAGAAAGCTTTATTTGCATAATTCATGCACGAAACTCACTCTTTGTCTCAGTGTATGTATGTATGTATGTATGTATGTATGTATGTATGTATGTATATGTATATATACATATATTTATATATACATACATATGTGTGTGTGTGTGTCTGTGTGTGCTGACGAGACAGGACATGCATAAGAATACACCTTATGAACAAGGCCGCACCACTGTAGCTGTCCTCCGTAGTTAAATATGTTACATCAGGGATCAACTTTCCAAAAATGACTTCTATTTGCAACATTTGACTTCTTGCTGGCTTTCGTCGGAACCATATCTTGCATGTAACACACATTTTTCACAAGTTTGGTGGATAGGTAACATCATTAAAATTTAGTGATACACAAGACATGTGATGTCCTCGGTATTTCAACATATCTTGCATGTAACACACATTTTTCACAAGTTTGGTGGATAGGTAACATCATTAAAATTTAGTGATACACAAGACATGTGATGTCCTTGGTATTTCAACATGATTCATGTTTACATACAAATTCAAATTTCGCGCTATTTGAGTTCTCGATCTAAATCAAGGACAACAAGGACCTTTTCTTCACACTGTAGTTCATCCTGATGCCCTAGTTTAGCTGATAAACTGCAGAAGACGGATGTTGTGTGGACACAGCTTCTGAAAAGGTGAGTGATTTTCACTTACTGGTATATATTCATTCAAATTTTGTAACCACTGTATCAAGTGACAGGAAAGATAATGGAAATACAAATAAGAATGAGTCAGAAGTGGCATGAGATATCTTGTAAAGCAGTTCAACATGAAATTTTGAGAGAAATGTAATGTACTACAACCCTTCACTACAATGTACGGTCCTGAGGCAAATTATTAATATATTAGAATATATTTCATCTCCACATGCATAGATCGATTCATAATAACACGAATGATATCGACGGAAGACATATGTCTGATCATGTTTTAGTGCGATGGTTCCGATACTTTATAGATAGTGACTTGAATCATTAAATCAAATTGTGAGTGTGTGTGCATTCATGGTCACTTTGACGGTGTTTATTTGTGGGTTTTTTTTGTTTTTTTTTGGCACAATCGCAATAGGGATATCTCTCATATTAAACCCGTATATATGGCATAGGTAGCAAAGGAAATAGTGGCCTTCTGAGTTGTTTGTGGTCCCATTGGATCCAATCTCTGGCGAGGGTCTTGTAATTTATAACAAAGACTTGAAATTTACTCATTCATTTATTCATGAGGAAGTAGCTTCATCACATATGGGGGCTGTTGCAATACCAAGGCGAAAAATACAGCTGGGGTATTTTTGTTAGTTATTTTATGGCAAAACACTGTTATATTTTATGTATACCGGCTAACTAACGCGAATAGCACGATCATTTATAGTAGCCTACCTTAGTAGGGCAAGAAGCTTCAGCCCTGTTGATTTTACCCGGGCAACTGAGCAAAATGCTTGATAAGAAGGCAACCAGGATATGCTTGCATATCCTGGTATTTTATAACGACTCTATCACTCTGACACGAAAGTTGATGCGCATAAAGTGAAGAATGCGTCAGACTTGACATGACCCTTTTCGTTGCTATCAAAATAGTAATTTTTTCTTTCTAAAATGATAAGTAGACGAAAACATTTGAAAAGGGATCGATGGCATACTCTTGAAAAGGCATTGATGGCCGCCGTTGGGTATAAGTTGCTGAACGAGTAAAGAGACGATAAGAGAGCCTGATGGTAGACGCATATAATGTTAAAAAGAGAAATTTGAACTGGAAAGTAATTAATAAATTGAATATAAAAGTTAAAACTATTAATACTCTCAAGGAAATACTACAAGAAAGAAAAGAATTTTATTGCAAATTGAATACTACTAAAGTGCAAGAAACAGACATAATATCCAAGCAATAGAAGATTTTGTTAATAATGCAGACATTCCAAAAGTTTCTGATTCAGATACGTTGCATTGTGAGGGTGAATTAACAGAATATGAACTTCTGAATGCTCTTAAGAATACATCAAATTATAAGTCTCCAGGCTCTGATGGCTATCCAGCAGAATTCTACAAAGTTTTTTTGGGACAAATGCAAAAGCTATCTATTAAATTCATTGAATACAGCTTATGGAAGAGGATTATTATCTACAACCCAGAGACACGGAATAATAAAACTGTTACCAAAAAAAAGACAAAAATTGCATCGAACTAAAAAATTGGTGGCCAATTACTCTTTTACATCAAGACTATAAACTTGCTACAAAATGCATCGCTTTTTTCGTTTAAAGAAAATCCTCTCAAAAATAATCAATGAAGATCAAACAGGCTTTTTAGAAAATAGATACATAGGGGATAATACAAATAAAGTACTAAATTTGATGGACCTTGTTGATGAAAAAGATATCCCAGCCCTCCTGGTGCTGATTGACTTTGAAAAAGTTTTTGACTGTTTAGAGTGGAAATTTACCAAAAATTGTTTAGAGTATTTTAAATTTGGCCCCCTCAATCCAACAGTGGATAGAGGTCCTTTATACAGACATATATAGCTGCGTGATTAATAACGGTTGGACTTCGGATCGATTTAACCCTACACGAGGCGTTCGCCAAGGGTGTCCTCTCTCCCAATATTTGTTCATTTTATGCCTTGAAATTCTCGCAATTGCTATTAGATTAATTTTATAAGACATTTTGAGATTTTGAAACAATATGAAAAATTATCGAGCCTAAAAGCTAATTTAAATAAAATAGTAGTATTACCTATTAGAGCCATTAAAAATTCAAATACCACCTTTGTCAAAAATTTGAATGTACATGGACAGACAAATCTGCACTTCTTCTGGGTGTTGAAATCATACCTGAGAGAGACAAATAAGAAAAGTTAAACTGCCTCCCGAACTTCAGAAAATGGACAAAATATTAAACTCATAGGACAAAAGAGTCTATCGGTAATAGGTAAAACTTTAGTTATAAAATCCTTAGCATTGTCATTGCTATAATATTTGCTATCAGTTATTCCAAACCCTACAAAACCGCTTATGAAAAAAATTGAAACACTAATGTTTAAATACCTTTGGAATAAAAAACCTGATAAGATTAAACGAAAATATTTAATGGCTCCTACTTATAAAGGGGGTTTAGGAATTCCACATGTTGAATCACAGTTTTTATCTATGAAATGTGCTCGGATCAAAAGGCTTGCTTCTGATTCAACATCATCATGGAAATACTTAGTTCTTCGACAGTTTTCTATACAGGATGATTACATATGGGAATGTAATTTTCATGAAAATGATGTAACTAAAATATTTCACAAAGTAAAAAGCAAATTCTGGTTAGAAGTAATTTGCAGCTGGACTAAATACAACTATAAGAATCCAGAAACAAAATATGAAATAGAAAATGAAACCTTATGGTTTAACTCTACTATAAGAATTGCAGGAGAAATAGTTTTTTATAGAAAGAAGAAGGAAAAGGTGTTAAATATGTGCATGATCTGTTATCTGATAATGGACCTTTTTTATAATATACCACATTTGTTCATAAATGCCAAGTATCAGAAAAAATTCTTAGTGTACAGAGGTTTAATTTCTGCTAATCCACCAGGTGCAAAGATACCTTTAATAACAGAACATATGTAGAGGAAAATGAGGTGTGGGATATAGAAAAAAAAAGATTAAAAAAATATTAGAGATTGGTAAAGTACCGCATTTTGTGTATCTTTATTTTTAGAGAACAATATAGGAAGCCAGCTACCTCTGATACAAAAATAGAATAGCAATCTGAATTGTGACATTAAAAAAACAAAGTGTTGCACGTATTTTAAAATCATGTATTCTGCCACCATATCTTCAGAAATAAGGAGCTTTCAGTTTAAATTTCTACACAGAATTAAAGTTTTAAAATGAGAAATTATTCAACTGGAAAAGTACAGAAACAAACTTGTGTAGTTTCTGTAAGACAGAAAAGTACTAAACATCTGTTCTGGGAATGTGAACATGTTTCCCAGTTTTGGAAGCAGGTTTTCACATGTTTTACAGTAAATGGTATTAGAACTATTGAATTCGCTATTAAACAGGTCCTAATAGGCTACAAAAGTTTAAAACCATCTACAATTTGATTTTTGTTACAGGCAAAAATTTAAAAATGATTGCAAACACGGGAATAGTATGCCCAATGTTATTAGTTTCAGAGCTCTGGTCAAGAAAGTAAAATTCATTGAGTATTGTATTGCCAGCAACAGAAGGAAGGTCAGTTAACATGAAAAGAAATGGTCTGGACTCACTATGTACTAGACATCTAGTCATCTATGAACAGATAACCTTGAACATTCATTATGGTATACATATGTAAAAAAAAAAATTCTTATTGTATATGCTCAAAGTACTTGTATCTGTAGTGTGTGATGAAAAACTCGACAATTCCTGATGTAAATTATAAAAGTGAAACTCTATATTTTGTATCTACCTGACGTATGGAAATAAAAAATATCAAAACAAAAGTAGACAAAAACAGGTGCATTACATATATGGAGGCAATACTAGGAAATAGCTTCCTATTGATAAAGTTTGGCAGATCAAGAAGCTTCCGTTTCTAGCTCCATGGACAAATCAACTCAGGTTGATCATTCACGACACCCATAGCAAAGCACTCTGGACTTTAGCCCACTGGAATTGAAAAACAAGTGTACACGTGGACGAATTGTTATACACCTGACGCAAATGTGTTGTTGTTGAAGAACACATGTATATTTATGTTTGTATCCATTTACATACAGTCTGATTAAAGATTCTTGGGTGGTATGGGGGGGGGCAGAAGTGTTTTAGGACATTTACATACAAGCAATTATAACTCTGTTTTACAGACAGGGCCAACGAGGAATCCACTGAATTGAAGTTGCTCGTTGCATGTATTTTAAACATGATTTTTACCGTTCACATGTGGCGTAATTGCAATTGTACAAATGCTATCTTATGCTCTTTTGAGTTACCGCAAACCTCCAGAAAAAGATGGTGCTTTGTAGCTGTGACTGTATACATGTGGATTCCCAGACAGTCGGGATAAAATACTTTAGTCCTATCGATTCTTTGAAATATGTATAAAGTAGTTGGCAAGGTGGGAACCTAACTATACTGTAGGCTGTAGCTTTAGTTCAAATGCAGACTAGTATATTTCATTTCAAGAAACAAAAGATGACAAACAAGGTAGGCACGCTTAAGAAGCCGGAAAAAAGATCTCCAAAACAGAGAAAGAACAAAGACAAATTGAAAAAAAAAAGTTTTCCGATGAGAACCCTAGCATATTTTGACCCTGTTTTACCACGTCAAAAAGTTATGTGTGCAAAAGTAAGCAAGGTGTCCTCTGCTGTGCTAACAACACAGATGAAGTTGTCTTCAGTTTTGTGTAGAACATCAGAAATGTGTTCTGTGTTTTACGTATGCAAAACTTAAGTTGGGATAGTTGTCCCCGGTGCCGCGCTTCAGTTATTAGACTGTGTACCTGGTTGTGCGGGTATATTCTAGAATATTGTCCTTTGTTGTGTGTGGGCACAGAGACCAGAACGTCAACAGACAGGTGTGCAACAGAAGGAGTTTCGGCGGGTTTTTTTTTTTTTGGAAAAACCGTGGAATGGGTGTCCTCACGCAATTGTTTTTATCTGTGAGGTTTTGTTTTAAGTTTAATTTTTATTTCATTTCATATCATTTTTATATTATATTTTTAACTAATGTAGAAGTATGGGGGTCAGAGGTCAGAGTTGATGCTATAATAGAATAGTGGAACATGAAGAAGGAATCCATTTACCAGTTAAAAGTGGCAAGGTGTGCGTTGCAATCCCTTAGCAACTGGGAGAGGTGAGCTTATGCATGGTTGTCCAACGTCGTGCAATTCAAAGTGCAATCTCCAATGATTGACTAGTATATTTGGATCCTGTTTTACCACATTAGCACGTGGTGTGTGCAAGAATAAGAAAGAAGTCGTCTGTTGGCTGTATGTCAAATTTCTAAAAAAAAAAAAAAAAAAAAAAAAGGGGGGGGGAATGCTTCATTTGTTCTAATAGAACAGTTCATAGGACTTGGGTTTTATTTGGGAAGTGCAAACTGCTTTGTTTACATTTTGTGCTCGACCACGCTATCTGGATTACACATAGAAAGTTCAAATAGTAAAACACAGGATGTGCTGGCATATAATGGAAAATCCAACTTTCAGCAAACAAAAAATGCACGTTTCACCAATGATGTGATATTTTAGGTAAAGGACCTGCACTGTTCAGCACAATCTATGCTCTAATCACTAGCGTTAGCCGTGGCATCCGTTGTTAACATAAAGGCAAGGGCCAGACTCGGCTATTTGCTGATTGGACAATCAGGCCAAGAATGGAATCCATAATTAATTGCAGTCCGGAAAAGTTCGGTACAACTCGGTATGAACAGGTCTTTTAGCAACCCGTGTGAATAACTATCATTTTATGACATTGCTTTCCATTGAAAGCAAGGTTGTAAATTCATAAATTTGCCTTGACTACATGTATATAAACGTTTGTGGTTAAAATGTCATTTGTCGTTAAGGTACATTGTACTACTGGAGGAATGTATCATCCACTGTGCACAGTTTCAGAAAATTGTCTAATGTTGATTTTTGCTCGTAGAAGGCAGGCTGTCCTGTCAGTTGTATAAGTAATATTAAGTTTTGCTCAGTGTGTGTAAACCATTAGATATTTGTGTACTGTGTATTATTTGTTTAGAAACGGCGTGCCTGTTTTCATTACATTCGAATTGACATAAGTGTCATTCTAGTGATACGGATATTTATTTGATAAATCCCTCACATGGTAGGTAACACATGGATTTCAACCGATAAATAATTTCAACGCAAGTTTAGTGTAGTTGTGACAGCCGACCTGGATATTGTTAAACATTTTCTTTCTTTTTCGTATTAATAATACATCAGTGTTTTTTACATGAAACATAATGTATCGATCATATTTTTACTACTCCATCCTTTGTATTGAGCATTTCTGAAAGACTGTTAACAAACCAAGTCTTCAGGGCGACTTATTTAATCTGTTAAGTTTCTAGTGAGCATCAGTGTACTTATCCTTTATAATGTAACATACATTATGTCACCATCATCGATCGCTTGATCATCTTGCAGGCCGTGGCAGTTACATCTACATCACTCTGTTGAATCACTTTGTTTGATAGCCCTTTGCATTTTTTTTAAACAAAAGGTGCTGTTGTCCTTAACATGCATGATTGTTAACTCTAGTCTACGCTTATACATAGGCCTACATATACATCCAATCTATGCGAGCTGGCGGTAGCTTCATCAAAATCAAACACCGTCACTGAATTGTAAACTAGATATGGACTTCTG
Source organism: Hermodice carunculata (assembly GCA_964020975.1). Lineage (NCBI taxonomy): Eukaryota > Metazoa > Annelida > Polychaeta > Eunicida > Amphinomidae > Hermodice > Hermodice carunculata. Next base: position 83,820,758 of record OZ026627.1, on the reverse strand, counting down.
ATGTTGATGTTCCAGTGCAATATCATTGTCTTGTCTCATGTAACATTTGTATTTAATATGGCCACGTCTGCATCCAACCACTGGTCAATACAAGGGGAGATGACGTGATGAGCTTACCCTCACTCAAGTGGTAGGTTGTTATAACATATTTAGAAACAATTTTACATCATTTTGACTGAGTTTCACATATTTGGAGATATAAATTGTCTGTTATTTTACAAGAGATGCAAGTTGCTTATGAACTCGCACTGAAAGAGAAAAGTGATGTTGTAGCCATTCATAACGGGAGAGATAAACCACTATACCTAAAATCAGGCTGTTGATGCCTATAGGGTGTTTGGTGGTGGTGGCGGTGGTAGTGATGTTGTGATGACGGTTATGATTATAGTGATGATGATGATATTGTTATAATGGTAAAAAAAGAGTTACCAGCATTTTAGCCACAAGAAATGGTCAGGATCAACTATCACAGCAAAGGATTGAATGGTGTTACAAAGGAAAAACTGGAAAAGAAGATTTGCTTCACAGCTGATTCGCCAAAAAACAATTACTCTATAAGTCCCACAATGCGCGGTTGACTGTTACATGCAAGTGTCTCAACCAACAATTATTAGACAGCTGAGGGAGCATAAAACTGTACGGTACATGAACAATTATGCAACAGCAAGTAAAAATAGACAGCACGCCATGTGCAAGATTTTCCAGAAACCTCTAACGTTTGTCGAAACAACTCTCCATACTCTGTCTTCGTCATTTGGCCCAGCTGACATAACACGTAGCCACCGCCCTGTTCCTTTGGGCAATACTCGCTATACTGCCGTCACTGATGGGGTTAATCTCACTGCTCTCAGTCAGTGGAGCTCCACGGATGCGTACTTGCTGGTACAACATACCAAAGCAATGTGCCCTTCCAATTCTCCTTTCCGCCAAATTAATTCCACATAGCAATCATTTTTTTTAAAAAACCCAGATTTTTTGTCGAGATTTTTGGCTGAAGTGACGGTAGTTCAAAAATATCCGCCATTACTTGATCGCTTCTCTTTGTAGTTTAAATCTATCTCCATACGTACAGCATGACTGGGGTAAGGTCCAAAGCATTGTACAGAAATAAAATGTTACAAGTGATATAGTTTGTCTTTTTTCTTCCTTTATGGACCATAGGGGATAAATACAAAATATTAATTTTCATTTATCTGTCTAAAACAAATCTGTCTCGTTTACCTGCACTCCACGCTTGAATAATCAGGCACGCAGCAGGCAAACGACTGAAGGGATTTGGTTTGAACAGTGAATCATACGTAAATGATAGTATGTTGGTAAGTGCGGAGTTTTTTCTTTCATGAAGTAAAAGTAGATTATAATTGGTATATGTTTGTACATCTGCCAAAACAACAACTTCCCCGCCCACCACAAAATCCCAAAACATATTATACATCATGAATTTGTCAGACTATATCATTCAACTGAAGCTTTGTTTACATATGAACTTCCATGAAACAGAAGTGGCCTGTACTTCAAGATGTAATGTGTATTCCATGATATTCTGTATCGGTGAAAAGTGTGTCATCAATCAGAGGACATTTTCACGTTTATGGCGATCTGTTTCCCAGACTAAATTAAGTAAATTGGCTGATATTTCTCGTCACTGTTTTTCTTGCAGAAAGAGGAATTGTAGCAAAATGTGCCTTCAGCAAAGGCGAATACATAACATATCGTCAAGGGATGCGGCGAGCCAGATCATTTGGAAGACAACACATAAATCATTGAAATGAAATCAAGATGCAACGGAGTTGAAGTACATATCAGGGTCACGGTATTAGTTTTTTTTATTTTTTTATTTTTTTTTCAGACAATAACTCAAAAAGTTTTAATACTCAGGCTTGAAAATTGTACATGAGCATAGTGCATGGTAGGATATAGAAAGAGGATTGGATCTGAGTGGCCTTGATCCATTTTACAAGGTCACAGCAAGTTTTGTTAATTTTCCTGCTGGATTATGAATGTATGAAGCCGGTGCATCCAAATTTCGAACGGTTAAAGTTTATTATGGGTTCTAAAATGAAACTTCATATGAGTGACCCTGATCCATTTTGCATAGTCACAGATTAAGTTTTGTTTATTTCCCTTCCATAAGATAACTAAAAATGTTTAAGCTAGCACTTCCAATTTGATCATAATAATCATTCATAAAGGCGTCTGGGGTTGTAGTGCATATGAGTGGCCCTGACCCATGTCCGAAGGTCAGAGGGCATGTTTTGTTAATTTCTTTTTCGAAAGGGAACTCAAATAAGTTTTAAGCCATGACTTCCAAATTGCACGAGTAAAGTTCATATTAGGGTTACAAAAGGGGATAAATATGAGTGACCTTGATCCATTTCCCAAGGTTACAAAGCAGGTTTTGTTAATTTTGTTCCCGGACAATAACTAGAAAAGTTTTGATGTTAGTACTTTAAATTACACAAGTATGTAGGTCATGATAGAATCTAGCATAAGATTACTTACGAATGACCCTGATATATTATTAAGTCACGGGTCCAGTTTTGTTTCATTTGTTTTCTGGATAACTTAACATGAACAGTTATAAATCTTGATAGGGCCTAAGATATGGTATGCGGATGACCTTGTCCCATTTTACAAAGTCAAGGGTCCAGATTCATTAATTCTTATCCAGCTAATACACAACAAATTGCATTATTATCAAAGCAAAATATGGGGAGCCAACTGAGAATGAAGAGGACAAATTCCCTAAGGTCACAGGTCAACAGAGGTGCATTTAGTAACTGTTTCCTCACAATGCCCCCATCAGACGTTTTGTACGTCTTCACTCTTTTTTCAATTTATCTTACCTGTGTCCTTGTTGTACATTTGCATACCTTATGTCTGACGTCACTACTCCTTTTACCTACTCATTTGTACCCACTCATATAATGCTTTCAATATACCCTCAGTATGCCTTCTCTGTATTTTCAGATGTTCTTGTGTATGTATCCTTGATTGGATTTCAAATTGTTCCAAGTGTGTCATCTCTTTGTCTTTAATATCCCGTTTATTTTAGCTCAGCTTACTTGTCAGTCAGCTGAGCTTTTCTGAGGGTCGTCGTCTGTCCATCCAAAATTCACACTTTCGACTTCTTCTCAAAACCTGTTGGCCAGATCCACTTCAAACTTGGTGGGTATATGCCTTGGGTGGGTGTCTACAAAGTTTGTTTAAATGGTCACGGTCCAGTAGTTGTTGAACTTTTAATGAATTTTTTGTTCTTTTTTGGACAAATCTTAAAACATCTTCTTCTCTGAAACCACTAACCCAATTACTTTGATATCACATAAGGACACTCCCTGAGACTCCTGGTTCTTAATTGTTTACCAGGTGGCGCTGCATTTTTTTGTATTTTTTTATGAATTTTTGTGTGGTATAGCTATTTTGGACTTCTTCTCCAGAACCGTCACTCAGATTAAGCTGAAACATGGTGGATATGTTCCTTGTTGGTGGGTCAAACAAAGTTGTTCAGTATGTGGCAATGCTGTTGATTCCTAATTTTTAACCTTTTTTCTAAAAAAAATGGGTACATGTCGGTCAATGCAGCTTTCCTATTGATTACTACGGAAGTCAATGAGCATTCTAATGCTAATTCTCATTTTCGACTTTTTCTCCAAAACCGTCATCCAGATTAACTTCAAACTTGGTGGCAATGTACTTGGGCTGGTTTTCTACCAGGTTTGTTCAAATGGTTCTGCTCCAGTGATTCTTTTCTACCCTTCGGCCTTATGAGGCCGACGGGTATTGTCGTACCCGGCGCCGTCCGTCTGTCCAAGCGGCTGTCTGTCCATCCGTCCCCTGGTTTTACCACCATAACTTCAGAATTTTTTTGGGACAGGACTTTCAAATTGCATATGACAATACACTCCTATATGGTCTACTTTGTGTGCAAGCATAGTTGACCTTGACGTAATTCTCAAGGTCACACAGTGGTCAAATGTGCCAAGCAACGTTGCCGCTCTAACTATTGAAAGCCTGCATCTAACATTCTAAATCTTACACACAAAAAGCTTCATAGAGTGATCTAGAAGCTTTTTGAAAATAGAGGTCATACCTTTATATTTTACCTCCTTTTTGAGGTCAAAGGTCAAATGCACAATGGTGGTATTGGTATAAGTAAAGAAGTTTTTGAGTCAGTCACATGAAATTTTATACACACATGTATTGCAACCAAAGAATGTGCCATGAATCACAAGTAGGTCACTAGGTCAAGTACCTGGGTCAATTTTGTTTACCCACTATAACATCAGAAACTTTTAAGACAGGACTTTCAAATTACACATGACAGTACACTTCTGTATGACCTACTCTGTGCGCAAGCATAGTTGACCTTGACCTAATTTTCAAGGTCACACAATGGTCACATGTGGTAAGCAACGTTACCACTCTAACTATTGAAAACCTGCATTCAACAATCTAAAGCTTACATACAAGAAGCTTCATAGAGTGATCTAGAAGCCTATTAAAAATGGAGGTCATAGCTCTATATTTGATGTACTTTTTGAGGTCAAAGGTCAAGTGCACAATGGTGGTATTGGTATAAGTAAGGAAGTATTTAAGTCACTTACATGAAATTTTATACACACATGTATCAGAACCAAAAATTGTGTCATGAATCAAAAGTAGGTCACTAGGTCAAGTATCTGGGTCACAGTGACCTATTCATTGAAATTTTGTGGACCACTATAACTTCAGAAGCTTTTGAGACAGGACTTTCAAATTGCACACGATAGTACACCACTTCAAGCATAGTTGACTTTGACCAAATTTTCAAAGTCACACACGGGTCACAAGTCTGCTGAGTGACGTGCATCTAGAAATCTAAATCTTCAAAACAAAAGAAGCAACACAGGGTGATCTAGAAGGCTATTGAAAGTCAAGGCTATACCTCTGTGTTTGACCTAATGTTTTTGAGGTCAAAGGTCAAGTGTATAATAGTAGTATTTGTGTAGGTAACTATACCTGATACTATGGGACACTATTCCTATTCACCTACAGCAAAAGAGATAGAAGGCGGCCGAAGGGTACTGCGTTCTTTGAACGGTATTTTTAAAAATTTTTAATGAATTTTTTTTTTTTTTTTTTTTTGACAAATCTTAAAAAATCTTCTCTGAAATCGCTTAGCCAATTGCTTTGATATCACACAGGAAGACACCTAGGGACTCTTTGTTCTTAATTTGTCCCCCAGATGGCCCTGCAAATTTTTTCCAATTTTTTTTTATGATTTATTGATGTTATAGCTATTCTCTACTTCTTTGGAGAACCGTCACTCAGATTAAGCTTAAACGTGGTGGACATGTTCTTTGTGGAAGGGTCAACAATGTCTTTCACTATGTTGAAATGCTGCGGATTCCTGATGTTTAATGATTTTTTCCATTCGGCTACTTTCTGATAAATGCACATTTTCTATAGATTACCATGTAAGCCAATGGGCATTTGAATGCTCATTTACATTTTCGTCTTCTTCTCCAAAACCGTCATCCAGATTTACTTCAAACTTGGTGGGGATGTACCTTGTGTGGGTGTTTACCAGATTTGTTCCAATGGTCATGTTCTAATGAATTTGTGATTTTTTTTTTTTTTTGTGATTTTTTTTTCAAAAATCTTTACTTATGTTTTAATTGGAAAGTTTAACATGGGAATTTCTTGTCAGGGTTATACCTTAAATAATTTTGAGCAGATTTACTTCAAACTTTGTGGGTATGTGCCTTGGGTGGATCTCTACCAAGTTTGTACAAATGGTCACGTTCTGTTATTTTTGGATTTTTTTCATGATTTTTTTGTTTTTTTTTTGTTTTTTGTTTTGGAGGGGGGGGAGGGTTAATACTTAAAAACTCTTCTCCTCTAAAACCGCTTACCCAATTGCTTTGATATCGTACATAGACACTCCCAGGGACACCTGTTTCTAATTTGGTCATGGGTGGCGCTGCAAATTTTTTCCAATTTTTAATGAATTTTTGTATGGTTTTGCTATTTTTTACTTGTTCTCAGAACCGTCACTCACATAAGGCTCATATGTGGTGGATATATTCTTGTGGAAGGGTCAAACAAAGTTGTTTACTAGGTGGCACTACTTTTTATTCTAATGCTAATTCACAGGACAGCTGACACGAAATTTACTGTTTACTTGATAGCAAGAGATCTGTTTTGAGTTAGTACCATGATGCTGCACATGTTAATGTGTCTGTATGAAGGTCATGTTTAGACAGTACATGAATGACTTTGACCTCGTTTTGTGGGGTCACAGTGCAACATACATGAATTTTATTCTTCATTATAACATGAGAACTTCTTGAACCTTAATGTTGCACATTTTAGTGTTCTTGTACAAAGGTCAGACTTACTCAGGACATGGGTGACCTTGATCCTTTCCCAAGTTCATAGAGCTGTGTGATGAATGTCAAGAACAGCTGAGCATGGGCTGTTCACACAGCCCTCATGTTTGTGTGTCCTTGCTTTAATGTTGATATACGCAGTTTACTGTATCAGTATGACCTGATAATATGAGACCTAAAGAGTCATAAACTTGAAATAAATATCAAATTTGTCTGGTTTCTGATGAACACATATGTATGAAGACTCAAGATACATCATCTTTTGACATATTTTAACCAGAGCATGGTATCTAACCTATCGCTTGAGTCGAAACACCTTCAATAGACCTAAAAGACAGTGTACTTTTCATAAGTTTTTTCCACAACTAATACAGGATGACAGAAAGTGTGCTCATACCAAACCAGAACAGGTTTGTTAGAAAAAAAGGTCAATAACAATAAATGTTTTCTGTCTGATAATTGATAAAGCAAAAGTTTACAAATTACAATTTCCAGTAGCACCACCCCGGAACTTAACATAGCTAGATTATGTGATAGGTATAATGTCTAGTTTTTTTCGAAGTCCCATAGGGCAGGGTAGACCTTACAGTATTGCAAATTAGCATGTAAATGTCCAGAGCGACAATTAATGGTTTTAGTTTAGTTTTTTTATTTTAGCTGCCAACCAGATGATTACAGTTTTGATTGACATTACTTTTTCCGGTAACACTCGGACTCTTTCAGTGCCAATTTCTTTTTCGCTGACTGTTTTCAATAAAATGACCTTTCATTTAAGTACCATCGTGCCGATACATTTAGTTCCACAGAAGATAAACATAGGTCAATAGGTTTTCTAAGAAGCATTCATAAAGATACAGCAACATGTGGATGACCAACAGAAAGTTTGTAACAGGCACCACACCCTGAAGCTTAGTGTATCCTAAGAGACGCAGATTGTGCCCAAATTCCTCTTTTCAATAGACGACAGGATATTACAGATCGAGCAGAAATACAACAACATAGCACAGTCGTGGAAGGCTTATCGAAAGCGGAGAAAGAATTACGCAGTCTTAACCCGCGTTAAAAAAGTATGAGCCCATCACTCAGCAATACCTGTTCTTGGGCTACACACCATGGCATTGAGCATCTCTTTGCAAGAAACCACCATGGCTCAAAAGGACCTGTCAGAGGATAAGACTGTCTGCATAAAGTTGCAGTAGGATGTGGTGCTGAACAGCCCTGAGCTATTCAATATACCCGTGTTCGCAAACACGTTACAACCATATCACAAACTCTCAATCTGAAAGAATACAAACTCGGCACCCTAGCTAATTTCATGGAACATAGCATTCGAGAACAACATCAAAATTACAGATTCCCTGAAGAAATCCTTGAAGTGGCTAATGTTTCCAAGTTACAAATAGCTGTGGAAAAGGGCATCCTCAAAGACAGAGCAGAACCAATCTATGTCTATTGACCCCAGTGAGAATATGTAGACACATTTTCAGATATACGGAAGAAAACCTAGAATATTCGCTATACAGGAAAACTTCCCTATACTGATCACCTTTGGGACTAAGCAAAGGTTTTCCATATAGGGAGGTGTTCGCTTTAAGAAGGTTTCCGTATAGGGAGGTGTTCGCTTTAAGGAGGTTTCCTCATTCTGGGCTCTTGTTTTACCTACCATACTATACAGATACTGGCTGAGTTAATTATGGCTGGAGATACTCATGCTAACTGTATGTACATCATTTTACGAATGAACAATAAGCAAATAAAGTTAAAACTTTTTTTATTTAGGAAAGATATACTGACGTGATAGAAGAAAGTTGAGATGCATCTCAGAGAGGATGGGAGCAACCTATTAACTAACATATGCTTTCACCCTTCACCCTGCTGTTGTCATCTATAGAACTGGCAAACGGTGTTCAACAGCTTAACTCTGGGTGGCTCCTCCTACTGCTGGTATAAGCAATTGAGACTGTATTTGAAGTTAATGTTTTTAGTTGGAGCATTATCAGTAATTACTTAGTGTAAATACACAAAAATATGCTTAATGTGTGTTCCTTGAAGGGAGGTTTTTTGAAAAAAATGATGTTCATTTGGGGTGTTCATGTTCAGTATATAGAGATGTTCAGTAATAATAATAATAATAATAATACGGTGGCTCTCCGCTTGTCTGCCGCGGTCCTGTGTCACTCTGTGACACAGGTGGCCTAGAAAAAAAAAAAAAAAAATTATCCATCCCTCTCACACCCTATCCCCGCCTCTAAGGCTCAGGCTTTTCCCATGGGAGCCCCCATGGGAGCCCTTATAAGGGCTACCACCATTCCCATTCTTTCCCCTCCCTGTACTCTGGAATTCTAATTTAACCTGTTGCCTTCTACTCTATTATTTCATTCCTTTTCTCCCAGCATCCTACCAGGTAGTCCTGTACATTTTTATTACCTTTCCTGCCTCCCAGAAAGCCACCTTTCATACCTAAAATCCATGCTATACGTTCCTCTTCCTCTAAACCCTGAACCTCTTCTAAACCCTTGTAATTGTAATCTTCTCTGTGCCACTTTCTGAAAAAATCTTCCCTTATCTCTCTATATGCATCACACCACAACAGCCAATGGTCCACTGTCTCATCTGCCTCTTTTCTACATGACTTACACTTTCCATTACTCCCTGTTGTCCACTTTTGACTTCTCTTTTCGAGATTGATTACTCCTGCCCTACTTTGAAACAGAAGTTTGGATCCCTTCCCTCCATCCCAACACACACTTTTCTGTGGCTTTTCTAATACCTTGTATGCCTTCAATGTACTTTTTTCCCTGACTCCTCTTTTCCAGTCTTCTTTCCAACCCTCTGTAACAGTCTTACCTACATATACTTTCCAATCATCCACCTCATCATATCCTTTTAGTTCATATTTCTCTGCTAACCCGTCTATGTCTTTGACCCATCTTGTTTTTTCCTTGGCTACCTGATTGTAAACTTTCCTGCACCACCTGTCTTCACTTATTCCTTGTAAATAACCCCAGTACTTTAACTTAGCTTTGGCAATTCTATCTGTGATTTTATTCCATCCTAACTCTCCTAGGACTGCTTCTGTTGCTGTACATGGTGGTGCTCCTAGTATCCATTTCCCCATCTCATTCTGTGCTTTCTCCATTCCCTGGATATCTCCCTCACTTACTGAAATCACATCTAAGCCATATATCATTCCTGGTATTGCAACTCTATCCCATAGTACTCTTGCTGTGTATGCTCTGTTGAAACTGTTCAACGCAGTAGCTTTAATCATTCCTTTTGTGCGATTCACTTTCTGTTTAATCTTCTCCACCTGATACCTGAACATGCCTTTACCCGTTGCTTTAATCTTAACACCTAGGTATTCATACTCATCAACCTCCCCAATTTCAATTACCTGTTCCCTACCTTCTGGAATTTGGAACTGCCCAATTCTCCATTTTTTATTTCCATCTGGTTTCTTCCCAAGAGTCATCACTTTACTCTTATCCTTACTAAATTCTAACCTCCATTTATTCCCGTATTCCCCTGCTATGTTCAGCATCTCTTGCAGTTCTTTCTGGGACTCTGCCATAAGTACGATGTCATCTGCAAAGAATAGACCAGGAATTTTTAGATCACCTACCCTTATGCCCTTATCACACTCCATCAACTTGTCCCCCAACTCCTTAACATACAAAGCGAACAAAATTGGGGACAGCACACACCCCTGCTTTAGGCCTATATCCAGACTTGCATTCTCTACTTCTACCTTTCCTACTGAAAGTGTACAGTCTACATCTTTGTAGAGTGCTTTCAGAATTTCTAGAAAATTTCCACCAAATCCCAATCCACTCAGTTTTCCCCATAGAGCATCTCTCCATACCCTGTCATACGCTTTCCTCACATCTAAGAATCCCATGAAGACTTTCTTCCGCTTCTGTCTTGCCAGTTCTAAAACCTGGGTCAATGTGAAGATGTGGTCACCTACCCTTCTACCTGGTCTGAAACCATTCTGAATTTCCCCCAGAAGTCCGAGCCTTTCAACTATTCTACTTAGTCTCCGGTACATTATCCTACTGAAAATTTTACCCACATTTGATGAAATCGCAATGCCCCTACACTGATCCAATTGACCTCCTGGGCCCTTCTTTGGGATATATGAAATCCTTAGTCTATTCCATTCCTTTGGTACTTGTCTTTTCTCAATGACCCTATTGAAAAGCAACTGTAAACTATCTTCAATTTCTTCCGGCCCTCTCTTTATGAATTCTGTCAAGATATCATCTGTTCCTGGGGCTTTGCGTAGCCGCATCTGTTCAACTGCTATTTTAACTTCTATACTTCTGATCCTACAACACATCTCTGGATCCCATTGATCCTGTGTGTACTCTGCTTGACACCCTGGTACTGTTCCCTGACCCCACTGTGGGTTATTGACTTCTTCCCAATGCTCCCTTAAGGCTTCCTGTATTTCTTCCTTGTTTTCAGTCCTTTTCCCTCTGTGTATGATTTCCACTGCTTTATTCTGTTTTCGCCGATTAACCTGTTTCCAAAAGATGACTGACCCTTCCCCCCCATTCTCCATTATTTTCCTTGTCATTTGTTCATTATTACTGGCCCTCTTCTCTGCTTTCATCTCTGCTACATTCCTTCTACATTCCATATACTGTCTCTTAGCTTCTTCTATATCACCTTGTGAGTACCTGTTTTTCCTGGCTAATCTCCATGCTCTATTTTTAACCCTCTTTCTTTTTATGGCTCCTTTCAGTTCTGGGTCTATTCTATATCCTAGATTTTCAACTGGGACTTTCTTTCTACCTATCTTCTCCTGTGCTACCTTAAGAATTCTTCTGGTCAGGTCCCCATTCATTTCCTGTACTTCTCCTTCGTCTTCAAATCTATTCTTCCATTCCTGCAATTCAACTTTGAGACTCTCTTGATACCCTGCCCAGTCTGTTTCTTCCTTAATATTCCACACCCATTTAGTTCCCCCTCGGTTTCTTCTTTGGTATTTCATGTTAATGGAGACTATCATCCAGTTATGGTCACTGCCTATATCCAATCTCCCTTCATCATCTATTTCACAGTTTTGAGTCATCTGAAATATTCCATTGTCCACTAAAATATAATCAATTATTGTCTGCCTTTCACCAGATGCCCATGTCCACTTTCCTTTACATTTTACATCTCTATTAACTATCCTCAGACCAAATTCCCTTGTGAAATTCAGTAACCTGGTTCCATTTCTATTAATTCCGCTATCCCCTCCCTCTATTCCACTCATTCCATTCCCTATGTGTCCGTTAAAATCTCCAGCTATCATAACTTGGTAGCCCTGCTGCTGAACGTCGCTAACCATCATTCTCATCCTATCATATATCTGGTCATTCCATTCATTAGGTAACCCCTCACGACCCACATACACTACAGCTATTGCTACCTTATTTCCATTTGACTCTATTCCTATCCACTGCATCTCATTTTTCACCTCGTTGTCTTCTTCCCAGGAGTCTTGCCATACCTCGTGCCACTTTACTCCCTTCTTAATCAAAAAGCCTACTCCTCCTCCTTTTCTTTGTCCACTTTCTCTCCCTGTACCTATCAACTCATACCCTGCTGGGCATGCTACTATGCTAACCTATTCCTTTCTGATATGTGTTTCTGCTAGGGCTACAATATCTATTCCCTCACTCTCTATTACATCTCCTATCTCTGCCATTTTGTTTTTATATCCCCTGCAATTGACATACCCTATTTTCACTGTCTTTGCCTTGCTGTTATTCCTCATCCTTATGCTTTCATTTTTCCTGCTTCCAACATTTTTCCCTAGAGACTGCCTGGTAGACGCCGGGATTTCTAGTTTCCCTGCAGCTGCACCCACTCACTATAAACCTGCCCTAGCCTATCTCCTCCTGCCTGACTAGGGTGCAGCCCATCCCAGGCAAACAACTCCCTCCTGCCGACAAAGTCCTCCCATACATCCCTGAATGCTATACCCCTCCCCCTACACATCCTGCCCAGCTGCCTATTTATCCCACATATCCTGCTAGCCTCCCAGCTACTCATCCTCGCCCTTGGTAGGATCCCCATAACTAGTGCCTCACAATCTAACTGCCCTATCCGGTCTAAGAGTATCGGGAGGTTTGCTTATGGAAGTATATGGAAAAAAATAGGACTGAGCTGCGAAAAAGTGGTCAGTATAAGCGGGTGTTCGGTGTATGGAGGTGTTTGGTTTGGGAAATTTCACTGTAATTGTAAGATTAAAAAAAAACAACATAAATTCACGTTGCCTAGAAAAACCCTAATACATATATGTAAGTTGGCATCTGCCAAAAGAGAGTGGTTTCTTCTTCTTCTTCTTCTTCTTCTTCTTCTTCTTCTTCTTCTTCTTCTTCTTCTTCTTCTTCTTCTTCTTCTTCTTCTTCTTCTTCTTCTTCTTCTTCTTCTTCTTCTTCTTCTTCTTCTTCTTCTTCTTCTTCTTCTTCTTCTTCTTCTTCTTCTTCTTCTTCTTCTTCTTCTTCTTCTTCTTCTTCTTCTTCTTCTTCTTCTTCTTCTTCTTCTTCTTCTTCTTCTTCTTCTTCTTCTTCTTCTTCTTCTTCTTCTTCTTCTTCTTCTTCTTCTTTTTCTTTTTCTTCTTCTTCTTCCTCTTCCTCTTCCTCTTCCTCTTCTCTTCTTCTTCTTCTTCTTCTTCTTCTTCATCATCTTCTTCTTCTTCTTCTTCATCATCGTCTTCTTCATCTTCTTTTTCTTCTTCTTCTTCTTCTTGTTATCTTTATTGATGGTGGCGGTGGTGCTGGTGCTGGTGCTCTTGTTGTTTTTAATGTTATTATGCTTGCAGAAGCTGAAGAAGACAGTCATGTGGACAATTCAGATGAGGAAGGTTCATGTTAGAACATTTTCATACTTTGTAGACAAATTTAAAATTGCACTGGTTTAAATATTCAGTAAAGAAACAAGCAGTTGTAGTCGAAATATATTTGTAACAACTTGCATGTCTTTGCACAAGCATTGCAATGCTCTCGACACCATTTCTCCGTAATTGAACCATGGCAGCCTGTCTAATGACTAGGTGACTGACTGAAATGACTCATACCAGTATAGTATCTCTGATGCAAGCAATTGTTGACCGTGCCCCATTACCAAACTGTTTAAATGTAAGTTGCATGTTAACTTTTGGCATGATTTAAAGTAATTGATAATATGTTTTATTTTACTGTACGTATAAATATCTTGTTTCTGAATAATTTTTCTGTCCCGTGATGTAGTAACCAGTGGCGGTGCATTATTTTTCGGCAATCGGTATGACCACACTTAGCCTACATGATCCAGTCTCCAACAACTTATAGGTTATACAACCAAATGCTGATTGGTTATGGATAGGGTTTTGCAGCGGGCTTACTGAACATGCGTACCAACCTGGCTGCACTTCATGTGTTTATCCTAGGATTTTCAGAAGATACAAATAGCCACTTATCAAACTTTGTGATTACAGAGTGTTCAGACACAGGGGTGTTTGATATTACAGGTTCTTCATAGCTGTGATTTGTTGTAGACATAAGGCCTTGTATACCCAAAGTGTTTGCATTAAGCAGACCTTGGTTAGACCGATTTTCCGAAAAGATGAATCAGCCAGCTGTTCACAATACTGTAAGTACAGACAAAGATGCAACCAGATGCGTTCCAACGAATTTGTAGCATGAAATATCATATTATTTTAGCTCTCAGTGGATTTTTTTCAATAACCTACCGTTTTTTTGAATACTAAACTGACCAAACTTTGTGTAATGTAGAGCTACTAGTACTCCATGATTAAATTGGGACTATATGGTTGTGTAATGAAAGCTAACAGAAAAGAAAATAGTACTGTACAGGAAATATCACAGAAACATGGATGTTTAGTCTATTTACCATGTTTTGCATTTACTGTCTATTCTGGTCTTCGAACTCCATATTTATGAGGCATGGAGTTGTGCTGGCTAACGATCAGCACTTTACCCACGGCCTTTTGGGAAAGACCAAGTTTACTTTGTTTTGTGACAAACCGGATATGACAGTCTTACTTTCCAGCAACAAATTTTTTCTGTTGTTGAATTATCCACATGGAACGCAGTCACCACTAATAACATCCAATAGTATATGCTAATATGGTAGGAGCAGGATTTACATCGTTGAAGCAGCATATGCACTGTCACTTTGTTCGACAACAGCTACTGGAGAAGACACCAATCATTTGCCAGCAAAGAGAACTAAGAATGCAAAGCAAGAAATTCGACAAATGTGAAAGATTGGATACAAATAAGATAACTTGCAACAAGAGACAACACTAAAGCACACAATGGAAATGCTCATAATTGGCATGCAAAAACAAGTGTTTCACAGGCTGCTTTGCCTTTTAGCTTTGTCGGCTTGTAAACCTGGACCACAGAATTTAACAAGATATTTTAGACGAGTTTCCTCCATGAATAGGTGCTATGATTGGCCCTGATGTGTCATATGGAGACATTTGCTTTTTCTGTTCAGGTAAAAACGCTGTAGTCCTATGGTAGAATTAGTTCTTTTTCAAGGTAAGGCGCATAAGGTCTTACGAAATTCAGGATGGCGAAGTGACTAGTTTCATTATTTTTTATGAAATAAGTTGTTTTACTGCAAATTTGAGTAATTACTAGAAATAATTCCGTAGTTCACTAACAGACAGATGTCAGGTTTAGAAGAGTGATTTGAGAGTTAGACAATGTATTGAGGGAGAGTGTTATGATAGCTTTTTGCAGAAAAAGAAAAATATTTGTAGGTTTTTGGGGGCATTAATAAAGAATTTAACGTTATCACTGCTGCAAGGAAGGGTGTCCACATTGTGCAGTTTTTGTGCTTCTCACAACTCATACATTCAAGACTTCATGAGATCTGTTGCAGTCATAACATATGCAGATGCTTGGTTTGTTTTGCAGCAATGGTTTGAAACATTACAATCTACTAATTTTGGTCACTGTTTCAGTCTCATGTGCAGTATGAATATTCAGCTTTTTCCATTATTTTTGTATTGATGGTTTGTTTGCAATTTAGTTCCCTGCAGTGGATACAGGCCAGTTGCTTTCATTAATCATTTAGACATAATCGTCTCATCTGCCTTCTCAACTGAACATTTAAGGATGTGCGTCAGGTTAGCTATGACGTTCAATAAATATCAAGTAAGACACAACCAGTTTAAAATAACCGCCTAAAATTATACATTTCTGAGAGAGAACAATCTAGAAGAAAATAAATATGTTACCATATGATACTTTGCATCATTTGTCTCGTGCTTGCACATCAATTGGGTAAAATAAAAGTAAGCATTATATTTTATTCATTTTTGGACTGAACCTTTTCTGCATTTGAAAGTAGCTTTGTTTCTTTCCAAAACTGTCTACCAAGACTGATCCGAAAATGAAGATCTTATTTTGTCAGCTGAGCTTAACTGGTTATTAGGCATTTCTTGTCCATCCATCCCTCCATCTATTAATCGTCTGTCTGGCTTTTATCTACAATTTACATTCTCGACCTCTTCTCCGAACCCACTGGTCGGATTAAATTCAGGGTTGATGGGAATATAGCATGCATGGGTTACCAAGGCCGATTAAATGGTGATGGATTCTTGTGATATATGAATTTTTCTTCTTCTTTTTTTTGGGGGGGGGGTGTTGCCAAACCTTAAAAGGTCTTCGTCCGTGAAACCGCTTGGCCAATTGCTTTCGAATTGCTTTGAGGCACTTCTGGGGACCCTCAGACCTTAACTTATCCAACAGGTGTTGCTATGATTTTTTAAATGTTTTTTATGCAAAACATGTTTTTTGTGCTAATTTGGACTTGCCCAACACCGTCTTTCGGATTATGCTGAAACTTGGCAGAAATATACCTTCTAGAAAGGAAACAAGAAACAAAACAAAAATAACAAGGTCGTGATGCTATGGATCTCTAATTTTGAATGAGTTTTTTTCAATTCAGGTTCTTATCGGTTAATGCACATGGTCTTATTAATACCTCTGTAAGTAAATGGGGATTCCAATGGTAATTCACCTTTTCGACTTCTCCGAAACCACTGTTCCAGATCACTTCAAACTTGATTGGGATGTACCTTGGGTAAGCCTTTACCAAATTATTGAAATGGTCATGCTCCAGTGATTTTTTTCTTCATTTTTGGCCAAATCTAAAATTATCTTCTCCGAGACTGATTGGCCAATTGATTCGAAATTTGCTTAGGGAGAATTGTGGTCCCATTAACTGTTCGTAATGCCTCCTCTCAACACGTGTTCAAGAGGCTACTGAATGATCTGTACTTTGCGTCCAGACTTGACATACTTACGAATTGGACCCAGTAAAGTAAACATCTTATAAAACCATCTAAGGGTCGAATTCGGTGCCTTAAATGCACATTTGTATTCACGTCACCTGTGTGACTGTCCCTTATGTACTTTTCTTTAAGAAATAGTGTCTCATTGTTAAGTGCAGTGTTTTCTGAGTTCACCAGATAGGGCAGATCCCAAAAGCAAGGGTAAAATCAATTCTTTTAAATGATTTCCTTAATATTGTTACATTGACATAGCCAGCTAATGCAACAACGTTAAAAATCATGTACTACACAATGGCTTTCTAACAGTTTATTATGCTTGTAATTGTTTAATTGTAGAAGCAACATAGGAATACGTTATAAATTCCAGATTTGCCAGAATTCACGACACGTCACCTATGGATGTAACATATATCAAGTAACACGTTAAGACCACCCAAAAAGATTGTAATATTCAAATTAACTTTGCAATCTACAAGCCTCCTGATGAAAATAAACTGTTTAAGAACATATAACGTGGTTTCAATTTTTCCACTGGCATTACGTTACTGTATTTTTGTCGTTTTATCATTCTTTATACATGTATTGTCTGTAGTTGTACCAGATATGCAATGTTATTTGTACTTACTCGAGGAGAGAAGTCAATATTAGCCTATAGCTACTTTTCCAAGCCTGTTTTAAAGAAATAAAGTTTATCATTATTATCCACACACTCCATTTTGAAAGACACCATTTATTTGACAATCTACTAATTTTCCTGCAAAAGAACTAATATTTCATACTTTCTGAGTAGTAACATTTTGAAGATCTTTTAATTAATTTGGGCTATTACAGCCTATGTCAAAATTTTACAGAGGAACGTGTGCAATATGGACAATAGTACTTCCATATATATATAGAAAAGGCAGGGACAGATTAGCTTATAGAGAGTAAAGAGTTCGGACTGTGAAATAGGGTATGACTTCTAGGAAGTGGTTCTGGACAAAAAGACACAAATACAATGCACTTTACCAACAGCCGACTTTCCATCAAGTAGACCAGGGACAGATTGCCATATGCCTAATTTATTACTTTTTTTAATTCTGGATATGAAATATAACAAACGGTTAGTCCCTGAGTGAACTCAAAACCCAAAATTTGTGAAGGTTCGTTTCTGACTTTCTGTCGAGCCCTTATTTTCGAAAACTAGTTACTAACAGGAATAAACAGGTTTTAGTGTAAGCAAATCAGCAAAACAATAGTGACCCCCCTGAAGGCTTAAGGTATGGCAGTCGTGCCTGCATTGTAAAGCGGGACATAGCTGGAAGCACGTGAAGGCTGCCAATAGCTGCCTCACTGAAGAAACACCAGCAGCCGTATACGTAACACCACATTACGGCCTTAGTTTTTGTATATGGTAGCCATAAGAATATTGAAAATTGTTCGGTTTAGAGTAACTGTAACAATTTTCCTGGCCTGATGTATATTTATTTAGTTAGTTAGTTAGTTACTTAGTTAGTTAGTTAGTTAGTTTGTTTGTTTGTTTGTTTGGTATTGGTCATAATAATCATTGATCAATATAAGGAAATTCGTACACTTCCAGTCCGCCTTTAATGCTTAGTCAAGTATGAAATGCAGGAACGTGTGATAAATAGTTTGGAAACTTTAAGGCTAATGAAAATAGTCGAAACCAATAAAGGCATGAAAGCGCAGTTGCCATAATGTATTAGGCCTTTAGAACAGGGTTATTGTAAATTGACATGGCGGCTGGAATAACCTGATATACCCAAAGTACGGCTGCCCTACCCAGGATACTGTATATTTTGCAATGATATATGCGGTCATCACAACAAAGCATTTTCTTAACGTGAAATAAATAAGTATCTTCTGTTATTTGTGAAGAAAAGGACAGAAAAGATAAACAGACATTTGAATGTACAGTATGCCTAAATTGTACGTTTATTGAACTGGAGCAATCTGGCGAAAAATTCAAAATTACAATTTCAGATTATATCTTTGACTGTATGTATTATCCACATGTGGCACCTTAGCATACCCAATATGAAAAGGCGTAGTATTTTACAATGAAAATGAAAACATAATTAACCCTCATTCGCTCAAGGTGATGTAGAAGGGTCAGCTTAAACAATAATTTTTTCTGTGATAATGTGTGCAAAAAATGCATATTGCTGACACATAAAAAGTGATAATTGTACTAAACAGTAGATACTCTATGTTGTTAAAAACGTAAGTGCAAGAAAGGCGATGATTTGTTCAATTTCCTGGAACATTAATCTGAAGTCGGACAGATTTTTAAGGGTACGACTGCCAAGACATTTACCTCTAGAAAGGAAAATAAACGAGAAAACTGGCAATTTTGAAATTACTTGTAACCTTCCTTGTTGGAATGGAAGAAAAAAAAACCTCTGGAGCATATCTGTCTGTCTGTGGATTTAAATTGCTGTAGATGTTTCTGCAGTGTACTTTGCCTGCTGGATAGACTAAGTTCCATGTATTCGCGAGAAAAAAACAGAAACACGGATCTTAGTTTGCTTAGAAGGCAAACTCGTAATGTGTGTTATTGAAGCAGAATACGGCAAATATTTCTACTCCTAATGTCGACCGTCAAGCAAAGCACTCCTTCATGCATGGAACTGCATGTATGATGGGCCGGAATTGCCCAGTAAAGAGACATTCATTTATATAGAGTGGGTTGGGGTTGCCTACAGTAATTACCTGCTGTGACCGTCAATGCTCAGGATAATAGTCTGTTTGGCAAGTATGTCAGTGAGTGCTATGCCAATTCTAATGAATCAGAATGTGTGTTTGCAAGACAATGTGTGCGGCTGACTCAGTCCAAAATGTGACACTGAAAGAATAGACATTGCATGGATCATCTTCTGGGCACACTAGATTTTCTGCAAACTTGACGGAAATGTTGTTCCAGAATGTACTGTTGCTCAGTCGTCAGCAAACTTGCTGGTAGTGGGTACGTCTGACTTTTAACTAACTTTTGGAAATTTCATAATGATATGTAAAGTAAATTTTATCATGGTTGAAATTGACATATACTGCTAACTGCTTCTTCCTCTTACTTTCCTCAAGAGGTAGCACAGCTATGTTTTAAATGTCTGACAAACTTTGTGCTTTTGTGTTTGTTTACGTCTGCAAATCTACTAGTTGGATTTGTCTCAAACCTGCGGAGACCTCAGTTTGAGCTATAAAGTTTAAAAAGACACTGTAGCATTTCTGTTTTTTATTTGTTGTTTGAGAAGTTGCATAACATATGTTTAAACCAAGTTGCATAACATTCAGTAAGTATTTACATCACCATTGATTACTATTCATTCACAGGTTAACAGGTAAGGCAATACTGATGCACCATGACATATGGAGGCTGCATGCCTCATGTTACTAGTTTGACAAGTGCAAAATGTCTCCTTTAATTTTTGGCTACAATTTCCAAGATTTTGGCAGATAATTTTGCATAACCTAAAAATTAGGGATTATCAAGAATGTACAGATTTTATGTTTGCATATACCTAAGTAAGAATAAGTGCAAAGGTAACCCCCCCCCCACCTCATTTGCAACTTTGAAGCCCTTCACTTTATAAATGTCAACATGCAATTATATCACAGCAGGCACACGTGACATTGTTGTTTTGATGCCCTCCTCCCCCCCCCCCCCCTTCCAGCTCCACTGCACAAGAACACTGCAACGCTAGTTGCCTGCACTTTTGAGGCTAGTAGCTATTCTACAATTACAATACCCCCAAAATTCCATAGAAATGCTCCTTAAATTGTCAAATAGGATTTTACCATGTGTGGCTACAAAGGTACTACTGAGCAAAGTTTATGTGCAAAATATGCGCCCTAAGTTTTTTGTAAGGTTTCTAAGAGCTGAAAATCATACCTTGGACTTTGTGTTCAATGCTGCATAATCATTATTTGGGTGATGGATAAATATTCCTGAGTTTTCCCGAGAAGACCCTTTTCAGGAATTGGGTAATATTCAAAAGAAACATTTACACACAAAAATCAGATTTTATATAATCAACACTTTTTTGTGGTGTTGCCAATTCGGGAAAATAAAGCTTGTGAAAAATGTCTGTTGAGGCAAAAAATGGAAAATGTTATGCTTGGAAATATAAATAACGATACGCTATCAGTCACAGTAATAAAATGAATTTACAATTGCTCTGTAAGGTATCATTTCTTTCTAAATGGATGTTGTTTCCGAAAATCTACAGAGGCACATGCCTAAAATACATGTCATTAATTACGGTATGTCACCAGGGCTAGCAAGAATGTCAAATTGAAAAATAGCCATAAGCTCTTACCTTCAAGCCATAATGTCCATGTGCATTGATCTTTTCTTGTCTTGGAACCTTCCCCTCTCTCTCCCTCTTTCTCTCCCTCTCTCTCTCTCTCTCTCTCTCTCTCTCTCTCTCTCTCTCTCTCTCTCTCTCTCTCTCTCTCTCTCTCTCATGCACCCGTCCATCCATCTATCCATACATGTATGATGACTATCATTAATGGTCAGTAGTAAATCAAGCTCATTAGGACCGCTCAAAGTGACATCCTTTGGTCAGCTGCTGTTTTTTTCTCTTTGACTGTATCCATGGAACCTGACAAGCACATATATGTCAGGTCTAAACTTAGGTCAAGTGTGTAAGCTAGCCAGATATATCTATATACTAACAGGCCAAAGGCCATTTCAATTTAGCTGAAATTTCCTTTGCTCATCTTGCCCCACTTTCAGTTGTAGCTGATGCAAAGCTCAGCATACTTAAAATTGGAACTCTGTTAGTAACTATTCCCAAGACAACTGAGCAACTATTTACCCAACCCTCTTGTTGTTTATTTCCATGTGTTTGTGACAAGCGGATTAGGAAGTACTTGTGTTAAACTCGTTTAGTTTAATTTTGTCAAAATTCAACTGTATTTATTTGGTTTATATATTTGTGGCATACATTTAAAGTATGATGATTATATTTTGCATACTCAGATATGGAGTTGCATTGAACATTGATAAATTTTGTAATGATTCTGTGAACACATCATTCATGTCCATTAGTGCTATTTATTGGTCATGCCATGATGTTTCACATAAGGAAATAGATGTGATACATATGGAGCACTTTCTTAGTCTTAAAAAGTGCTGTGTGAAACATGTTAGAGAAAACCTTCATCTTCAATTACATCTGATGATTAAGATGAATATTGCCTTTACCATGATGATGATCCTTAGTCATGATGAAGCTAATGGCGATGTCGATAAAGGTAACAATAGTTATATAACATGATTAAATGTATAAAATAGAGCTTATATATATATATATGTATATATATATATGTATATATATATATGTATATATATATATATATATATATGTATATATATATATATATATATATATATATATATATATATATATATATATTTATATATATATATATATATTTGTTCTTGCCATTTTCATAAATTTAATACTGTAATGGTCGGTAGGACAGTTTATACAACCGTCTTGTTTGTGACAACTCATGAGGGCACAAATAGATAGCGCAGGATATATTGAGCATCTGGGAAGTGATGGGAGACACACAAGTATTTGACCATGTTCCTAGACCAACCCAGATATGTGGATGTATCCTAACTGATGTACTAAAACTGTCCTCATACTGCATTATTAGTCCTATAGCATAGAGTTTATTTGAAGGGACATACTGAAACCAAAATAAGGAAGGATATTGAAACTCTCCTATTAGAATATATGGATAATGTTACCAACAGCCAGTATCTTCCTCAGGGAAATAAAATCTCATTAAAACAACATTGAAAGTCAGAATATTCCTCATGTTCTATATTTGTGGAAACAGTCACCCTAATGGCGATATGTGCCACTACATCACTCACGTTGCAAGAGTGCCTGCCACACAAGATGCATGACCTGACAGGTCAGTAGTGTAGGCCTATTTCTTCCTGAAAGGGAGATGGGCTTTTCTCAAACAAAATTATAAACCAGAAATTGTGTGTTTTGGCTACTGAATTGGTATGTAGCATCTTACATAATCCCAGGAAAACCTGCATTTGCATTTTTTGTCTGATAATGGCAGATGCAGTGAGGATTC
Organism: Hermodice carunculata; assembly: GCA_964020975.1. NCBI lineage: Eukaryota > Metazoa > Annelida > Polychaeta > Eunicida > Amphinomidae > Hermodice > Hermodice carunculata. Next base: position 83,797,973 of record OZ026627.1, on the reverse strand, counting down.
AAAGACCGTCCCATGGCTATATCAGTATCCTCCCCTTTACAGTTCCCCCTCGTGCTGTATCCTCCCTCCACCCTTCGAATCTCAGAAGGATACAGGCTGTCAGGGGAACTGCACCGGGTAAGATACTGATAACCTCTTGGTATTGCATGAACAGGAAGTGTTAATTTCAATTAGTCAGTCAGTCACTTGCACACCTAAGAGCTATGTGTGCATGTATAGAATTGACCCACCATGCTGTTCAAATGGGTATTTTGGTGAGTCATAATATAAGGTTGAACTGTATTTTAAATGTTTGAATTTTGTTTGGTGTTATCTAGGGCAAAAAGCCTAATTATGGTAGTGTACATGTTACAATTGGAATAATTGTGAGTTTGGAAGATGTCAGAAGTTGTTAAACATGTAATTCTTTTATTCAAGTCATATAGCCAATGTACTTGGACCTTAAAGAGGAAACAAGACCCTGGTAATGATTTACATTTGCTCAGTAAGTTTAATAAAATTATGGCCATTTACTCAGGAGTTGGAATTGGTTGAGCATATTCGTCTCCATCAGTCACAGTACCTTCAAGTATTTACAAACCTGATGCACACGAAAAGAGTGCTTATTTGGGTACTCATAACATACAGTGTATGAATTTGGTTTTCTATTCCTTTTTCACCTTTTTCCACTCAATCAAGTTGTTTTGCTCTGTATTTCACATTGTGGTCCGATTTTATCTGTCTGGGGTGTGTTAGATGTTTTTTGCAATTTTGCAGAGAAACTTAACAGTGTGTGAACACTAGCAGTTACCGAATACCTGACCAGTATCTGTTCTTGTCAACATGCCTAGAAACAAGGACTCTGTATTGCTCTGTAGCCTTAGCCCATCTGATGAAGATGTCAACTTTCTGAAGGAGGCCTGAACACAAACAAAACCACACACGAAAAAATCAAAATTGACAGTGAGTGTATGTTACATTATCTTCCATTGTTTTTATGACAAAACTGACTGGTGACTTTTAATCTGTTACCGGGGAATGGCTACCAATATATAAGAAACAAACAAAATGCGCACTGTGAGAGTTGCATTTGAGGAAGCAAGTAGACAGTGAGTCTGCTGGTGCTCTTTCCGTGGGAATGGAGAGGTTAATTAAAAAAAAAAAATGGACTAAAGTGACCTAGACAGAATTAAAACTTATATATTATGGGATTGAGACCTGAAGTTAGATGTTTGACTATTGGCCAAAACCCAAAGCAGGGGATAACATATTAGAGGCCAGTTAGTTCTATTAATGCATAGTAGGAGCACAACACTCTGTGAAGTCAAACTTTGGCTGTGCTCCTGGATGATAATCTTGCTTTAAAGACAGAACTTCAGCTACTCTAAGAGAAAATCACTTTACTGGTACTGAGACCAACTATAATGAACAATCAAAGATATTATCTTTATCATCCTTCCTCTACAGGGACTGAACAGGTATCTCCATTTTGTGACAAATGCAACTGATGAGGGCATATTTTACCTTTGTGCATGCATAAGAACCTGACCTGATGTGTCACTCCTGTTTTTTTAATGATCATATTAATTATGAATATAGAAAACCTAAAATGTGAAAAGTTTCCATATTTTCAGGATTTTCCCTGGAGAATCAAAGGAATTTCCCTTGTAAAAATTATGATGACGGTCAAAATGACAAATATTAGTCAAACTATACAGACCTAGTTTTGTTAGTGAGGGTCAGTCTAGGTCTAAGACCAACACAAATGTAGAATTTGAAAAAAAAAAGTACAGTGTGGCAACCCTACTGAGAAGCATACTGTCCAAATAAAGAGATAAAACAAAACTGCTTGAACTTAATTAGATACTGGAGCTTCCATTTCAGCCATGAGGCATCTGTTTTTCAAAAGTTTTGGACAACAAAATTTTTAAAAAAATAATTAAAAAAAAAACAAAACAAACACGTGCTCCGTTGTGGCAATTAACAATGACAACTGAACCTGTCACCCCTATACCAATATTAGGCATTGTGGATTAAATATTTTGATTCCCAGAACAACCAGAAGGAGTCAAACACCACTATTGGGTATTTATCAACTGTGCTATCATGTCAGTTTTTTTATTTGATTTATGGAAGATCATGCAAAGGAACTCAATTGTTAAAAAGCATGCTAAGACCAAAGCGAACATCTCAAGTTGGAGTGAAGAGAAGTATTGCTTTTCAAGCCAATTCTATAACAGTTTTGTGGGAAAACTAAAAGACAAAGGCCTAACGCTTTCTGGTGTACAAGGAATTTTCACGAGTACTGAAAGCATGATAAAATTGGGTGTTTCAACATCACAATAAATCAGTCAAATGGTTGAAGGGGAACTTCAAATTCAGATTATGAATTTACAAGAGGGAGAGTTTGTCGTAAGGAATCATACAAAACCTGGGACATTTGACAACTTTATGGGTGATAATGACTATTAAATTACTACCTTGCTGGCTAATAAAGTCAGTTAGACAAAAAAAGACAAATAAAGAAATCCCTTCCATGTTTAAGAACTTGGATTTCTCAAATTCATATTTAACTGAAGATGAAAAGACAGACCTTTTTCAAATAATGACAGAATATCTAGATGTACTTGTTCAAAAGCATAGAGTACAAAATGAGAAATGAGCCAAGCCCATGAGACTTCGACCATATAGAATGATGCAGAATGGAGAAAAATAAATGTGAAGGCATGTTGAAGAACTGTTACATTATTATATGTAGCTGGATTTCAGCAGTCCAGTTGTTCGTGTTTCTAAGAAGCAACTAGCCAACTGAGACTTTGTGACAATTATAAATGGATGACCTTTATTTCTTCCACTTATAGCTATCAGCTACTGAAGAGGGATGATTTCTTAGACATCTTGGAATCTATGAAAAGTACTTTATTTATTAATGTGCATTAGATTAGTATGTTCTGGCATATGACGGCAGAAGAAAGTTGGACAGGCAGGCCTGTTTTTGGTAACTCATGACAGAGGATATCAATTTAAAGGGAGTCCGTTCAGATTGAAAAGTACCCTAGCCTATTTTTGCAGATTACTTCACTACATATTAAAGAAACATTCGGAACAATGCTGTTTGGTGTATATTAATGACATTGTGATCTACTAAAATTCGTACAAATATCATCTTGCAGACATTAGTAAAGACTCGGAGTGCTTCAAATAGGCAAATCTGAGGTTGAAGCCAAAGAAATGTTAATTTTGCAAGTGTTCCTTGGCTATATTATAGATATGTGAGGTATTGCTCCAAAAAAAGCTTTAGTGGAATTTTGCAGTTGCTCACAATGTTAAGTCATTGCATGGCTTTTAGGTTGACTGAATATTATAGAAGGTTTGTGACAAAATATGCTCACGTAGCTCCACCATTGACACAATTGGCAAGAGCAGATGCTACTCTCTGTCCAGAGATGTTAGCTATATGTCAAGACTGACAATCTACAGTACACCTTGATAAAAACACAATACAAGATGAGGAAAAACCTGGATTTTCAAGAAAGAATTGACTGCGGAAAAACCTGGATTTTCAAGAAAGAATTGACTACTTCCCAAAAGCAGGATAGAGACTTTGGACCAATGGTATCATATTTTGAAGAAAAATGTCCACCTAGTAACAGCACAAAAACAAGAGATCTTGAAAATGAAACAGGGGATTATGCTTTTCTTGAGGGAATATTGTATCATTTTGATTATTTGTCAAGGACAGAAAAAGGACAGAAGAAAGACAGGACCATAGAACAAGTTTTTGTTCCAGCGAACTTGGTACAAAAGTGTTAGTTTGGTTGCAGGTTGAAATGACTGCATGACATCTTGGAATAGCCAAGATTTATTGCTTAGCAAGGTCAAAATATCATTGGTGGGGAATGGGAAGTCCTATAAAAGATTATATAAGATCATGTCAATCATGCCATTGTGGAAAATGGTGTAATTGACCTATAAGAGTACCTTCAGTTCTATAACAAGGTTTTAGAGAACCTTTAAATCAGAAAGTAAGAGTGGACTGGAAATGTCTGTAATTGACTAAAAGTCAAGGCAAAGAATATATAGTTATTTGTATTTGTGGGTGAAAAGATAATGTTGAAACATTTTCTGTGGCAGCTGTCAAAGCAGAAACAATTTCCACATTATAACTTATTACATCATAGGTAGGTATGGTACTCCAAGACAGTTGTTTGGTGATTGGGGTACAAATTTTCATTTGTCGAAATTGTCTTGTTATAATGTTCTTTCTGCAAAATGAACGGGCCATGTGACAGGCAAAAATATTCCAAAAGCAAAGCTCTTGGCTACAGAGTATCACTGTACAAAACTGCAGTACCAGCTCTGAATGTCAAAAAAAAAAAGAGAAATGCTGGTACTATGGAATCACCTATCCGGCCAAGGACAACAACACCAAACTGGCCCTGGACAACCAAGGCAGTGCTGAAAAATTCAAATAGACAGGTAAGTGAACATGCAAACATGCATGTTTGTTTCTAAGGTTCAGAGGACCGGTTTAAAACCACCAGTTGCCTTTTATGGGTGACTGCCTGTCTCAAGTCAAGAGTGAAATTTGTTTCTTTACATTGGTATTGGAAGAGAAATGTTGATACTTTGACAAGTCTGAGAACTCTTTGCTGTAATTGTTGGGTTTGGAATTAATGAATATGAATCATGTGTTTCTGTACTATTTGAAAATTACTTCATTGGCTTTGTTGTGCTGTGGGCTTTGTTCTACGACTCATAGTTATAGTGGAGGTAGAGTGTGTTTATAATGTTCCAGATTCATAAATATCACAAAAACGATGTTGGCCTACCTTACTCTTTTACTTTAAACTTAGCTGACGGACAAGTCGGGAGAACTAAAAGGTGATAGGCTTAACAGGTCTCTTTATTTTTGGCAGAAGAAATGAAATTTGTGTTTTGGGTGGTTAGACCTAAACATTTTGGAAAATAATTAGTGTCTGCAGTTTATGATGAATGTTTCTAAGGTTGAGAGGACCGGTTTAAAACCACCAGTTGCCTTTTATGGGTTACTGCCTGTCTCAAGTCAGGAGTGAAATTTATTTCTTTACATTCGTATTGGAAGAAAAATGTTGATACTTTGGCAAGTCTGGAAGCTCTTTGCTGTCATTGTTGGGTTTGGAATTAATGAATATGGATCATGTGTTTCTGTACTATTATTTATCACACTTCATTATCAGCAGGCACAGCTGGATATCATCATTGTGTACACTAAGTGTTCAATGTACCTACTGTGTGCAATATGATTGTAGCTTTTGTGTTTTGATGTATTGAAAAAATGGCCATTTCTTGTTGACAAGTTATAGGAATGAATGAAACTTAAAAAGCTGCATGGACATTTACCTGTTTACGCTGTTATTGTAGGCAGTCTGAAGTGCATATGCAATTAGTAAAAGTAAATGCTGGCTGGTCAGCGAAAACCTGTAACAATAATTATAATACCAAATCAGTGAGAGTGCTTTTCCATTCTTTATTTGTGTTGGGTCTCCAAACAGGTCACCTTGCTGATGCAGCCTGTTGAGATTTCAGATAATCAATAATGTATAATGTTTAGGCGAAAAAGGAAAAATGTAAATCTGCCCCATGGTCAAATTAGTGGACAAATTGAAATATACCCAAATCTCAGTAAGCCTATTCCAACATGGTAATCCACAAGAGGTTAAACAGCTTGTCAAATATTATAAGGATAGCAACAGTATACATGCACCACCAATGCAAACAGGCTTTTCTCTACTACCACCTGGCCCTTAGCTAGAAGTGTCCACTGTGGAAACATGCATTGGGATAGCACCTGATGTTAGTCTGACTGAAAAGCTTCAAGCACATGGCGATGCTGGTTTAAACCAAGTATGCAATATTTAGGAATAACAGAAGGGAGCAGGAGTAAAAAGAACGGAGCCACATGATGAAAGCAGAATCTCCCTTCTAAATGTGTCTCAGAAAAACACTGTATTAATTGTGAAGGCAACAAAGTCCGAAAGTTTCATGTCAACTTTTTATTTGGAACATGTCTTGCAAATAAGTAAATACATGCTTTTTGTTGGGACGGGGGGGGGGAGTGTATATTTGTACAATGTTGATTAAGAGAAGTTTGTTTGTTCACTTTGTTTATTTAAAATTTTTACCATTATTATTTTGACATGACAAACGTGCATTACCTGGCCAACATCACACTGTTAAATCAGAATTACTAAAGTGCATTCTAAACTGCCATGACCATGAAAGACATAGCTGCAGCACAAACAAGAATAGAAGAGCTACGGGAATAAGGGAAACAACTAGAGAAAGTTATCAATGAACAGAATGAGAAACTGGAAGAGAAGGGTGTACATGTACAAGATAAAGATTGATAAGTTACACATAATGAAGAGGGCCATCGCCTGGATCCAGATTGGGATCGATCCATGCAGGATATAAACAGCAATAGAGAAGATAAAGAAGATGCTGATTACCAGTGTGTCCAAAACACAATATATCTGCCCAAACTGATCACTATAGGACAAATTGTAATTGATACAGAGAATATAGCATTGGCTGGCACTTGCAGGCAACATTTGTGGCAAGCCTGGCAAAAACCCAAACATCCAACAAGCTCATTTCACTATATGAATTTATACTCTTCTCTGCTCGTTTATAGCCAGTTACTTGCATGACGGTGTGTTGGGGTACATTTTTGTGTTTCAACTTTTAAACTAGATAATTCTGTGCTGAAAGATTATTTAGACGTTTATCACTCTCAATTCCAGCCACTTTGACCATCACAGTTGTTAGTTTAGACAATTTGTTCACTCCCATTGGCAAGCTGAGGGATCAACATGCATGACGGTGTGTTGGGGTACATTGTTGTGTTTCAACTTTTAAACTAGATAATTCTGTGCTGAAACATTATTTAGACGTTTATCACTCTCAATTCCAGCCACTTTGACGACCAAAGTTATTAGTTTAGATAATTTGTTCACCCCCCATTGGCAAGCTGAGGGATCAACATGCTTTTTTATCAAAGTCAGGAATGCACATCTTCACAGATATATAGTAAGGATATGTCAGGTTACAGTACTTCGGGGGACTCTTGCTAGAATATAACTTATGTAGCACAACTGGGCACCATACCATTCACTGTCACCAGATGTCCATGTCTTTCATTTCACTGGCCTATCATCTCTTACATTTTACTCTGTTCTTGTTTTTGTTTGTTGTTTTGATGATTCAAGATATTATTGACCACTTGACTGTTTCAACTGAATATTACTCCCGCCCCTATAATACTACAATACTCTTGCGGACCACTGCACAGGCCAAAATGGAGGACAGTGTTATTAAACCACAAAGAATTATTCAAACTGTAAGTGGTATACGGACCCATCACATTTTTCCCATATGGTACATTAATGTCTTTGTCCTTCAAAGCCTTAGCTTTTTTTTGATTAACTGCCTTTTCCGTGCAGTATAAGTTCGTTTTGTTTACTTTTTTGATAACGACACACTTTGGAAAACACTGAAAATTTTATGAGAGATAAGCATTAAAAAAACTGCATCTTTCTCGGCGATCCTCAAAACTTACCACCATGGATCTAAGTGTAACTGGCTCGTATTCTTTGCCACAACTTTGCCCGACACCAAGAAAAAAATTGCAGAAGAGAATGTCCAGTTCTGCAGGGGGCATTTGGTGCAATTATCTTGTCTCATTGTGGCAAAAAACTCCTGAAGTGCTTTCAAATGTGACTCTGTCTTCCTCTGTGCATTTACATTGTTTTGATTGCGGAAAAATCATCAATATTATCATCTGAAAACTACACTATTCTAGGCCTGGACATTGGAAGTTCAGTTTCATTTTCATGTGGTCCAGGATCCAAAGATTTTGAACAAGGATGGTTGGTAAAAGTAAGACTTTCACTAGGCCTACTGAATGAGGGAAGTTCAATTTGATTGTAATTTTAACCAGACTAATGCTCTTACATACTCTGGGTAAAAGTACAGAAAGTAGGCCTATCTGGTGATGAAGATGTAGTTGAACAAGGCAAATTGGCCTGGTCAAGGCCTTTATTTATCACCGACTCAGAGGCAAGTAAAAATTTGTCATCACGTAAATTAAATTCAAACATTAATACATCATGTCTGGTGACACCAATTCCATTTCATGACATGCTTTCTGAACAGCAGCTGCATTGCTCCAAAGTTCAATTCTGAACATTTTAAATGTGCCCAAACGTCGTACTTTGTTCTTCACAATGCCTTCTTTACCATTGACCCAAACCTTTCCCCCAAAAGTGATATTTGTAGTCATGACTATCAACAAAAGGACACAGCATGTGTATTCTCAATTCTATTAATGAGCAAATGTGTAAACGTATCGACTTACACGTGATGTACATCATTACAATCATGGAAAATAGTATTGTCGTGCTCACTTTATTCCTCAAAATAACAACAAAATTTCATGTTTATTATTCCTTATTTGTATCGTATACTGTAGGGACTGCTTCAAGAAATAAGATTACTGAAAACAAACAGAAGTCTCATAATGGTAATGGCCACTTATTATTATTAGAAGTCTGTATTCTTTCAATGGTACAGTCAACTCAAGTTACAGTTGTAGTAGATTATTGAATATGCTAGAGAACAGTAGTCCATGCCTATTCAAACAGCTAATCAATGAGAAAGCTGATATAACAATGAAGTAAGATATCTGCAACTGGTTGCAGATAGAAATGTTAACATAGCTAAAGATAAGTGCTAGATATGTGAGGAATAAAATGGTACCTGTGATATGTGCTCACTCCAATGATTGGTCAATTTGCTGTGACACAGGAGCCAGTTACTTTGTAAATTTGTCTGAAAGGTAACTTGCTGTGTGTGGTCATTTTTCTTCGCTGAAGAGGTGACCACATTTAGTAGTTTTCACTGTACATATTTGGAATGATAACTGTCAAAATTGTGAATATTTGCCTATGTGAAGACAGGTTTTGCTAGCTTTCTTGGTATTTATATGTAGTGAATACATTGAACCACCCATGCACACCCCTGTGACTGTGGACAGCATGACATCTGTAGGGTTATTGCTGAGACCTGGAGAAGCAGCACCAAGACAAGGGTACTTTCTTAAATGACCCTGTGCAGACAAACGCAAGACTTAAATGTGTTGTCTGAGTGCCTACCAGTACCGGTCATATGTGTACTGTGGATTGTAAAGGTAAGTCCCACAGTGTACAGTTTCTCAAGTGCTGGTATATATCCCAGCACTATTGACACATAATTTCATCAAGTTAAATGATTAAGAAATATTTCACTTCAAATTCCGCATATCTCCACCAGATTTCTACAAACTCACAAGTGAGGACCTGATACAATTATAAATGCTTGTGCCATATGGAATATCATATAGAGGCTGGGCAGGAGTTTATTGGGGCAATACAGTGTCTAAAGAAAGCTGACCCTTTTGACCTCAGTGTGTGAAAATTGAAAGGGGTCAGAAGTCTTGTTTATTTACATGTAAAATTGGTGCTTAAGAATGTTGATGTATTTTGTTTTCAGAAAAGAGGTATTTTGCAAAAGGTGGCCGTCGCTTCTTTGTGGATGAATCCAAGGTTCAGCAACTGATGACGATTTGCTCGACATGTCTACAGCCTTGTCAAGTTTTTTTGCATAGGTTGGGTGGCCCTGGAATCTCGCTCATTCAAAGATGTAACAAAGGCCACAAGGACAAATGGAACAGCCAGGAGTCTGCTCCAGGAAGAAAAACTTGAATGGCCATGGGCAACATAAAACCAGCTTGTGCCATCTTTTTTCCGCCTGCCAGTCCAATGAAAGCTATCAATGCATGCTGTGATAGCAGCCATATCCATGAGGACAGATTTCCGGCTTCAAAAGTCTTACCTGATACTAGCATTCCTGCTTGTGTGTCCACGGAGCCACACCCTTCTGACCCAGCAACTGGAAGCATATGGAGCCTATCTAGGGATAGATGCAAGATGGTATTCACCTGCCCAGACAGTGAAATATGGAAGGTAACCTCATGGATGTGAAGCTGGTGAAGGTTGTCAACATGCAACTTATACAGGTAAAAGAGTATACAAGTTGTGTAAATTTACAGATTCCCAGTGTCTTTCCATGTACATCTGCCTTAAAAATAAGTTTTTTTTAACTTAAAATATGTAAATAATGAACAATTCATTTCTTTTATAAATAAATTGTTAACAAGATTAAGGTTTTTCATTCAAAAGAGTGGGATGCAATCTTGAAATTGTTTGCCTGCAAACCTTCAATGGGGAACGCATGCTATAAAACTTCTGTGTTCAGCAGGCAATGAATTTATTTTTGAGCCAAAGAAAAACAAGTAAATCATGATGTGTACACATCAGGAACCAAGAAAAAAGATTTCGTACCCCAATTCCTCTTGTCCCTATTGACGTCCAACACTCTTTGAAGCCAGGAGCACTCTCTCTCTCTCTCTCTCTCTCTCTCTCTCTCTCTCTCTCTCTCTCTCTCTCTCTCTCTCTCTCTCTCTCTCTCTCTCTCTCTGTCTCTCTCTCTCTCTCTCTCTCTCTCTCTCTCTCTCAATATCTTAATTAACAGAACAACTGCTGCTTGCCCAGTCCCTTTGCTCTATCTTACAAATTAGATGCACAAGTTCACTTTCTATCATTTTTTATGATTGGGGTGCTGATTCAGTATGCATTTTCTGAAAATCCAAATGATTACAACATATCTGTATAAAAAATAAAAGTGACAGGATGAAGCTACGTAGAGCACCTAATGTTTTTACCATGGTGCTATTTCATTGATTATATAATACCAATTAGGTTGGGTTACTGGGGGTTGTTTGAGGTACCAGGTCAACTCTGACCCCTGCTGCCGAGGTTTGCAAGGAAAAATGGTGGTGAAAACCACCCTGTAAAATGGCCTTTAGCCAGGTATCTTTAGCTGAAGTGTACACAGGATGTTATACACAATCCGGGCATTTTGAGTGTGTTGGTAAAATTTCATGCAAGCTTTTTCCATCCAAGCAAATTATGCGGATTACCATAATGCATTGGTACCTGGTGTATGTGAGCAACCGGGCTGGTTTTTGTGCTCATATTGGTACACCAAGAGTCAATTTCTTTCAAAAATTAGCTGCATTTACTAATCAACTGCTGTGTGTGGTCTTTATTTTCTAGGTAAAAGGTACCCAAAAAATTTCATTTTATTGTCAAATGATTGAGTGCTGTTGTTGAAATTATAGTGTAGTTAAATGGAGTTAAAACATTCTCATGCCATGGAGTTGGAAATGCTGAAGAGAGGCATCTGACATTAAACAAGAAAACATCAAAATTCATGAACTGCAAAAAGTACATTATGGAAGAGCAACCGGGAATTTAAGATTGGTTTGATGTGTGGCATTGTGTGAATGGTTAGACAATTGTTCGTTTTGTTGTGAGTCTATTACAGTGTTATCTACTGTATGTGGCTACTGCAGGTGTCATCCACACTCTTTCTCTGGTTGCATGACTATGGTACAAAAGTCAATTTCTTGATAAATTGGCCTGTGGTGACAGGAAACTTGCTGTATGTATATAGCCACTTGTTGTTGGCTAAGGGGTGACCACATGCAGCAAGTACAATTATACCTCCTCAGTGGCACTCTGAACAGGTTTTGTGTTAGATTATCAATACGGTGAGATTTTCTGAATGATGACATTTGAAGATTTTGAATTTTTAAAAATCTATAAACCCAAATAAACGCCCTGATTTCAGGATCGCAAGACAACAATTTGTAGAGCTGTAGCTATCTTGGGAGAACCCTTGCTGGACGATAAACACAAGTTTTGACAAAATGTGGCACAAATGACTTTACATGTGCACTTAAACGCCCAAATATGTTGATCAATATAAAGAAAAATGCATGTAAACTTTGCCAGGTACATGTACATCATATATTAATTAGAGCAAGTAAATGGCAACAGCTCTAGAATATTTAATTAATATGCAAACTGAGATGTGCTGTTAATATATATTCTACGGCACAGCCCTGATTAATTACCTCTTCCTGGAAATGGTGTCGGTGATTCGCATTAATCCCATAGGTGTCCACAATCATTCTTTGTAAATTGGTTTTCTTTTGTAGGAGTTTACAAGAAACTGGTAACTCTGTCAAAAAAGAAAGGATGTTAAGCTATTGCCAAGTGGGCCATATAAATCACAAATCATGTGTATTGGTGTGCTGTTGCTATTAATGGCAAAGGGACTGAGGTGTTAGCCAAGTGGCTGTCAGTACTAAACCGCATTGACACAAACAAGCAGGGCATGAAGCCGACTTTACCAAGTATCTACATGAGGTTCGAGTCCCGCTCGTTCCGAACATGAAATGATAAGATAGAAGAACCTGAAAATCTTGAATGGATCTTAGCTGGTAAATTTAAGTTCTGCAGTTGTTTTTAAAGCAGGGCATGAAGCCGACTTTACCAAGTATCTACATCAGGTTCGAGTCCCGCTCGTTCCGAACATGAAATGATAAGATAGAAGAACCTGAGAAGAAAATCTTGAATGGATCTTAGCTGGTAAATTTAAGTTCTGCAGTTGTTTTTAAAGTGACAAGACAAAAGAAAACAGAAAAGAACAAGAAGTCGAAATTTCAGGTACAACATGTAAAGATCTGACTTCATTACATTACTTGCTGGCCCAAGAAAAACAATATTGATGCAATGGCAGAAACAACAGTTAAAAGCCGAGATGAAAGTAAATTAATTCTAGTTTTGCTGTGCTAACCTGCATTGGATATAAAAGTACAGTGATACCAGCTGTATGTGGCCACCCATTCAACCACAAAAGAGTGGCTACATGCAGCAGGTGACCTGTCACCACAGATATATTTAGAAAGAAACTGACTTTTATGTCCGGGCCTAGTGGCCACAAAAAGCAATGTAGCTGCTCATAGCCGTGATTGCATATAGCAGGTACCAGAGTAAATAGAAATTGTCCAGATTTAATATGTAATTCAATTGAAAGAATATGCAACTTTTTTGGCTGACAACTGCAAACCTTTACTTGTTTGAACACATCCGACAGTCCATTGACCCACGATGTAATATGTTTGGAGGGTCCAAAAGTCAGAAGGACATTGAATTAGTAGTGGCGTTGCCTTTTCTATGCAAGGAAATCATAAAATTACCTCCATACTACCAAACTTCAGTGCTGGCGTCTTTCCACAATATCATATGTCTGTTCACACCCAAATCCCTGCATTTCTTCTTTCCCTAAGTGAGAGCTAGGTGAGTATTTGAAGTGTTGCAAAGTTTGCAAATTAAGTGCAAGATCTGATTTCTTTTCATCCTGCATGTGCTACGTAAGAAAGGAACACATTAAAATATAATTCTTATTATTTTGTTTCTAAATTCCAAGTTATTTCTAGATCTTTTGCAGAAAAGCTCCAACCTTTTCCAGAAACACCCTTTATATTAAAAAGAGAAAGAACAAGAGGACTGTGACAGTCCTGTGCTCAGCTGACTAACTTAACGTATGACCTTGGAAATGAGGTCAAGGTCACTGACCAATTCTTAAAAGAACTTTCATAGAGGGCCATCTCCATGTGCAAGATCAAAGTCCCAGTACAAATAGATCTCAGGTTATCACGCGACCAGTAAAATCCATGTTAGTGGCCCTGTGACCTTAAGAATGGGATCAAGGTCACTAATGTAAAGTCTCAATCTTTCCTAAATAGAGGACCACCAACAAGTTCTATATCAAGGTCCTACCTTCCACAGTTCTCAAGTTATAGGGTGAAAAGTAAAGTCCACGTCAGTGTTTGGGTCCCAGTGACCTTGGGAAAGAGGTCAAGGTCACCCATGTATTGTCTGAGTCTAGCCTTTGCTCAGGACAACCATCATGTTCAACATCAAGGTCAAGAAGTAAAAAATTGTCAATTAGCATTGCAAACCCTAATGACTTTGCAGTCCCCATTGACGTCCATGGTGATCAACAGGCATGTCAAATCAACAAGAAAAATATCTTTAAAAAAAAAAAAACTAAATCACTGGACCGTGAACATTTGAATAAACTTGGTAGAAATCCACCCGAGAAACATCCCTACCAAGTTTAAAGTGAATCTGTTTAACGGTTTTCAGATGAGGTTGAAAATGTAAACTACCATTGCACTTCCCATTGACTTACATAGTAAACAACAGAAAAGTGTGCATTGACCAACAAGTGCCCGAGTTGAAAAATTCGTTAAAAATCAGGGATCTACAGTAATGACACCTGGTGAACAACGTTGTGTTACCCCTTTACAAAGAATATATCCACCAAACTTCAGCACAATAGGAAAGATTGTTTTGGAGAAAAAATCGAAAATAGTACAAAAATTCAACAACAAAAAATAGAAAAAAATTGCAGCGCCACCTGTTGAACGAATTAAGATCTGGGAGTACCCAGAAGTACCCCTATACAATTCCAAAGTAATTGGCCATGCTTTTTCGGAAAAGAAGATTTTTTAAGATCCCCCCCCAAAAAAAAAAATGAACAAAAAAATCCATTAAAAATCCGAAAATCAATGGACAGCGACCATGTGAACAAACCTGGTAGAAACCCGCCCAAGGTACATTGCCACCATGTTTGACGTCTATCTGGATGACGGTTTTGGAGAAGTCAGAAATGTGAATTAGCATTAGAATGTCCCTCGACTTACATAGTTATCAATAGGAAAGCTGCATTGACCGACAAGTACCCTAAATGAAAAAATCGTAAAAAATCAGGAATCCACAGCAGTGCCACCTAGTGAACACTTTGACCCTTCTACAAGAAACATATCCACCAAGTTTCAGCTGAATCTGAGTGACGGTTCTGGAGAAGAAGTGAAAAATAGCAAAAACACACTAAAAATCATTAAAAAATAGAAAAAAAAATGCAGCACCCTCTGGTGCACAAATTAAAAACTAGACGTCCCAGGAAGTGTTCCTGTGGGACATCAGGGGTTTCGGAGATTTTTTAAGATTTGCCCAAAAATTGAACAAAAAAATGCATTTAAAATCCAAAAATCACTGAACCATGACCATTTGAACAAACCTGGTACACACCTAAGCAAGGCACATCCCCATCAAGTTTGAAGTGGATCTAGCCAATGGTTTTTGAGAAGTTGAAAGTGTGAATTTTGGAAGTACGACGATGATGGACAGTGGACGAGGGACGACAGACCCCCACAAAAGCTCAGCTGACTGACAAGTCAGCTGAGCTAAAAATGGGTGTTATTCATAACTTGTTTCATTGTAAAAATCACCTAGACATAAATACATACACATCCTTACTAGTAATAGTTGTTAAAGGTGCACAAAAAACTCAAAAAAATAGTTCTTAATTTCATTATTTGACCTATTACTTGACCCATAAAGCTGTAGAGAAAGTAAAATTGAATTTTATGGTCGGTCTTCAATCACCTTGTATTTTATATAGCAGAACCCAAACAAACAGTTATTTTAATTCCTTTATAATTTACATTTCAGACTGTATCTGGCATGTCATCATTTCTATGGAGGCTCGGAACAGTGACAATCTGAAACTAAAGACAGAAAGCAAGAATACAGTCTGTCATACCCCAAGGCAAAAAAGGGTGGGCCAACTGTGAAACCCACAAAGAACAAGTGTACATATGATTAGCATTTAGTGACACCATGGTGGGTGGAACAATATGCAACTGAAAAACTTTCTAAATGTTATATTGACTTACACTAACTAAATCTAGAATAATAAACATAACATTTGTTTCAGCTACTGTTCTTTTGTAGACATGAAGGGAAAATTGTTCATTGTCTGAACTTGATCTCAAATCGTATTGCTCTGTTTACACTTGTTCAAGTCCGGCTGTTATCATATGTTATTCATTTAAAAGCATTTCTGTTCTGTTTATACAGGTTGCAGTCCAGTTATATCATTTTATCACCGAGTTTCCAAATACACTAATTTTTAAAACTATCAATGCAAAGTACATCAACGACCTCATACATAAGATCATGGAATTGGGGACGCGGTTCCCCAGCTATAGACAAACCAGGCAATATGCTGAACAGCTTGACCACGGAATAGCTTGTTGTTCAGCCAATCGGCAGTAATTATAAAAAGCCAGACAAAGATAAGTTGATCCCAGAGTTATGTAAATGGTTTAATGCAAGGTCATGTAGCCAAGGTCCTTTTCATTCATGAGAACTGGCTGCTTCTCTCCCTGCTGGTAGTACCCAAGTGCCCAACATCCAGTGGACAAAATATCGTGTATGCCACATAGTGATACAGTGAGCATTAGACGTTATGATGACTTGTATCCCAGATTCAGTATTCACACATCTGTGAGTAGTGTTCCATTGCAGATGTGAATATGATCAGTGCTATCGAAAAGTGAGAAAAGATGATCTAAGATACTACTGACTGTAGTATCATTGAGAAATAAAGAAATGATATCAATTAAATTTAAATAAGTGTATAATTGGCATGTAAAGAACTTTGTGGGATCACTCAGGTACAATGTCAATAATAACAGACACAACTTTTTATTATTGCAGTGTGTGTGAAAAGTGGCTGCCAGAAGATTTATGTCTCTGAATATTTGAGTGCCTATAAACAAAGAAAATACATTCTGAATGGCATGCTTTGTGGAGGCACCAAAAACATGACTAGAGGTTGGCTAGTAATTTAATGACAGTTTCTAAATGCTTGTGTAGTCCCTGAATGCAAAATACTGCCATGCAGAAAATTATATGTATGTATATATATATATATATATATATATATATATATATATATATATATATATATATATATATATATATATATATATATATATATATATATATATATATATATATATATTGAACATTTTATTTATATATTTTTAACACTTACTGTGAATGGGTTCTTCATCCCCAACAGGACCACACTTCCTAAATAAATTCAACGAAACTCTGTTGGAGGACCCATATGTTTTTGTAATTGGGGAAGAATCCTGGATGGTCAGTGATACAGTTAACATTAACCACCTCTAAGGCCTTTCAAACTGGGTCATAGCCATGGCAGCAGTTTTCTTTCCACTCTTTGACACGGGCACGCATTTGGCACTTGCACCTGTAAAAAGAATAAAGAGATATTATCAGTTTGTGGGAATGTAACTTTGTACTACATGCGAACGAACATTATAATTATCAATATTATATGTGTACTTGTAGTTACTTCCATATATATATATATATATATATATATATATATATATATATATATATATATATATATATATATATATATATATATATATATATATATATATATAATACTATAAAATCCACTGGGGTTGGGTGGAGGAATATAATAAGACTGAAGTCACAAGCAGTCAAGACTGAACTCTAGCTCTCGTGGGTTGTGATTCTATGGGGTTTGCTGCATGAATTGCTCTTTTTCGGTTTCATTGCCAATAGATTCTTGACTTTGGTTATCATGGTTACAAACCCCTCACAATCACAACATCGACATGATCATAGTCACTGTGGCATTGAGATGGAGCCATAAATTCATATTACATCAATAGGGGTATAATCATATACAAAAGGACACTATTCGGCGACATACAATTCTTTTAGCGCCCTGCTTAGCAAACCCAGGGCCAGTTGTTTAAAAAAAGTCCGAGTCTGCTAAGCCGGCAAATCCTTGAGAAATCTGTATGAAAAATGTTCATAGCCTGAATTCCATAAGCATTGTCATACAAATAACTTTCTCTTCTTCCAATCTATGATGAACTGAGCATGGAAGTAATACTAACACAATAAAACGTATATGCCTGATCCTTGAGTTCGGGAATCAGAAGTTTGAACCAAATCAGTAGGCAAAGCTCCACATGCCTTGCAAAAGTTAAATATGTTGATTACAAGTCAAAGCTGTGTATTCCACTCTAAAAAGTACGTGCATGAGCGAGAACTAAAACTAGAACCTACTGTAAAGAGTCAGAGTTAGCAACCATCTGGGCGTTAATTGCAACTGGTTGCTATATTGCCGATAAACTAATTGCCAGGTCGTATATTGAGCTATGTGTTGAGCTAATGTTCAACTTCCAAGACCTTTTAATGCACCTGGGCTCTAAGTTGGATGTTGGTTAGGATCTGCAGCAACCTTCCTGACCAAGTACAACACTTGGTAGATTTTGACATAAAAAATAACTTACAAAGTATTGCTTTTGAAATTATAATCAAGCAATGACTGGAAAAAAATTCTTCTGCTGGTACAGAGAAAATAAACTCAGCATAACAAATCAACCATGCAACGGTCAACATGGGGTCCGTCCTCTCCCATGTCTGTCCTGGCTTGTCTCCCATCTGTTGAGTAATGTTTGTCTGTGGCTTTCCTCTTCTTGGTTTGTACTGATATAGGAAAACAGTCTTTCTAAACTGGACAGATGGGTCAGCATTCACCCCTTAATCACTCTGACAATTACATTCCGCCCTTTTAGCCATCCACATGCAGACAAAAGTCACGTTTCAGCGCCATCTAGTGGTCACAACCGGACTAACTGCCATTACTTTGTCAGAAGAAGTTTGCTTCAACAGTAGCTTTTTCACTGCTTGCCGATAATTTGTCAACATAATTATATCGGATTTCAAAAGAAATAAGGATTGAATAACTATTAAGACTAAAACTATAGGTTTTTATGGTTTCTTGGTCATATGGCCTTCAATAAACTGAATTCATTCAATAGTATTAAAACAAATGGTCTTTGCAATAGGACTACCTGTGTTTTTATCAGAGTGTAGAGATGTATATAGCCTCAAATCAGAAATATCTGGGTGTATTTTCACCCAGTACTTTGATGGCAATTAAAAATTCTCCATGCATGAAGAGCACAGGGTATTCAGAACATTTGTTATTGCTTGGTTCTGAAGCCGTTTTGCAGTAGATATTGAATTGACATCACAGTCTAGTGTGTCAGCACTTTCAAAGGCGGGTCTTCGAATCTTTACAGTTCAAGCCTTCTGTGAAACACTCATGAACTTATACAAAGAAGTGAATTGTTGTGTGTATTTGGAAATGTTTGAACTCATTTAAGATACATGTCATTGATTGTTTATTTGAATCTTTAAGGGAAATTAAGTTTCAATTAGCTGCTATTCATGAATTAAAAAGAAGTTTTTTTCTTTCTTTTTATTTCATTCCACCTCGAATCCTAAAACAAGTTCTACAGAAAGTTTCAGATCATGTGACAGAGAAATTTGGGACATTTAAAATCGCCCATGCTGAAGTTTGCTATTGTTATGAAACAAAGGTATTACAACCCTACGAGCTGATGGAAAAGTAAACATTATTTTGAGAAATCTATTAGAAGTAATCGGCAGTGCAATTGATCAAATTCAAAGTGAACAGTTCTGGCTCAGGCACACCCCACAGGAAAATGTATACCAGGGTAGGATAAACAAGAATTACCAAGTTCCCTTCACATTTTGAAGTCACTAAAATTAAAGATTTCTACATGGAAGTAGATGATGTTTAGTTGTTGAACTTATTTAATATGAACAGAAAATTGACAAACGCAAATAATATGTAAGGCCAGCTATCGTTTGAGCACTATCAAGTCCAATATTCTGAGAACAAAGTCCTTTTCCAAACCATTCCCTACATACACAGTTCTACATCATTGTAGCAAATTAATTTGTGAAAGGAATAAATCATACTCATCAAATTTTAAAGATAGAAGAAAGTTGGGGCCTTATTGGCTTTTATATTAAATCGGGTCATCAGTAGGGAACCAGTGCAAGTCTTATCTCAGTTACATTAATCACTGGACAAGTCACTCTGTAAACTGGCGGCCCCATGTTTGCATTTCTAATACAAACATCCCGAGCTTATGTATAACGGAATAAATAAAATATGATGTTCCATTGTTGATATTATTGATAGGCCTACTTAAAAAAGGTTGTCCACATAACATTAATACAATGAAACTACTTTCAATAAATGAAAGTATCACCACCATTTATAAGGATATTCTATGTGGCCTGCCTCGAACATGTGTGGATCTCTTGATGTTAGCCTGTAAGGATCCCTGCACTTACTTGTGTATGTATATCCTGCTACATTACGTCACCAGATTCACAACGCAACATGATTTATAAGTAAAAAAAAAACTGTTATTCATGCCTGAAGCATCCAGTAGGTTGTATCGGGGACACACCTGCCAGGAGCGTACTGCTTAATGAAGCACGATAGACACCCATGCAGTGTATATATTGAGGGGCCTACTGGGACTATGTCTGGCATGAGCCAATTTTCAATAACACAACTAACTGTGCTCCAAGTCTCTTACCAGTATTCACCAAAATCAGTAAAGTTTCCAAGTCAATATGCGTTCCTGCTCACATGTATTACCTGTACCTTTGTATAGAACAAGTTTTTGCTTCTGGGAAGATTAGAATACATTTTATCAGGAAGTCGTCATGCCATGGATCTTGGCGGAAAGTGAAAGTTCCTGACATGGCTCCTATTGAGTTAAAATTGGTGCAAATTGGTAAGTTAGAAAGTTTCGAAACTGTAAAATCAATTAAATTTAGCAAGGATGTAGCAGACAATTGTTTATGCAGAAACAATTTCGGAAACTTTACAATGCATATTGTGGTACTTTATTGACACTTTTTTTAGAATTTTAGGAGAACCTGTCCTGGGCTTTATCAGTTAAACTTGTTAAGTACTGAAGTTCACCACAATGGAGCCGGGTTGTGTGTTTAAAAATGACAGTTAAACTTGTTAAGTACTGTACTTCACCACCATTGAGTTGGGTTGTGTGTTTAAAAATGACAAATGTAAAATTAATTTGTCTGTGTTATACAGACCAACAGAACTTGGAATCTTGCAATGAAAGGGGGTATGCTTTAGCAAGGGAAAAAACCTTACAGCGACATTATTATAATGCCAAAGGGAAAAAGTTACATACTATATAGACTGTGCTGCCATGTATAGTTAGGGCGAAAAAACTGTCAGTTACCGGGGGAGGGGGGATATCAGTTCCTCTCGGAAAATAGAGTTCCAGAAAATGATTCCTGCTAGGCACCTCAATGATTCTGCAGCAAACAACATGTTGAAAAAGGATATCGAATATCTGCCATCAGCGCATAAGGCACAAAACTGCTACCCTTTGCTCCTTTAAAAAATGCGAGTGTCTTGTGAACAGCTTTTACCAATAGCAAAACATATGTTCCGATTTTAACCATGTATTAATGACTAATATCCTCAAAGTACACCATAAAGCTAAGGTCGATGTGCATTGCCGCAATTTGAAAACAGTATCTTGAATCGAACACTGATTCAAGATTTTACAGGGTATTCGTATATAAGCACATTTGGGTACTTTCTTATAAACATTTTCATATGCAAATAGGCACAATTTTTTAAACGATTTTGAATACTACTAGTTTTAGTTTAGGTGAAATAGCACATAGGGCAAAACCTGAGAGAAGGTCAACAAAAGAATAAATGTATGGCTGGTAAACAATTCGGTTAATTTAGTTTAAATGAAAGTAATCAAACCAGTCTTTCATTGAAGCATCTATTTACAAGAATTTATATATAGTTATAAAGACAGCCCAAGGAATTCAGGTACGAAATGCAATAGGTGCGGGGATAGATGTAATTGATGTTGTAAATATAATCAGAATGAACAAAAGGGAAACCTTGTCCACATTTTTGCAATAACCTACTAATACTGCACAGAAATCACCAATTTTCATCTCGTTCCAGGTGTTTTAATTCGGGAATATTAATATATCTTAACCCCTGTGCTGTTTGGCCTTTAGAAAACTAGGACGACATAACTAATCATCACACATAAATTGAAGAAGATAAGTGCATCTTTAGATTTCTATTGATCTGTTTTGTATTACAGACCGTGCAACATACACTCGTACAAGCCTGTCACCTTGGCCAAGTGAAATGTAACGAACACTTAATCTTTCACCTTCGCAACGACTATTGGTTTTTTCTCTTTATGTTGGATGTTCAGGAATATATCCCCGCCCTCGCAAGAGACACAAAATTAAAGAGCGGTATTTGCACCTTTAACTTATCACTAGCAACATTGAAGTACAATGAGCAGAAAAGTCATAAACGGCTTTTGACACAACACATTTGGAACTGTCCATTTTATGACTCCAAATTACTTGCCCTGCCATCTATTCACACCTTACTCATGACTTTACTCAAGTGGACATCTTTGTATTTACAAACAACTCCTCTCACTTCCCTCACAAATCACTGCTGCAGGGCAAGGGCATTGAGCTACTCCTTATAAATCTGGACTCTTCTCTTATATTATATTATGTTATATTATATTACACTCTATTATACTATATTGTATAATATCATATTATGTTATAATATATTGTATTATTTTTGCTACTTTGTAGATATTCTGATATTTTGGAAATATTTACCGCATGTGAAACCATGATTCATGGCAATGTACCCTATGATGTATTAATTAATCATTGATATAAATATATATATATATACACATATATATGTGTGTGTGTGTGTGTAAACCATTCCCATATGTTCATGTGGACTTATATGTTTAAAGGTTATGATTTCATCATTAATTTTGTTTCTCACAGTTATGTGTCTGAATACAGGTAGTCGGTTCTTATTGCCACTTTGTAGATATTCTGATGTTTTGGATACATTTACCGCATCTGACACCATGATGAATCTTCATGGCAATTACCCTATGATATATTAATTAATCATATATATATATATATATATATATATATATATATATATATATATATATATATATATATATATATATATATACATACATATATATGTATGTATATATATACACATACATACATGTGTATGTGTGTTTGTTAACCATTTCCATATGTTCAGGTGGACCTATGTGTTTAAAGGTTATGATTTCATTATTATTTTGTTTTTTACAGTTACGTGTGTGAATACAGGTAGCCAGTTCTTATTGCCAAAACTGATGTCCACCATATTTCGCCCTAAAGGTTCTCCGGTTGCGAATCACATGGACACAACCAGATTTGATGATCTGAAATTAGACTATTAAGTTTGAGTTGCAATTGTTGATTGCTATGTTTATCTTTTCTCTAAAGAGGTTATGTAAGGATATTGACATTTTTCTTCGGCCAGCAGGGTATTTGGTAGGTTCGTTGTGCTTATGTACTGGTCTTGACATTCCCTGGCATTTTGGTTTATTTTAATAGCTTAAAACTGATGAACTTACCTTGACCACATGATTGTATTTATTATAATGGTCCAGGAGTGGGCCAGATTATATTTTTGCATATTGTATCATCACATAGTCATATATGACAGCTACAGCAGTGAAGAGTTGTCACTGACTGCTGTAGATGGACTCCAGAAGTGTAGGAGGTGGCATGCTGTTTCATTTCATGCAGACATAAACACCCATACCCATTATTAATAACACAGAAATACGAGTATTGGGAATTTTACCCTTGTGGTGAAAACTGGTGCGGGAGTTAAAGCAGAATCAGTGTTGTCAATCAAACGGGCAACACAACAGGCCCGTTCCCGATATTGTTTCAGAACACCCCTCGACATATCCACAACTTGGGTGTCGACTCTTGTGTGACATGCTCCAAAGGCATAAAGTTCACTGCCGTTTCCTTTGGGGGCAGCCCATATATATTTTGGGAAGACTTTATTACACATTCACGAGAATAGAAACAATACTTCTCTATTTGATATCAATGATTGAGATTTAGGACCATCCGTTGAGGAAATGGCAGTGTGAGTTTCAGATATGTAGTATATAGATATTTCGAATGTAGTCACCACAAGAGGTCTTAAGGTGAGACAGGTTACCAACCTAGAAACAAACTTAAGTGTATGAATTTTATCTTTTAAAAACATAGTCAGTGTCAGACACGTAAAAAATACCAAGAAATCGTTCGGGGAAACAAATTCATGTGTCAAATTTTTAAGGTAGCTCAGAGGTGTCATATGATATTTGTAAAGACTGAAGACTCAGGGAAATGAGGCATCAAGAGCAAATTGTGAATAAACAGTCACAATTGCTGATGAAAATAATAGGACTGAGCTTAACATATTATTCCCATTTTCTTTTATGTGTGGAGCCCATGATAAACTGTTGTCAATTTCTCTTCACAGGTAGTATAATTTGATTCATTCAATTCAAACATAGTTGACCATAAGATTCAAGTGCACCTGCAGTTGCCTTAATGTTTAAGATGTTAAGAGATTATTCGTAAGCATTTAACAATTTTTTCACTTTTTCAAGTTGAACTGTAATATTTTCATATTTGCTATTATTATTTGTTTGATAATAGTAACTGAATGGAGAGAACATATATAGGGTCCAAGAATCGAGTACCCAGGTAGTCATAGTTAAAATATTTGAACACTTCATGGAACTCTACATCTAGAGGGCATTTTACAGCTTTGAAATCATTTCGACCACAAGTTATTTAAACCTAATATTTTAGGTTGTGTCAAAGTATATCGTGATCTAACATATCAGATGCTTGATTTCAGTCACAATATATTGCTGCGCGTGTTCACGGGCATCTCGATTGTGATAAATTTGGTCATGTAGTTCAGATATATCTGCCTGTGTGGAGTGCAGCTTTTTAAACTTGTTTTGTTAGTGTGAAAAAGAGAATAATTAAACTAATCATAAGACATGGCTCCTTGTAAAATGCGGATTCAACAGGACCGTCCAATGGGAACCCAGTAATGCCAGGTTTTAATACCAGGACGACCTCCCAGTCTCTATTGTATCAAATTGAGTAATGACGTTTTATTTTTAAAATTGGGCTTTATTTATGTAAAAGTTATATAAAATAAGCATAAATTTATAATTTTTGCAACGTGTTGTGTATACGGGTGTCTCTGACAGCTTCTGTCAACATGGCTAATGAAGGGTTTCTCTTGGTCCTCTCCGGTATGAAGTTGGCAGAATTGTGCATTTTCAGGGCAGCAACACATTATTTCCATAATCAATGCATTGGGATTCAACACCTACCAATTAATTAATCTTGACACTGGTAACAGTATTATGGGGCATATACACGAACTGGAGTACAGTCCATGATGAAGCCCGCATACTAGATGCCGATGGTGATTCTAAGGCTGGGTGGTCAGGCATGGCTGACATGACTAGTCAAACTGCTCCCAGGAATCAATCTGCTCCTCCTTCCCTCCAGCCTGAATGGTTTCCTCGTATCAGTAATGAAGGATTGAATGATATTGGTAGGCAATCTACAGGAAAGTCCATCAACAGGTGAAGTACTTTGGGGAGTAAAGCAGTTGCATGGTTCCATGCCTGTCGTGCCATCTGTGTGAAAATATGTCAATAATTCCATAGCCCTGACCTTGTAAATTGTGTTCAAAAGTCACATTATGTTCGTGTTCTTCCAGTTTTGTTCACAAGAGAATGTTGCAGTGCTCCGTGTAGATATCCCCCTGTTGCTGCTTGCAATAAAGTGCTATAGTTGTAAAGTACACCCTTAAAGTTAAATGTCCCTTGTGAAATCGCCACCATGCTGCAGCTATTAAAAGTACCATTGCCATGCACGGCATACTTGTTATGCGAGGCAGGTCTTTCGAAAACAACTGCTAGATGGCAGTAATCTTCATCTAGACTCATGCGCCTGGATGAGATGTTGATGGCTCAGGCATTGTGCTGGCAGCTGGGTCATGGTACAAGCACAGACCCCTCATTGGCTGTATTAATCCTTTCAACTGAACCAGTGGTTCCCAGTGTTCCGACATGAATATATAAGAATAGGTGAGCCTACACTGGAATGGGCTTCCCTTGTCTCTGGCGCTGTTTCTGCGCTTTTCTTGCCTTCTCAGACCTTTGCACCTTTGTCTGTTTAATCTGAATATACGAGTCCTTGAAATATATATTAAAAATTCTACATGGGTAAACAAACTAAACTGGATTGCTAGGAGGAAAGGTGTGCCATATTGGATATGTTATTGGTAAAAAACCTTGCCAACTAGCGGATCCAGTGGATCGCACAGTGGATTTTTGATAAATACGTCGCTTCATGATAGCTTTGTGTAGTGAAATAATAGAAACACAATTTTCCTTCAAACAGATCTTTTTTTTAAAATTCCAAATAGATTTTAATGGTAAACTGTAGCTAAACTGGTCATCGTGTCAAGCAGAGCCCGGCTTCCTTGTCCATGGGGAGTAGTCTCTATTTGCCTTGGCCCAATTCTGTAATAAATTAAACCATTCAATATACAGTGTCAATACTTTCAGGTTGAAAACTTGCAAAGTGATTTTGATATGGCAAACAAAGATTTCCAGTCACTCTTTTCAACAATTAAAATGGCATTTTGAAATATTGTATATTTTGAGACAATTTATCAAGTATCTTAATACTAATTTGCTGAATCAGCACGTATCACGTATCATTGGTTTCAGCATATGGTATGTCGCAGAGAGGACTTTAAAGAAAACAAATGGTGCGTAGAAATTCATTTTCATCTTAAATTTGGAGCTTGTCAAAGTGCCTGTGCCAGTGCTCTTCACAGAGTTTTTATTTCAATTATCCA
This sequence comes from Hermodice carunculata, assembly GCA_964020975.1. Taxonomy (NCBI): domain Eukaryota; kingdom Metazoa; phylum Annelida; class Polychaeta; order Eunicida; family Amphinomidae; genus Hermodice; species Hermodice carunculata. The sequence goes on along the minus strand of OZ026627.1, from coordinate 83,771,387 downwards.
AATAGAGATTCGCAAATAATGTACACAATACACAGGACATACAATGCTACCAGTTATATGTAAATAAACATGTAGGGATATATTGGTATGCACTCGCATACCCATAATCATAATCACATGAACATTACATTGCAAGAATGCAGAACAAACAATCATCTCATATATCATATATTACAGAAAGCAGACCTAATAGTCACAGGAGGTGTCAAGGTATTAAAGAAACCCACCTGCTATTGCTATGAACAAATTTTGTATAGAAACCTTCTTATCTCCACAATGTCCTATTGGATCGCTTTGCAGATTTGTAGATTAACTCTTACAAGAAGAGAATTTAGAGTAATCTGTCACTGTCTTGTAATGTGACAAATCAAATCAGGGTGGACACATGCAGGTAAGGTTGGACAACAGAGTCAAAGAGATTGTAAAAGATGCTAAGATCTTCAGTAGGATAAGTGCAAGAGCATGTATGGTTTGGGAATACGTGGACTTTAGAAAGATTTAAGATAAGCCTGGAGAAGCTCAGTCACAAGTGGGTTTGACAGATATTGGTAAATCTGTCACCATAGAACACGGAGTCTGGGACATCGTCCACGGCGTGGTAATAGAACAAAGAATGAAGTTAATGCTCACTCAGGTAAATTCATTCACCAAGGCCGGGAATCAAGATATAATCCTATGTGGATCACAAAATCTTTAAAAATCCGTGATAATTAGCACAAATGTGTAGGTAATCCAGTAGTTAAGCTAAAAGTAAAAAGAAGCAACAACAAGAAGATGCACTTGAAAGGTTATGGCACCTGACGATGCAGCACCACCTGTACCTCCTTACGCTGTCAGTATGCAGAAAAGTACGATGGTCTAGAAAAGCTCCATTCTCACAAATACTCCCAAGAAATGTTTCTGTTCCAGCTTTCAACCAGCCCCGGGAGAAATAGAGATGGATCTACCTGTTTTGTTTCACTTTATCTAACAGTATTATTATGTAGAAAAGCGCTTTACCAAGGGTACTTCCATTCCAAGATATAGCCTCCAGAAATGGTGGTTCCATGCAGGCTTTTACCCAAACCCAGGAAGGAGAGAGATGGTTCTCCTTTTTTTCATTTTATCTTACACTCTCATTATCTAGAAAAAAGTGACGTCCAAGGGAAACTCCATTTCGACATATGGTCCTCAGAAACGGTTATTCCATTCAGGCTTTTGCTGGGACCTGGGAGAAAGAGAAATGGGTCTACAATTCTCAAGTAAAATCATTTTCATCATTCTCATTGGTGGATAAGGATGGAGTTCATTTTAACCGCTGGCTCTAGTTCAATACTTGCAAACACATGATCGAAGTGTTCGCCTTTTTGCTTGTTAATGATATGTTGTCAATTTTGAGGAATTAGTAAAACTGGTTTTCGTTTTTGAGGAGAAGAACAGTTCCATATCTCCCAAGTCATTTTTTATTTTTGAAAGTCCAAATATTCGGTAATAAAAATCTTTTCTGTTACTTAATATTTTTGTCAAGTATTTTACAAAGCACGTTGAAGTTGCGTTTTCTAATGGTAACCACTGCATACAGGGTCCAGAGGTATAGCTGTGAGAGTTTTATACAGGGTATCTCTCGATTCTGGAAAGCACAGAACGCCATTTATAATCAAGAGGAATATTTTTGCCTGCATTATTTGAACGTAAGGTTTGATTGGCAAGAATTTTTCTTCAGCTTTGCGTAAAATGCTTTCGTATGATTCATGTTCGGATTTTGTGATACATGCTGAACTATCACTTGAGTTTCTCTGTCATCCTTCACTATCTCACAAAATCGATGGCCTCTCCTTGTGATTAACCATGTGCTAATTTCCTGCTACCGAGATTATTATGTTTTCACAAATATTAATTGCTTTTGCTTCAATCAGCCAGACCTCCTGGCTGCTGTGATACCATGCCGATATCAAAGTAATTAGGCGTCCATGGGAGACATGATTATCTTTGAATTAAGAATCGAATTGCATATCAAAGGAGATGTTTTGCTGTCAAATTTTCCAGAACTCATGTTACTCACGCAAGTCTGTATCAAGATATTGTAAAACAATTCGTATGGTACCGTTATGAGTTTAATTTGTTGAGAACTACTCTTGTCCTTTTCAGAGGACTCGTAAGGTCCAGTTTTTTGTTGCAACATGTACAGTACGGGAAACGGTCAAATAGATTCGTACGTTGATTACCTTATTGGGTTTTTTTTTCAATGAGTAGTCCTGCACAACACATTATCAATTACTTTGTGCTGTCTTTCATATATTTTTGTTGGTAAAGTAAATATTTGTTGAACGTATTGATGAACCCATTTACTACTGATGCCAAATGTACTCAAAATTTATGTTTTCGAAATTGACAAAGCATTTTGGCACTTGAGCCATCTAAATACTTTCTGACCGGTTGTTTTAAAAACACTGAAAAAAATATTGAACGTTCATTCGCCTTTAATGGTGCAGTTGTTGTGAGCAATATCACTGAAGTATAAGCGTTTTAATTCTTAGCTCAGCTGCTTTGTCAGCCAGCTGAGCTTTTGTGAGGATCTGTTGTCCATCGTCCTTCCGCAATTCACATTTTCCACTTTTTCGCCAAAACCGTCAGCCATATTGATTTCAAACTTGGTGGGGATGTGCCTTGGGTAGATGTCTAAAAGGTTTATTCAATTGGTCACGCTCCATTATTTTGGTTTTTTAAAGATTTTTTTTTTGGGGGGGTTGTTTAATATTCTCTTTGGGGCGAATCTTAAAAATCTTCTTCTCCAAAACTGCTCTCCCAATTGCTTTGATATTGCACAGGAACACTTCCAGGGACTTATAGTTCTTAATTTGTTCACCACGTGGCGCTGAGATTTATTTTCTCCTTTTTTTATTATTTTTGTGTGATTGTGCTATTTTTGACTTCTCCAGAACCATCTCTCAGATTAAGATGAAACTTCGTGGATATGCTCCTGGTGGAAGGGTCAAACAAAGTTGTTCACTAGGTGGCACTGCTGTGGATTCCTGATTTTGAATGATATTTTCAATTCAGGTTATTTTCAGTCAGTGCAGCTTTCCTATTGATTACTATGCAAGTCAATGGGCATTCTAATGGTAATTCACATTTTCGACTTCTCTGAAGAAACTGTTTGTCAGATTCACTTTAAACTTGGTGGCAATGTACATTGGGTGGGTGTTTACCATGTTTGTTCAAATGGTCAGAATCCAGTGGGTTTTTTTTATTATTTTATATGATTTTTTTTTCGATTTTTTCTTTTAAAGTTTCAATAGGAAAGTTTAACATGAGAATTTCTTGTAATGGTTATAGCTTAAATAATTTTGGCCAGATTTGTGCCACACTTGGCAGGATGTACCTTTTATAAGTGTCTGCCTGTTTTGTGCAAATGGTGATGCTCCAGTGATGTTTGGACCTTGATCTCATTCCCAAGGGTCACAGGACAACTGACAGGAAATTTACCGTTCACTTGATAACTTGAGATCTGTTTTGAGTTAGGGACTGGATGTTGCACATGTTAAGGTTTCTCTATGAAGGTAGTACTTGGGTGACGTTGACCCCATTTTGGGGGTCACAGTGCAACATACATGAATTTTACTCTTCATTCTAACTTGAGAACTCCTTGAACTGGAACCTTAATATTGTACATCTAAGTGTTCTATAAAGGTGAGATTTACTCAGAACATGGATGACTATGATCCTATCCCAGGCTCACAGATCCACAAGTGTGATAAATATCTAGGTCAGCTGAGCATGGGCTGTTCACACAGCCCTCTTGTTACAATTGTGGTCAATATTGTAGTTTTGTGACACCAGTGGAGTCATCATAAATTTCTCACCAGTCGCTCACAATTTTATACTTATCCATCGTGTATGGAATGCGCATTCAAAAGTGAACTTTTCACTAGTGTTTTATAAGCAGGGATCTTGCATTTTACGGCATACAATTTATATGTGTTTGAGTTCACGTAGATTTTCAACAGTTGTGTACTTTTATGTGTATTTTAATGCTTGGGGTCCTTACATTTTACTGTCTACTTTAAGACGTTTATTTTTACAGTATAGGGCTTGCGTTTCACTACCCTTTCTACGTGTTTTAGTATATTAACCTCGAGTTCCACTGAGTACTTTCATTTTATATATATATATATATATATATATATATATATATATATATATATATATATATATATATATATATGTAGGCCTATGTGACATGTTACAATGTTTAGTGGGCCCGAATGAGAAATTCCAAGTATACATATTTTCTATTATTATCATCATCATCATCATCATCATCATCAAACATTTACGTGAACTAATATTTGATTTTTTCATTATTTGTTACCACACCGATTTTAATGTTGAAGTGTGAAACGTTCCTTCACGTTAAGAAAATAGGTAAAAATTGGATGACAATGAGGTGGTTGGTAGCTGCTGACACCTTTGAATTCTGTGCAAGATGTGTTCCTTGCTTTATACCGAGCAAATACGCTAATTTGTGATGAAAACGACCAACTTTCCCTTTTACCTTACCAGGTTGATGGAAGCTAAAAAATGTCCATTGTTTTCATGGAACAAAATACCAAGAGATCTGGACTTGAGTATAGAGTCATGTTTCATTCTCAACACATACACCCGATGCTCCCGATGTGCAATAGCGTTTTGTTAAATGTATTCGATATTCTATCTGATGACGTCATATTAGCATGACACTTCCAAACGGGGTCCCTTCAGGAGTACCACACACACTGGAGGAACGTCATACATAATTCCTTTATAATTGATGGTGATACTTTGATAAATTTATAAGGTAAGGGTTATTTTGATATTTTACTACTTCACTATATAAAACTGTAAGCAGCAACTGAGATGCCCCGCTCCCGAATGCGAGCATTTTCCAACGCTCAAGACAGCTTGCACCCACATTCAGCTTTTCTTCATAATCCAGTAGCCCTGTGGCAAGAGAGTGGAGGATGTCCCATGGTTTCAGAGGCTGTCCCCAGTGTCAGTCCGCGTGTAACTGTTCCAGTATCCCCAACTGTACATGCTACTAATACAGAATTCCATGATACCACAAGGTTCATTTGTTTTGCGATAGTGATACCTAACCAGGAAAAGAAGTTGGCATCTTTTTGCCTGCCTAAAATTTTCGTCAAAAGTGATCAACAGCGGCAGTGCTGCTTGCGCAGTTGCCAACATGAACTCTTCAAACAGCTTTGAACCCTAGTTTTAAATTTTAGCCCAAATCTGGCCAGAGCGTTTTTGCCTATTTTTGTTCAGAGTACAAATTTTTTCCTTGGCACGAGATAAACGCATTGCTCCCAACCCATCTCAAAGAAACCATTATGAATGGCCTTACATACGAATCTGCAAACATATTCTGTGGTAACGTGAATCTAAACGTTTTAAATTGAGAGCCCACAGCTTTTTAGTATATAATCATAATTTTCAAAATTGCAAATTTATCTGCTAATATTTTATGTTATCACATCTTGTAATTAGGGAAAAAAAAGTGTGGCAAAGCTTCAATGTCGTCTTTGACTGAAAAACGTCAATGCAATGGACAATACCTTGTTCAACCGAAAAACCCCAATTTGCAGAATAAACAATGTCTTTTTTTGGGGGGGGGAGCGCCATTTCAATGCTCACCGTCCATATGTGATATGTACGATGTCTTATTTGACTGATACACTCTCTGTCCAGATGAGATCTGTTTTTAAGGGTGTGTTTAAAAATATTTTAGAGTTTATTGTCCATTAAACGAAAAAGCGCTATTTTTGCTTGTGATAGCTGTTAGCAATCTGTGTCAAGATGAGATTTTAGGAATTTACCACACTGGGTATGATAAGCATAATACGTTGGTGATCCCCGTACAACAATGGTCCTGACTGACTTTTTTTCTTTTAAATTGGTCGTATGCTTTGATGATTTGGTCATTGTAAATGGGTCAAAGCATTATTAGTTTTTTTTTAAATTAAGCGCAAAATCATTTTTGTGGAGACAAAAACACTGTAAAGCAAGGAAACACCCAGTTGGTATTGGAATGATTTGATCAGAGGGATCACTATCCTTGTAAACAGTTCCACTGATGTTGCATTGATCAAAGCTGATTCAAAAAGCTTTGGCTTTGAAAATGACCTCCACATTGGAGATATTTATCTCAGCACTGAAAACTCCACATACATGCATAATCAGGACTATAATGCCTTCTCCTGCCTCTATAATAATTTTGACTTCTCAAAGCAAGGCAAAATACTGATATTAGGTGATTTTAACACCAAAACTGGCAATCAGAGGGACGATATAAAAGTTATGATGATGACAGACACTTATAATTGAATGATGATTATGTTATTGATGATGATGCTATCTTACCAAGGAATAACATGGATGATAACGCTTTTGCGGGTTTGGTAGCTAACTTAAAGCCTTTGTGTTGCAGCTGGAGTAATAATACTTCATGATTGGTGCTTAGGAGATTTGATAGGTTCATACCCATGTCATCACTATAACGGTAGTAGTACCGAGGACTATGCTTTGGCACAGGAAGACACGATTATGATATAACTTATCTGCAGGTTTATGAGTTTTATAATGCTTTTTTGACCACTGTATGATCTATGTAGGTATTAGCTCCAGTGGATGTAGTTTCCTATGTTTTGCACCTAAAACTGCTGCATACAATCTAGATGGGGGATTTAAATGGAATAATTTATGTGGTGAACCATTTTGAAGAGATTGTTCTACTATATCAGCAGTAAAAGAGTTAAAAAATATCCGCAAGTTGTGTCTCTGAATGGTAGGTTGACAAACTGAACAAATGCATTATTAAAAAAAACAAATAAGATCTGTGGCAGAAAAAAATAATAAACCTATGAAAAAAGAGGTGGTTTAATAACTCGTGCAATCAACTAAAGGATGGAGTAAAATTCTTAGCCATTAGACCTCAGGTGACCCAAATAATTGTTAGTTAAGAGGACTTTTATTTTCAAGAATGAAATATTAAAAAGTAGAAAAGTGTCCAAAGGACACAGATGCCCTCATCTGTCACTGTCCCTTCAGTTTTGGAAAGAGTAGCATGTATATGGGGTAAGAAATCAAACATATTGTGAAATCTTCACATGGCTAATAATTTTAATGTCAGTTATTCATAACCGTAGTTAAATATTTTGAACATGTTGAACTTAGCCCTCATTTGATACCCCTCATATGCCTACGAGATGGCGTGAGAATCAGGTCGTGCCATATGAAAAGAAATTCCCGTCAAGTTCGTCATTGTCAGTTCAGTTTTCGTCTCATTCAGTTCGTCCTGTGATGTCCCACAACAATGTCGTCCTTCCACGGAAATTGGACACCCGTTCTGAGAAACTGTTTTTTTGTGCCGAGCTGGCAGTGAGAACTAACCCTACTAACGGACCATGGGAATGAGAAAGCACAGTGGCACCAAGCAGAAAAAATGTTCAGTTTGTAAGAAGTTGGTACATGGCCAGGTGGGACCACATGGGCCCGGAAAATGTAGCAGTACAGTGCAACTGGGGTTGCAGTCTGGAAATCCGAATTTGTTTGGAGGTGCCACGTCGCCACAGCAGCAGCCTATGGCTAGCCAACAGCATGGTAAAGACAGTTCATCTATATTTTTATTGATAGACTCTCCTCAGACCACGACAGGTCTAGGTGCTGGGGAGCAGTTAGAATTGTTACAACACGGACATTAACGTAATCCATTTCTAGACAACGGTACACAGGGTACGGGTAACCAACTCAAAAGGGCCAAAGCAGCCAACTCAAAGGGGCCAAAGCAGCCGTTGGCAACGATACCACTGAAAGGAATATCCAGTTGTCGTACAGCTTGGACGTATTGCATTCTGCGGTTAATGGTTTAGCTAGTCAATTGTCTTCTTTGTGTAAACAAATGTCTGTTTTTACGAGGCCGAAAAGATGCCAGGAAACTGGCAGTGCTGCGCCACAGTCAGAATATATATTTACTGAAATGCAAGGGGAAAGCAGTAATATATGTACAGTTCATAGGTTGCGTCCTGTGGATCCCGCTATGGACCTGTCCAGCTTGTGTGCAGTTCCTGTACAAAGCGATAGATCTCTCAAGGCTGCTGTGCTAGGTGAGTTTGTTCACTTAAAAGAGTTTTTTCCTAGTTATACATGTTCCACTGATAATTCACGGGGCATTAAGACCTATTTAGACCAGGATGGTAATGTGGCTTACAGATCCGAAAAAACCTAAGGCATAGAATTAAGAACCTTTTGGCTTGGCTCGAGGCGTGGCAGCTTTATGAGAGACAAATGATAACGTTTCATAGGATGGCCTTATATCATAGTATGTCGGAATACAAGATGTTGATTCTGTGACTGGGAAAAAAATATGTGTGGCTGTCTGTCGCTTTGTTTGATATGAGACATTGGGGTGCCATGTCCACTAAATCTGTAAACTTTTCACAACTAGATTCAAATCTCGATGTCCGAGGTGCAAGTCCTTTGAGCATACCCGCTTCGACGAATGCCCCTGTCCCGTGAGTGCGCCAACCACAATGTCAGGGTCAGCAACGGTCAGTTGGTAGACAGACACGAGAGCAACAAGGATCATAGCTTGAACAAGAAATGTGCCTCAATTACAACTCTCTCAAGTGTACGTACCCAATTTGCAGACGTCTCCTTGTTTGCAAAGGGTGCAAGGGTGAGTCCCTGTATGATTTATGCAGGAAGTACGGAAAGTGTGCCATTAAAGTACACGGTAGTGAATGATCACGCAATCTTCAGTAGACCCATGGATCAAGATCACGATACATGTACAGTGCCTCATCGTGTTAAAAATGGGATCATTACTATTGTTTCTTCCCTAAATTATTCGTATAAGAGAGAACAGTTAAGTCATCATCCCGATTTGGAATTTGTGTCACAAGTTTTAGAGTATATACTATGCAGAGTTTCATTCGAGAAACCAAATTGGCCTTCTGCATACACCTTTGCCAAGCAAGTGAGAGACACTTTAGTGAACGACTCTGCGTATTGCTGGCCACTTTGTAAAAAAAAACTGTTTGAATACATGACATGTAGCCCATTAGGCGCATTCAAGAAGAAACATTCGGAAAAAGTTTGGACAATAAATGATTTGTCTTTCCGCCCCCCCCCCCCCCCCATCTCGATTAATGACCGTATAGATCGCGAACAATGTTCAGTTGTATTTAAATCTGGCGAAGATGCTGTGAGTCTATGTCAAAAAATTAAGTCACAAACGGGATGCGAAGTGGTGCATGGGGCAAAATTAGATTTAAAAGATGCTTTTAAACATAATGTGGTATGTCCTTGTGAGTGACATCTGCTAGGATCTATGTGGAAATATGTGGTTAACCAGAAGGATCAGCGTAAGGAATACTAGTTTAGTCTTGTGCTCGAGTTCGGAATGAGATCGTCTCCACTATTATTCGACACATTTGCCGCTGGTCTAGAGTACATCGTGGAGCAGAATGGAGCCACAAATATCGTAAGGTACATGGACGATTTTGACACTTTTGCGTCTTCAGAGGTTGAATGCAACAATAACTTAAAGATTATGCTGGATGTGTGTTCTCGTGCAGGCTTCCAGGTTCAGCCTACTAAAGTAGTTTGGGCCACAACTTGCTTAGAATTTCTGGGAATCCTGATTGACAACAGGGAGAATATTCTGAAAATATCAGATAACAGCATACATGAAATAAATCAGCTATTACGAGAGTGGTCACGTGCTAAGGTGTGCACCAAGAGACACTTACTTTTACTTATTGGAAAGCTCAGTTTTTGCTCTAGGGTTATAAGATGTGGTAGAACCTTTACGCGAACGTTCATCGACCTGTTTTAAAGAGTTAGATATCTTCACCGTAGAAAAGCTAAATTTGTTAGCCAGGTCAGATATCCATTTGTGGATCCAGAGTCTCAGATCTCACAACGGAGTCAGTACATTCCCAGAAAAATGGACAAACAACGATGAAATGCATTTATAGACAGATGCATCTTATGTGGCAATCGCTGGTAGTTGCGGACCCAGTTGGTTTTATCGGTGGTTTACAGGCTGGTATGAGAATGTAAAAGACCACCACATAAATTATCAGGAACTTTCTGCATTAGTTGTGACGATAGCGATATTTGGCGACAGATTAAAAGGACAGAGATTAGTATTTCACATATATAATCAAGGAGTAGTACACATAACCAAGAACCTTTACTGTAAAGATAAAAATATGGTGAAACTTGTAAGATATCTTTATTATTTATTTGCTCAGTACAGCATCGAATATCGAGCAGTTTATATTCGATCTCAGGACAAAGAGTCAGCAGACGCATTGGGTAGACTCGATTTAACGAGATTCAAAGTTTTGAACCCAAATGCGGACTCCCACATGACGTGGCGGTCAACAGTAGTTATTGATGGCATTATATGTTGACATGAATGGGACATTATTCTAAATGGACTCTTAAGAGCGGTGCTTGTAGCTTAGTTGTAGACAGAGAATTTTATGGTATTATTTATTTTCTTGTAATTAGACCATCTACAAATCGGACTTATAATTTTGCTAAAGCGCAATTTCTGAACTTTTGTTCATCCCATCAATTGACCCCAGTCCCATCAGAACAAATTATTCTAAGGTTTATTGCTAATGTACAAGGTGGACCCGGTTCCCTGCCAAATCATAAAATCAAAGCCAGCAGCCTCCATGTGTATCTGTCAGCTGTACAATCTCTGCACATCATGCATGGGACCCCACCTGTGCCTATCGATTCACCCTGAGTTCGATTAGTGCTTAAAGCAGTGGAGGAAGCTGATCGAGGCCCAGAGCATAAGACATCTATTGATTACTCATTACTTAGCGTAATGCTTGAACTCCTTTCTTTCTCATTCGCTGATCAGGTCTGGAGAGCAGCTTTAACTTAAGGGTTTTTTGGTGGCTTAAGGGGTTCAGAGTATGTTCTTGATTACCAGAGAACCGAGACTGCAATGTTTCCACCGCTCCTGGTTCCACCAAATCTTATCGCATGGGTTTGAGTTAAAGGGTGCAGTTTTGCATAACAAACCCTAAAGGACAAGAAATAATTGGTTTGAAACAAAACGTACTGATGCCAAATAGGAAAAAAACTTCACCTGCACCTCTGTAAACACATTTTAAATGTGAATTTAACAATCTAACATTCCATAGACTGCACTGAAAACTTTCAAGTATGAAGAATCAAAATAAGAATTCAGACCAAAGAGGTGCTGTCACCAGGAAAAGGACCCGCACACGAATATTGAATGTTAAAACAGGGCGCCTTATAAATATTCCTTAAGAAGAAAGAGTGTGCAATTAGTGCACCTCTCATGTCATCGAGGATGAGTTACATTTTGTTTGTGAGAGTGGCAAATGTGACATGTAAAGAAGCGAGTGTGCAACTCATTACAAGATATCGTGTAAAAAATTTGAACAACTGTCACAAGACAAACAACTTTTCTACATATTTAATTTTTCAAGTGAAATGATAAAAGCATATGGGTATTATATGTGTTTTGAGGCTAGTTTTTAATACTGCCTGTATTTGGTGGCCCTTTGTAAATATTGATTTGTGGTGTGATTTCATATATATATATATATATATATATATATATATATATGTTTTGCATGGTAGAACTTTCTGCTGTCGCCAATAGAGGGCGCTCGGTCACATGGGGGTTTCCTATCTCTTGGCAATATTTCAATTTAACTGTTGGCACCTCGAGGGCTTAATTGGTTACTAAAGATCTGTACCTGTATCTGTAATTCTTCAAGTACAGAATAAGAATGGTTTCCACCTCTATCATCAGTTGTAGTGCTGCATGGACCCTCATCAAACTTAGCATTACTGGCGCCTAGGTGGCTTAGGTTAATGATTTAGCTTAGATATGTCTGGGGGTTAGACTCCGGTAGTTTTATAATTGCACTACATGACCCAACCTTTTATTATTATCTCGTCAGTGATCTTCCTCCTCGCCGTGAAACACCGCCTGCCGCCTCCCACTGCCACTGAGAAACTCAAAGACAGCCCCAAGGAGTATCTATTTGTTTTATATGTAAGCCCCAAGGAGTATCTATTTGTTTTATATGTAAGCTAACTGATGAAATGCAAGAACTGGTTTGTAAAACGGGAGGCAAATAAATGTTAGTATTACATATTTATGTGGGCAGAAATAATGGTCTTCATGTACTTGTGTTTGTGTGTATTATCAAAAAAGGGTGATTGGAGAACTGGCATTGCCCATATAAATTCTGAAGTTATTTCTACATTTGTACAAGTGTTCAATAGCTTGATTTCTGATCAAAACGCTCGTTGTTCATTCAATATTTAAGGGGAAAAGAATAAAACTGTAAGTATTTATAATATGTTGCTCATAACCTTTCCAAAAATGTATACATTATATAGATTTATGAAAAAAAATCATTTTAGAAGACCAAAAGTATGATTTTGTTTAGCATTTTAGGAGGCATGACTATTTCATCTTTAGTGGTTAATTCCAATTTCATTGACTTAATTGTGAACCAATGAATAGCAATAGTATAGTACAGTGTTTTAATTGCGCACTCCATTGCTTTGAAAGTCTGGAACAGGTGTCCAGATGACACCATAGAGTATGGCTCCACAGTGCGTTTACATACCACACCAATGTAGATATTTTATCAATAACAGTATGGATAGGTATGAATCCAATAGTAACAACAACAGAATGCCAACAGCATCAAATTACAATATACAGTGTAATAGTTCATTTAAACTACTGTTGCCGGAATACTGAACATTCATTGGAATCACATCATGGAAAAAGTCAGTAAGATAAATACATGGATATAAAACGCAATTGAATATGGAAGCTACATAGATATTCCACAATAAAATGTACAGAGATTAATGTCAAACAAAAAGGCATGCACGGCCAGGCTGATAAAACAATATATTCTGGACCAGGACATCACAAAACATTTAGGATGAATTAAGCACCTGGATGGATCATTAACACCCTTATCATGGTGAATACATCTGGACGCACATCTAGAGAAACCATTAGCGCCCTACCACCATAACCTGATCAATCCGTGTTTTCTCAGGTGCATCCACTAGTGAATACTAGTTTATAGCTAGCATTTTAGTGCACAAATCTCTAGTAACAGAATTTCAAAATGTATGTATGTATGTATGTATGTATGTATGTATGTATGTATGTATGTATGTATGTATGTATGCATGTATAAGTTCAATCTTTTGTCTGTGTAAGTATGTGTGTGCATATACATGTCATCATGTGTATACAATATGAATTTATATGTATTATAATTGGTATTTTACTGTTTGCAAAGACCTGTGCAGCAAATTTTCCTTTCCTCAACACGTCACATTAGGAAGTGTTGAACTCAGGAGTGCTTTAGATCATAAAAACAAAAATTGTAAATTGTTGCAAGTTAAGCAGTGAACATCTATGCCACAATCTTCGCAATTTGACACCTCGAGCCAGCTGTCCTATACTTCAGAAAAACATGACCCCCCAGTTGGGAATTTCAAACAACACAGAGACCAAAGCTTAATACAACAATAATAATGAAGTCACATAATTGCGTTGCATCCCTGCCATTCTAGTTTCAAAATTATTGACAAGAACGTGCTAGAGTAACCCCTTCCCGACATGTCCAATACCGACTGGAATACTGAAGTCACTTACATGTAGTACCCTATTTCAAGCACGCTATTTAACAGTGAATGGAACAGTATAGAAATGTTGTCAGGTGCATCGAATTTGCCTGTATAATATCAAGATATTTCAGTGACGTGACACTAAGTGGAAGAAGGGATACATAAGTAGTAAGAGTTGTGTTGCATGCAATTCTCACGATAATTCCTGTCATGTGAGTGTCTTTTCCCCCCACCTGCCTTCCGAAATGGTTACATAGGCGGTGTGTGGTTTGAAAACTTTCCTTTTCTTTCAATTGGGTATTTGTGAAAGACACAGGATTTTACAGACCACATTCTCTCCTTAATACATTTTTAAAAAGACAGCTGAAAACATTTTATTTTGTTCCAAATATCTGCACGCTTATAAGAGTTTATTTTAATCCAAACATTGAGCATGCCTGGACAAGTTATAGCTAAAAGTGACACGAAACTTGAAATTCTCTGTGGATACTCACAGCTGTCCGTTATATGAATTGCGGTACAAAGGAGACCTAGCATTAGTGTACGTGAGAAACAAATTAATAAAACATTGACCACAATTGTTTTATTGATTGTATGTTCACGATTTGTTGTTCTTCTTTTACTCCTATATACTTCTGCTAATATTGCCAGATTGCATACCATTTCAAAAACATAGAGTAAGACGTGAATTAACACCAAAACATATCTTAATGTTAACAATATATTTCGGTCAGGCAAAAACAGAGGTGGTATACATAGCGCGGATGACGGGATGACAGGGTGAAAGGTACCATTTATGTTTTGATCCATACTGGAAAAGGCCACAAACAGCATTGTCATAATAAGCCACGTCAAAGTGACACCAACAGCAGAGTTAGGTGAAAATTGCTCGATGCTGAAAACAAATATTATACTTATGACGCGGGTAGTTGTGATCATAGATAGAAGAAATAGAATATTGATATAAGAAAGAAGTGTTATAATCGAGGAAAGAATACAAAAGCTTGATGATCGCCATTGTAAATCATATTGAAGATAATTGTTGCGAGATAATGTATGTGAGATGATTATAAAAATAACATAAATTGCCAAAAATCCACTATATGCATTTGTAATATTCAACAATATGGGATACGTCATATACTTTAATGACTTATATTCTACAACACTGACAATCAGCATCAGAATAACGAAAGTGACACCAACTATCCAGGCACTGACGACTTGCAACTTGTATGGGAGAATGCAATCACATGATGACACATCCCGAGGTGAAATTGAGCACTTGGTGAGATTAATTTCGGAAGGACAGCAAAGCTGAAAGAAGTCGCTGTGCAATTCCTTAATTCCTGGCATGCCTGCAATCCATTTCAAGTCAAAATACTCAAGCTTGTTGCCACTAATATCAAGATTCCATAGCTCTTGCAAACCAAATAAAGCACTTTGATGCATATAGATGATTTGATTATCAGATAAATTTAGCTGCTGTAAATTCGACAATCCTTCAAAGGTCATCATGTCCAGGCGTGTTAACATCAAATGTGCAAGATGCATTTCTGTTAAACCAAACAAACACATGAAGCTGCGCGGCATTATGTACCGCAAGGGGTTATCTCGTAAAGCCAGATGTAACAGGTTCAAGAGATTGACAAATGATGACTCTTGTATCACTTTCAACAGGTTCTTGCTGAGATTTAAATATCTCAGAGGCTTAAATGAACGGAAAGATGCTTTCCCCAATGCTGAAATATTATTTGAAGCAATGTCAAGTTTATATATGAAGTTATATCTCTTGCCACATTTGTTCCACAACCCAGAAAGGCTGTACTTTATAGTAGCTGAGCGAACTCCAACTGTTAAACGGGACATTATTGTGCTTTTACACCTAATACATAATATAGCGAGTCCTTTACAAAGGCAACCTACAGGGCAAGGGGCAGCATCGCATAAAGCTTCGTCGTCTTTTGAAATAAGGCAATGAATCTCATTGTCGCAGACTTCCTGTTGAATAACACATCCACCATTCTTGCAGCGCAAAAGATATGGACATGTGTACGATTTGCAGACAGCTTCAAGCTCATCTTGCCCCAACCGACAGTCCCACTTACTATCACATACTAGCCTGAATGGTATACAATATGAATAGGGACATTTAAACTTTCCAGAACATTCAAATACATGGCAATCAGAGAGATGTTTTCCACTTTTACAGTATTTTAAGTTACCAAAGTTATCTTTGTCATACAGACAGAGTTTAGCGCGTAAAATGCATCCCTCACCATAGCTCTCATCACATGGAATGTGGTTTGGATCTGCGCAAAATGCAGACCCTCTGACAATTTTGAAGTATTTAGGGTTGTTACTTATAAAACTACCGGGTTCATTAGTTTGTTGTTTGAATGACTTTTTCAGGCTTTGCAGTACAATGTATCCAAGCTCATCACTGCCATCACCACAATCAGTGATCCCATTCCAAACTCTAGAAAAAGGTATGCACCCACCGCTGTGGCACGGGAAGTAGAGAGGGGAACAGAGACAGCTTTTGTGGTTACAAAAAGAGAGACACGTTTTTGCAGCAGCAGCTAAAAGAGTGGAGCTAGTGCAAACCTGAGAACAATTGGCCTCATCTGAACCATCTCTGCAATGAAATATCCCATCACAAACATAATCCTCGCGAATGCATTCCATGTTGTTGCACAGAAACTGGAAAAACAAGCAAACCGTTTGGTGTGTGGTCGGAATTGCTTCACACATAACGCCATTCAATGTTTTGTTATAAAATTCTTTTATAAGGTGGAATGAAATTATTGGCCATTGAATACACTTTATGATTGATGCAGATTTCAGTACTGCATAATTCCATAGAGTTGCCATTTGTTGCATAAGCGCCTCTGGAGAAGTTTTCAATAAAGCATAGTTTAACGTCGTATTTGAAATTAAATGTATTAAAAACGTTATAGTTTCTCTGTATAACTTCCAATGATTTAGTTGTAACAAAGGCAAATCAATATCCTGGCGACAACAATAATATTTTCTCTTTGATAATGTAATATACTGAGTCGTCATTAAATTGTAATTTTTATTGAAAATTACTGCTGCTTGAGTTTGCAATTGTAAAATTCGCCCAGTACGTGATGGACAAACCGTTTTTCTAAGAGATGTTTGTATGTTATGTCTATGTGTAATAATCGGTAAAATGCACTGCATTCCAGATATAAACCAATTCTTCGGGCAAATCTTTCTTCGAAATATGTCAGCCGACCTGGAGAGTTCTTCTGTGTTGTTTCCTATTTCAGCTTCACAAATAAAACTAGCTTTCTCTATGTCTTGATTGCATGGTACAGTAATCCATTTCATATCTTCCCATGGACCCAAGCTTACCATACCGCTACATGTCTTAGACACATTAAGTTGTGGTTGCTGTGCCTTAAAGGCTTTCCCAACAAACGGCACTTCAAACTTGTCATACGTTTCATTTTCAATAAAAATATTGACTTTCTCTAAATGTACCAATTCAGTAGACTGCGTAGACTGCCAATTTGTAAATGCTAAGGGTTGACCGTTTATCCACACAAACCTATTTTTCTTTAGTGAACAGAAATATATATATATATTTATATATTTGTATAAATATATATATATATATATATATATATATATATATATATATATATATATATATATATATATATATATATATATATATATATATAAACTAAAAGTAAGATATGGGAAGGGATATGTGTCAAATAAAAATGCTCATGCTCAATGCTGCAATGGAACTAAAGGACAAAATAGTTCAGAAAAAATATTCACAAATTTCAAGCCAACAGTGGAAGTAACGCCAAAAATTGCAAACAGTACACATTCAAGACTCATCAAAACATTAACATTTTTCTTCTAATATAAAATGAAGACGTTAAATTCATTCCTGACTTGAGACGCCAATTGGCAGCATAAAACTGGTCCTTTCAACCTTTCAAATAGATTTTAGAGGAACTACGTACTTCAATGTTTTCCAAACACATACGGCTTATCACTTAACCCAAAATTTATCTCTTGCGCCAAGGATGAAAGGACAGATGGCAGGCCAGTCCTTTTTGGTTCTCGACCTTTCAGTTAGCTGAATTGACAGCTAAAAGGAAAGTAGGCCTACATCAGTTTCATAACATTTAAAAAGTAAGATGGCTTTGGAGTGTCTTGCATCTCTGTTTGACACTTGGCACATATGCGAAAAGTGCCTGTAGAAGAGAAGTGAAAAATAAGACACACATATCACCCCATCTTGAGCTATTAATGTGAGGCATATCGCTATTTGCTAAGTGGGCATCATAAGGTCAACAGGCAGTTTAAGGTATAGATTTGTTTGGTGAAATTTCAACGAATGTACAATGCTCTCCATGTCCTGCCAATTAAATGCTGCAGCCCTGGCATGCCAACCACAACTGTAGCCCAGCATAGTATGTATAGTAGGCTTCAGAAAGCATGAGTTATCTTTGCTGATAAGAGTTCTGGAGTGTAGTGCCAATCGTGAATCTTGACATCTGTTTCATGTTTGCTGGTTGGACAGTTCGTCTTGGTTCCTCATATGTCTGAAAGTGCTGGTCGGAGTACTCCTCCTTGTTCTATAAGTCTGTGTCTGACCTGACCCCATAAACCAATATAAGGGGATGAGAATACTATGACTGGTGATGATACCCTGAAATAGTACTTCTCTTCTTTACATTAAAAAGACACGTCTCCTTATTTCAACAAGTTAATCAGCAATACATACATACCGCATAAGCATTAGTCATGTGACCAAAATAAAGATCATTATCATGGCATAATCCACACGCTACCAAAATGATGCTTCCTACAATTCCTATTGGCCGTTAAGTGGCTGGAATGGAAGCTCAATTTACTACCATAACAGTAGAACATGAGCAATCTAGAGTAAATGGGTCAAAATTTATAACAATATGTCATCTCAAATCAATTTTGAGAAACAAAGACAGAAACAAACACAAAAGCTAAATATGAAAAACTTTGGTATATTCGAAACACAAATGCCAGAAATGACTCATAAAAAATACAAGTTAATGGACAGACCTTCAGTCATTGGCATATGTAAACTTTAAACATATATCGCTTAACTTTTGTTTTTGAATGAAGTTACAAAAACATTTCTCCAAACATATCCTAAAGAAGCTTTCAAACTCGAACTAGTCTTAGCAATTTGTGCCATGAGGATACAACTGCAAAGATTGCAAAAATTGAGTGACAGAGCAACTTATCTTTTATATTCTGATCGTTTAGCAAAATAATTTCCATACATATTCAGACCTTGAGTTAACCTCTTAACTACTGTTTATAACCCAATATTATGGCGTCTTTACAAAAGAATTTGCATTATTCCTTTTTGTATAAGAGCTACGTGTTATTAAAATATTGAAATACTTTACAGAGAAAAAAGACACAGTATGCTTAAGATTATACTGGGAATAATCACTATATCATGTCAATTACAGAATACACAATTGATGGGAACTTAGGCCTGCATGTATTTGGCTTGTCTTTGTCGTAAACTTGCCTTCTTTGTTTAATTGTGGCCTCTTCATAACCTGCTTCGTCCAACTTTCGTATCGTGATACGTCGTTTATTGTCTTCCCGCCGACTATTGTTCCAAGAATTCCACGCTCACTGCTCCCGTATTTAAAGGCATTGAGCGCTTGTATCTGGGCATTGGGAGAAGTGAGGGTGCGGCTGTCGACTCGCAGCCAAAATTATTCTTGTACCAAATGGTTCAGCATTTGGGCATTTCCAACTGCTGGCCTGGATTTTTTCATACAGTCATCTCTTGTAGGACAGTCACACAGACAGACACACGCGGCCTTTTATTGATGGTTTTCCAATGGGAATATTTCTGTTCATATTGCCATGGATTTTAGGCCCCAAATTTGTTCCTGTAAGTGTTTAAAAGACATAAATTGCGCGCTTGAGTCCACGTTTTATTATGGAATAAAGTAAAATAATTTCGCTGTTGAATTTATATGATCATAATAGCGTTTTTGAAGCACTCATTAAATGTATATATATATACATATAATTGGTGCATATGTATATGATAAACGATAAATATTGATCAATTTGAGGTGGATGGTTGTAAATATATTCTTAGCAAAAAGCATGGTGCGCAAAATGCGCCCGAAGTTATTCACAAAGCCATTGAATTAAAACATGCAAGTAAGCAAAAAGTACATGAAATGATCTTCATGCGTAGAAATTGATACTGAATATATTAGTACAACGAAAACGTATGCATTATGCATATTGGTCTGGTAGATATTTGAAAGTTGTTGTACGTAAAAGGTAAATTGTGATGTAAGGTAAATGATGCAAGCGTAGTAGTATTGTAGTTAAGGGGTAAGATCTGGTCGCGATTTGAAAGTATTGTGAGGTTAGTGATGTGGACAAAGTGCTATTCCTGGGTATTTGATTAAGATGGCAGAAGCGTAAAGTGAGTTATAAAAGTGGAAAAATGATATGTAATTCATCATATAATTAATTTCATAAATATGGTACTGATATTGTATAAGTGTCATACACGTCATTTGTATGCTTCAGTTATTAGTAATTTGCATATTAATATTTGTAGTTATGGAAGGATGGGGGGGGGGGGTACTTATGGACTGTTTCATGCGTTGGAGTTCCTCGTTTGTCTGAACGTGTGCTCACCTCGGCGCTAGTTGTGAGGGCAGTTGACCCGATGTACAAGGCATCAGCATTGCGTATATTTTTTTTTTGCACCGTATTGTATATGTGCCCGTGTTCTGATCTGTGTCATTCCTTCCACACTAATAAAATAAAATGTAGGCCACAGCTTCCACGAATCCGTGTTGTATAGTTTATGATATAACAGAATTGTGGAAACTCACAGCAGTGAACAGTGTCTGTTCAGCCTCAAGGGGTATATGGCATGTGGAATAATCATCTACCATTCCCTATTTTTGATTACGATATTATATGGTTAAAAGTGTCAAAAGTGTTTTTTTTTTCATTTCAGTTTTACAATAATATTTACTAGTATATATATATATATATATATACTGTTTCCACAAAGGAAATGTGCGAATGGTAGGAGATCTCATTGCACGAACAAGTCAAGAGCCCGACTACATAACTGATGATGACAATAAACAGCACCTGCACCTTTCCCAAGATGCGTTCCAGACATTTCCCAAGGAATATACTTAATCAGGAGAAAGATGTGAATGAATTTGCCAAACTCTTGTTACACCTGTGTCGTAATTCTGAATAAAGGTTCTGAATGTCCGCTTAATTGATGACAGTTTCGGTAAACAATATAATGGCAGCACAGTGGTGCACTATGGCATTGCATATCATTCACTGATTTTTATTGTAATATTACCATATTATAATTAGGTACACAGGTTAGTGTTTGTTTTTCAATGGGTCATACTGGGACATACATTAACAATCAATAACGCACCGCGATCAAGGTCAACTCACACGCTGAACGAGGTCACACTTTTCCTCATCATTCAATAATTTTTAATGTATCCCACTTTAAAGTACAAAACTGGTTTAAAACAGCATTGGCCTACTGTCCTACTTCATTCTCTATACCAACATATTATTCAAGTAAAACACCTCCAAGTAAACAATTCAACTAAGACAGCTAATCTGGTAAAACTTCAAGTCTATAATCACTGGGAGTGCTATTCAGGGTCAGCTACAGTACATTGTGAATAATGTTCGAATCTCATATGTGTCTTTTGAATTACTCAATAAAAATTACAAATGTGTAATTCAGAGCAGCTAGCCGTGTTTTGATAGAAAAAAACAGTTTAAAAAGGAAATGCTTAGATAGAAATGGCTCAATTAACCTTCTGCCTTTTGCTGTATTTCACGTTTGTTTCATCGGTGACTTGAAATTTGTGACTATCGGTAATGTTTTTCTGAGCTATAACATTGATTTTAAGAAAGAGTGCAAACAAGAACATTTTACAATATGACCCTACCAACCATACGATCTGTGTGTGTTTTTTGTTTTTTTTTTTTTTTTTTTTTTTTGTTTTTTTTTTTTTTTTGTTTTGTTTTTGTTTTTGTTTTTGTTTTTGTTTTTGTTTGTTTTTTTTTTTTTTTGTCTTTTTGGGTTTTTTTTTTTTTTTTTTTTTTTTTTGTTTTTTTGTTTTTTTGTTTTTGTTTCGGTTTTTTTTTCTGCTCTTTGTTTTGTTTTGTTTTGTTTTTGCCTTGCCACCAAAAACAGTACAATAACTGCGCAAGAAGTGCCAAAATGGGCTTAAAGCTAAGATATTAGGAACATTGGAAACGTCAATTGATAAAAACCCTGAATATTACGGGAAGATTGTTGATAAACTGAAATGGTTAGAATCAAAATCACAGGTTGAAAAATTGCCACACCCCACGTTGATTCTTTCCTCTTTTAAAAATGTGTTATTAGAAGCATCCCTTGCTAAATAATTGTCTGATGCCAATATTGGTGAAGAAATAGAAAAGCTAGAAAAACAATGTGGATATAATGAGCTCGATTTCACTGTTTAGACCAGTGAAGCTCGAGTTCACTGTATAGACCAGTGAAGTTTTGCAGTCTTGATCAATCTAAGTTCTAGTAAAGAACCAGGTGTGGACGGGATCTTTCACAAGTTGTTGATACAGGGTGAACATGCCTAAACAAGAGTACAGTTTTTAATCTGACAATCCATGAAAACCTAATAACTATAGTGGCATCACACTACGCAACAGCCTTGCTAAAGTATACAGTTAGTAGATTTGTCAATGGCAGAAAGGGGTGATCATTGCATATCATAGTGCAGAGGTCCCACTTGACACAAGTCTTCCCTGGGACATAACGAAAAAATATTCTCCAAAGAGACACACTGTCTCTATGCTTAAAGTCATCTTATTAGCATAAATTATGCAAATTGACATTTGAATGAAAGGACCGCCTATCATTGGAATCAATTACCAAAAATATATATGTGAAAAGCTGCAACTGATATAAGGATAAATACTGTATTTCTAAAGTCATTTTGTTACTCTGCAGCTATTTAGACTTTCACACTTTTCTCTTTACACATTCTGCATAACTTTAGATCATTTTGAGCAATACCTATGTGTAGTACATCAATTTATGCTATTTTGTGAGTGGGGAACTTATTTCTGGCATTATATATGATTAAAGGTGATTTCAAGGTGAAAGGTGAAAGAAAATCTGAACTGCTTTAAAGTTACGGAAGTTGATGGTTTTTTGGCCATGTTGATATGTCTTCTCCATGTTCCCTGATGTCAGAACTGAGACTTGTTATGTTTCATTATTACAAATCATCAATTATTCTCACTTCTAAATCGATATTATCAAATTGCCCAAATTGTATAAATTATGCCTATTAGTGTCCAAAAGAAAACTTCAAACATTTTAATCATTTAGCAGGAAACGCGTGGTTCAAGTAGATAATTTGACAGTGTGAAATCCATTTGACTTCAATAATATCTATAAACAAGATGGTGGCTGGCAACCTCATGCTTTCTGATATATTAATCTCATGTCTTTTCCCAGAAGTCTGCATAGAACAGGTTTTGTAACCCCTCATCTTTTTCATAGTTGCCACATGTGAAGTAGTTCCCTTAAGAAAGACGCTTAGCTGCAACCTCCCATCGGATGGGGACGGAAACAGGAGACCCTTAATATTGCCCAAATACCAGTTTATATCACACTTCTAACTCCAGGAATTTACCTCAAATGGCAATCTTTGGTTGTTTGAGGGAATGTGAATCCCCATGTAGATGTTGCATGAAGGGACAGTCATGTTTAACACTCTGTGGGTGTAAGGGTTGATGTTCTCACCAAGTAAATGAAAAAAACATGATTTTATCATGGTCAGAACAGTTAAAGAGCCATACCTTAACCTGCACAAGTTTCATCGAGTGTGTGCATAACACTGTCACATACTGTTAACAGTTGTTTTCTTTTTACGACCTGTATCTGCATTTGTTTCAAAACGTGATAGCTCCATATAAATCAGGTCAGGGCCAACTGTTGAAAATATTTGTAAATAGTATTGATAGACATTTCAATAAAATAGCCATTTGTGATGCAGTGCCTTAACAGGACTGTAAAGGGAAGTTCCATACCATGATGTACAAACTGGATATAGTTGATCTCAAATATAATATGAACGTTATGTCCCAATCTAAATCATGATAAAATGCCATTGCCAAATTTGATTTTACTATTTTAGTGCATTCAACAACAAAAGTAATAGTGATTAACTTTGTTTGCCACTGATTTCTGTTCAATGTGATATTGTATTACTTGTTCCATTTCTCATTTATGATGTGAAAAATAGTCGTGTAAAGTATTCACAATTTTTTTCACTAAGCTTTTTGCTGACTTTTAAATCACAAATCACCCCTATTGCATATACAGCACCAGAAATAAGTTTTAAGGATATCATGCGTTCACGGAGTTCTATGCCATCATGGAGGTTCTATGTGAGTTAAGTACAGATTTTCTTCACGCTCGCAGCATGAAAAATTGTTATTACCAATGCTATGTCGGAACAGGGGCCCCACCCCTAAATTAATACAAATTGTTGTGTAAAACGTGTTTTAGCTTATACATGTCTAAAGCAGTGAACTCTGACCAGCAAAACTAGACTCTGGCTACTTTTTCAATTGTCGCTAAAGAAATAAAGTGCATTCCCATTAGTAGTGCATGATATCTGTAGCGAAGAAAATGTACAGCGACTATCCTGGCCTGCAAAGGTCAAAATGGCTGCTAATTGTCAAAATAACCCCCAAAATGAATCTGTGGCCCTTAAATTTGTCAGTTGCGACTATTACACATTCCCTTCTTTACCAGAGCTAATGTACTACTTTCTTTCAGGAGCATAAGTTCTGCTAATTAGAGGACAGTGAGGAATGTTAATGACATTATATTACCAATGCAATGCCAGAGCTAAGTTACCAAGCTCTAAAAGTAGTAGGAATTGTTGTATAATACACGTTTCTAGCCGATACATGTCTAACGTGCTGCACTTTACCTGTGGAAAAGATAATATCCTGCGGCCATCTTGGTTTTCAAGGACAAAATGGCCGCCAATGACCAAACTAACCCTACAAATGGATTCCAGACCTTCAAAATAGCTAGTTGCGAATCCTCACGCTTTTCCTCCTGTTCTCTTGTTAACAATTTGTGTAATCCTTCTTTCAGGTGCTAATTAGCAAAACATATGCTGATCAGATGCATCTAAGCAGAGAGACAAAACTGTCTCTTCGCTTTTTTTATTCAGTTTTCCCCAAGAAAAACCTGTGCCAAATGGGACCTTTGTACTATATAATGCAGTGCACAATGTCTTAGTAAGTCTACTAAGTATAACGATGAATGAAAAATTGGCCAAATTCATAGAGCAGAATAAACTTGGAACAGCAGAGCAAAACAGGATTTAACTCTTTCAGTACCACATTTTAGACTGCGTGAACAGTTTTCCTTGGCGTTCTTTGGGCGCAATGTGCCCAAAGCATGCCAAAGAGAGCTGCTAACTCAAACTTCTTCATTCTTCTGGGATCCTGGTACTTAAATAAAAGGTCATTTTACAAGAAATGTTAATCTAGCTGCCTTAGTATCAACAGTCCATTTAACTGGTTTGAAGTTAGTCGCAATTGGCACTGAAAGAGTTAAAAGGAAAGCTAGGACAACTAACCACATGTTCGAACTGGAATGTCTCGTTGATAAATATGCGAAGCCAAAATATGGTTGCTCATTAAAGCAGTATAGGGGGAAATTTTAACCAGAGTATCAAACGCATGTAGATGTCCACACGGAGCTGCTTGAAATCGCCTCGGTGTAATACCCCAATTGATATTTTTTCAGAGTGTTAAACAAGAAAAAAAACGCAAGCCTCATCCATTTTAATATATATCTGAATGATTTGCTTAAGCCAATTTCAAAGGGTCAAGTTGACCCAGTACAACTAGGCTCAAGAAATGCACAGTTTCTAATGTATGCAGCTTACAATGTACTGATTTCGAGTACAAAACGTGGGTCAGACCCTATATACAACTATCAATTTTTTTTTCAAATTATGCAGTGGAAAGGAGCATTTTTTTTTTTTTTTTTTTATCCATGATTTATTCAAATATTAGATGAACAGCTCTGCTCTCGTCCACTGTGAGCCCATCCAGGGCTTTAGGATGCGTGCCCCATGCTTGATTTGAAAAAACCAAGAAAATCATCGCTTGTCTGCAGCTTCGGCGTCTGCTCGGCTAAAACTTCCGGTAGGGGAATAAGACCTTACTTAAAATGGAACTAATTGAATATCAACCTTGTTCTTCAAAGTTTGAAACGTGTGCGATTTTAAGCAAAATGAAATATGCAATAAAAAGTTCGAGTGGCGGAAAATAAAGCGACAACCAGTGATGTTACACAAGTATTTCGGGTCCTTACAGTGTTATTTTAACAATTTATTTGACTATTGTGGACATATGAAGTGAACCTTTCGAAAACAAGCGAAGTTATTTCTAACACAACTCAAAGACTCTTCAATGCATAATTCAGCTTAAATAAATTGGTGGATACATTTAAACATCTGGACATACAGTTCTGTAACTTTGGCGCATTCTGCCAAACCAAAGTAATTTTATAAGTGAAGACAAAGAAAGCATCCTTTAAGCTTAAAACAATAATACATTCCAGCATATTAACAGTGAAAGTGGCTATTCACCTTTTGATACATTTATCAAACTAACAGCCCTCTATGGGAGTTGATTATATGGTACTTCATTATATGGTTCCACAGCTGAGATCACAAAAAATGAGAGGACTGACCAGCTGAGCGGGTTTTTATTACGTTCAGGTAGGTATATCTTAGGAGTGTGAAGGCATACCACCTCGATTGGCTACAATGCATGAATTCTAGCTCTACAACATGGTCCATATTATGTGTCAGATCTCTAATAATCAAATTTGTAAAGAAGTTTATAGATGTGAGATTCCAGCTTGTTTTTACTTTACAACCAATATTTGTCTGCCGACCACTCTACACGAGAAATAAGATTTAATGTGTGACGCAAGCTCATTCTTATGTGAAGTGATATTTTGACTCTCAAAACATATTACATCACACTATTGTGCCTACTTTACCGAAAAAAGTCAATTTATTAATTAGGCACTAAATGTAAGACACTTGGAACACGAATATCCCGTAAAATCTGAAGTCAATAAAATTATTAGACATCCTGTATCTTGGATTACAAGGTTTAGAAAAACAATCAGGGTCCCATTCTTATTTTACTTTGTTGTGGAGGCATTGTATTTTATATGGGCGTGATGCATCCTGTTTTTATTCAGTTGATGTGACCCAGGGAAACGACATGGCTCCATACAGGGTACTGCACATGGAAATGTGTATTGCATTCTATTTAATATCACTACTAATGTGAAGTAGTGACATATTAGCTTTAGATGACAATGAGAGTTAAATTCTGCAACAAAAAAATCGATGGACAAAAGCCTAATAATTCTACACAGTGTTGTTAACATTTGGCTAATTCTAGCTTCTCTGAAGTTTGAACTCTTGATTGTATTATGCACTACAAAATTTGCCAACCTTTCT
The DNA here is from genome assembly GCA_964020975.1 of Hermodice carunculata. Taxonomy (NCBI): domain Eukaryota; kingdom Metazoa; phylum Annelida; class Polychaeta; order Eunicida; family Amphinomidae; genus Hermodice; species Hermodice carunculata. The sequence continues at coordinate 83,744,061 of OZ026627.1, read as the reverse complement.
CATCAACCCGATGTAAATAACCGATGGCATAAATAAGACGTATAGGTTTGCATGGTAACGGATTCTGTTTACTCTCTCATTTATACCCGTCGGGTGGTTGAAAAAATCAGCTTCAAATTTGTAGTTGAAGACTATAAGATGTAATTTATGATGCTTGCATTGATAGAATGCCATAATCCAACTGATTTTACATAATGGTGTATGTATCTTACGATGCCAACCTTCCATTGTAAATAATGTTTTTGTGCAATTAGCTTTTCTGCTATATACTGATGTTAATAAGAAGGAGGACCACTCGGGTCGGGGCCCCGGCTGCTGCTTTGTCTTTATATAATGAAACTCTACTGTTACAGCTGGTTGAAAATCAGAAAAAGTCTCAAAAGATACTGTTGTATTACAGGCTCCTTGACGAGCATGTCTAACAAGATTTATCTCTCGGAAAAACAAAAATCTACGGTTATATGTAAGCGGTAAAGGAAAAATATGTTTAAATGATTTTGCCGAAATGTTTAACCAAATCTCTGAATACATGATACGTTTTTTCATTAGATTTCGTTGTCTCTTTTCCGAGCTAAATCTGTGTTTCCAGAAGCCACGCAAAATTAGCCCCCCAGATACCTTAATGCAATACATTTGTTTACATTTTTGTTCTATTTTCATCTGTAAGATATTGTATAAAACGTTTTGATGAATAATCGGGTAGATGAGACCAACAAAAACATATTGCTGTCTTGAAAGCATAAAATATCGTCTCATATAGCCATCAAAAGGCAAAGCAGTAAAATTTGTTGTTAAAAGCAAGTATGGTTTATTTTCTGCAAATGGGACAATGCGTATATAATATCTGCAGATCATACAATATAATTTTACATAAAAATCTCTTATGTTGTGATACGATTTTGTATGAATTGAAAAAGTTCTTATTGAAGGTGTCACGAAAGTTCCAAAGTCACGACGCTTGTTGCATATAAATACTTTGCCATGTTTCCCCATGTCAGGTACAAAAAGATGAACATTGTTACGATCCTGCCTCTTTATAGCAACATAAAACAAAAATGTCTGGTAAGAAGATATTTGGGAAACAGCAGGCTCATGAGATATTATGAAACATTTGGAACCAAAAAGTGTAAGATGAGGGCGCCATTTCTTTCGAGCAAATTTCATTTTCAAAGTAATATATTTCCCATAATGTATTTTGTCTTTGAATGAAGAGATAACATTGGGTACTCCCTGGCACTTGGTGGGCTTCACAAGCACTTTTCCCAACAGGTGAGACTCAACTGTATATGAAAATAAAACAATTAGTATGTATGATTGTATGCTGACGTGGGACAGAGTACTTGCCACGTTCATTACCATGCCTGGGTTACTGCACAGTGGCCCCAAAGTTAATTCCAAATTTCCAGAATGAGGTATGTATACTACAATTCCTCCATTAACACAGTTATTGGTATTTGGACCATCCCAATTTACATCTTGAACGGCGAACTCGATCCGCAAAGTTGACTTTGTTTTCACCAGAATTCCTCTCAATCGTAATGCAGGTGTAATCGTCCTTTTTATACTCGCATGCAATGTAAGATCCGAATGATTTTTTAACCATAGTGTTTCAAAACTGGAGAATGTTGAAAGTGTACTTGCAAACTTAATTACAATACTTCCTAACCAATAGCTATCACTACAACAAAGTAATAAATGCAAAAGGAACCCTTGGCAAAAAAAATCATATTTACCTCTCGACAACACGTCAATGTCAATTGTTTTATTTGCAGCAATTAAATTTACATCTCTTGGTCCATCAAAGATAACAATATTGTTCTTTGTAGTCGAGAGAAGATAGAAGCATAAAATAATTTTGTATTTGTAAACATGTTTGGCATGAAGTGTCCATGTGTATATTTTGCGTGGACTGACGTTTAACTTACTCTCCTTTAGCTGCTGTTGCAGTCTCAAGACCCCTTTGCTTTTTGTCATTTTATATTGACAAATTGTTGCTTTGAGATCTTTAATAAATTGGTAGGAAAAAATAAAATGTATTGGAACCTTGTGTTCTTTGAATTTAATATAAAAAATAACTTGTATATTTGAAAATGATGAAAAAGTATGTAATGGGTATCTTCCACCCAAATTGATAACTTTCACTATGGGGCTTTTTTTTGTACTTTCGTCAATTACTAATAACTTGTGGCAGCCCATGGATCGTATATCACTTGGAGGCTGATTTACTATATCCATTTTTATTAAAGTCGTTTGTATAACACATTCTTTGGGTGAATATATGTACCACGTTGCAACAAGTAAACTTCTAATTTCATTTCTAAAACATATTTTCCCACAGATGGAAGACAGTAACTTGACAGACTTTGTTCCATGTGCTTGCCTTACAGCTTGTTTAACGCGGGGGCGTATTTTATGACATATCAGGTATAAACCTTGAGCACAAATGCGCAACTGATCGAGGATTCGTCCTACCTGATATTTAGATAGAAAATCCCCAAAACATTTCGATAGTAAATACAATAAATTTAGAGTAACGGCTGTTGAGAACCACTTGATATAAATCATTTGGTAGGTAACACATAAATCTAATTTAGTAACAATATGCAGGCATAAGTCGCCATTGTATGAGAACATAATTTGGGTTTTTAATAAATATCTTTCGGAATAGGACAAAATAACCCAGTGATCGGCACATCTGATGATTTTTACGCTTGCGCTGTTAGCCTGAGGGGATTTATAAGAAGGTAGCGTTAGCGCAAAAGACACATTCCATTCAAATTTGGAAGTGGGTGTTGCAAACATAAAATATTTGGAGGCATAAACCAGATGACTATGCACCTCATTGTGTTGTATGTGTAAAAATAGTACTCCAGTTGGTCTCCTTATGTTTACAAATTTAGGCTTAATTGTTTTTCGCAATTCAACGTTACCGACAGGACTGGTCCCCTTCATTGCCATAGACTGGTACGACAATGACATCAAACATAGATGAAGAAAATGATAACTACCAAGTGCTTTCCAGTGAATAGTTATCAAACATGTACAAATTAATTGTCTAGTGTATGTCTCCTTCACGTGCTGGTAAAGTGCTTCTGTTTCATAGTTTGATGTATAGCTATGATTTGCAGTCAACATTTTGGCTTTGTCCATGGTAAAGTAAACCAGTTATACCACAAGCATACCTAGGACAGGGACATAACGCACTCGGGATCAACAACGCTGCACAAAACTGCAAATGGTGATTATAAATTGCTGGATAGTGCACAGAAAAAAAGGTTAATTATGTTGCTCATTAGCTAGTCAGAAGCATGAAGCTGAAAGGATTATCAGCGTTTTACATCAATCTCTGCACAGGATATTGTATTGCTGTAGAAGTGGGATTGTGACAAACAACTATAAGCATAACACAGTAAACTTGGAGTGGCCAAGAAACAGCCTTTAGCATGAGATAACTTTCACGGAATGGCACGTGATCACCCCTTAGGCAGGAGCAGATTCCTTTGAACTTATCAGTGAATAGTCTCTGGCTTGAAATAATTCAAACTGAACATCTTACAACAATAAATCTTCGAAAAGCAAATAACATGACAGCAAATGATTGTAAATCGGGAGCGCTGTGCTGTGCTTCTATTTGTGGAGAACAAAATAGGTCCAATCAATGGCCGTATTACCACGCTTGCGTCCATGATACAAACATTTGAAACAAGCCTTTCCAAGGCAAAGGCAGATGATTGGTACCTTATTATTTCAGAAGCCCATAATCTGTTCACTGCAGATTCAAGAAAGCAGTAACTGAGCCATTAACACAAAATACAAAAAAAAAAAAAAAAAAAAAAAAAAAACGCAAAAGGCAATTTTGCACTGAAGTGCACATACAGCTCCTAAAATAAACATTACATCATAGCATTTCCAGGGTTTCGTTTGAGTATCTTTCCAGTTTCGTAGCTCCAAAATGGGAAATGTCTTTTTCATTCAACAGAATTTGTTTTGCAAGCGTTGACACAATATGGAACTTGTCATTTAATCATAAAGATGAATCAACTTTGTCATCGTGGCTGGCAGTCATGATCAGTGAGTCACGTGGAGTAATGTTGCAGTGGCCAACATCTTTCTGTGTACTCGCTACGCACGTACTGTGCAACTGCATTACTAGTGTTTCAAGCCTCCATAGACTTTTTTCCTAATATATCAATTTTAAATATCTACATACACAACATAACATGAGAAATGACACCACTTTATGATGACTCAAAGATGGATATATGTGGGGTGTATAACGTTTGTATTTAAGGGTCAAATGGTCACTGTCATATTCATCGAGTATATCTCTTATAAATTACATCGTGACTTATATAAAGTATATAAGCCACACTACAATGCACAGGATAAATATACCAGAAGTGGCTTCATTTTACTGAGGTGAAGCAGGCGAGGATACAGATTTTCTAAAAGGGGGATTCGAATATCGTGTGCCAAAGGCACGACGCTTGGAGGGAAAAAGGGGGGCGGGAGAACCTTCCCTGTCGATTGTCGAAAAATGGATAATCTCAGTCGCGTTTTCCTGGCACTTGAGACTATTTATGCATGGACAATTTGATTTCTGAGACACAAAATTCACTAAATTGGACTTTCCAGACAGCTTTTATATTTCTTTTCTGGGTATGGCATTTAGAACAATACAGTTTTTCAGTGAATGGTACGGAATAGGACTTTGCTCTTAGAATATCAGACTTGATAGTGTTCAAACGGTACATGGGCTTACAGAATTAGGTTTGTTAAGTTTTCTCTTTGTATTAAATACAGAGTTAAATAAGTCCCAAACTGTGTACAGGATGGCAGTGCCACTGGTTCAAAATTTCAAGTGGCCTTTGTCTGCCGCCACTCATTCTGGTGAGCATAAATGTTATGTCACTGCCACAACATTAAGAATATGGGTGTTTAGTTCAAATTGGTTCATCACCTTTTTTGCGTTTGAAACATTCAAATCTATAGAGTGTAACTGTACATTTTTGCGAGCTCAGTTTCTAAAAGTTGAGATGTCACTGGATAAAATAACATATATAAGACTGAACAATTTTTTTATCCATCTGATTCCTCGTAATACCTCTAGCATTAAATAATGTATTGCAAACCAAATCAGAGAGAGCCGATACAATTAAACCAAAAAGGAACTACAAAGATTTAATAATTTTACAACTATCATATATACTCACAGTTAGACTTCTTCTGAAAGTCAAAATTTGAGTTCCTCAGTAACTTAAGGTTACGAGATGCAAATGTGTACATCCACGTTTTTTAATTTTGATGTTGCTTGGTTTCAACATACTTTTATTTCCGTTATAACACAATTGGGGAACAGGGCAAACCCATATATAAATCCTTCATGGCACAACTTTATGAAAATATACAGTGTTGCATAGTCTTGCTCCATCAGTAGGTGCACATGCATATCAACTAAATATTGTGCTAATTGAATGAATATGCCAATATAAAAACCTAGATATAAGGAAGAAAACGTATTTTAAATTAATCGATTCATCTCTTTCAGTTTCAGTTTCTAAAAATTGTGCCCACTTGTTCCAATTACCAAGAACCTAAAGGTTTGCTCCCAAGTGTCCCTATTAGACCCAGATTGGAATGCAAGTCTTCAATTTATATGCAAAGTAGCAAATTTTAACTTTGCAGTCTCACAATTTTACACCTGATGCAGATAAGAACAAATTCAGGGACATATTTAAGTTTCATAGTATCTTGATGACATGGACAATGTTTTTCCTAATTTTTTTCCATAGGGTGCCACTCTTAAATACCCAAAACGAAAAAGATAGCCACTTCTAAGCACTTCCCTGTGTTTCACTTTATTTAGCAATTAGCGCAATAATTCTTTGAAATGTGTCCTAAATGATATATTAAGAACAAATAATTCTAAATATTACACGTTCATAAACTAAAAAAGTATAAATGAACAGAAAAAACGGCTCTAAATTTGTTCCCAAATGAAACCACACGGATGTTTATCAAGATACGTTAAGAGGCGAAATGACTGGCCTCCTGTATCATAATTATGCGTGAGAATTTAATTTGAAAACGGCGATAATATGCCAAGCTGTTTGATTTTTATCTTCCAATGTTATATTTTGTTGTTTTTTTTATTACATTTGTTTTACATCGCACAGAGGGGTTCGATCGAACCCCCACCTTGATCTGCCGGTGGTGCAGGAGACCAGTTTTTATCATGTACTATTCTGTTTAGATTGACAAGTCACTTTGAATCACTGTCGGTACAGTAATTTGTTGATTTTGAGTAGTGCCATATCCGAACTCAATTGGGCATTAAGAAACACCAATCCAAAACAATACTAGTCTTCAGTGTAATGTGACCATCAATGTTTCTTGACGGGAAGACTAGACCACAAACATCACTACCAAATTTATTATAGAAGATTATAACCAACATGAGCATTTTTTTAGATTATACAACTTAGTACAAAGGTTTTTTTTCTTTTTGCTCTGCAGTATATATAGCAATCGCCCTACATGTGCTTGCTTTTATAGGTCAAATGCTGTATGCCTAGAATATAGAAGACAAAATTTGAAATTGCACATATAAAGCTTCTTTCAGTAAACAGGAATTACAATTTACACATTGATTGCTAAATAATTGCTTTATTTCATGTTCAAAACGAGCGGGACTCGAACCTGCAACCTTTGGCACCAGTCGCTCAGCTGAAATGGGAAACACACATATCCACTCGACCAAATCTCAATCCGTTGCTGCACATTTATTTCATTTTGCTGCTACGAAAGCGTGTATGTCTAAATTGGCAACTTATGACAAGAAGATTCAATTGAAGAAGTTATCTATGTTCCGTATATCCATTTATGATTAATATATCATCTTACATCGAAGCAACATTCTCGAATGCTGTTTTCGATTGTATTCATGGTATTGTGACAAGTGTGGAACTGGTGATCCTAAAAAGGTTGCAGTACATGTTCAAATAAAAAAAATGTGGGGAATTGTACGCGTAACTCCTGGAATGAAATTGATGTTGCACGGCGGCATCTAGCACAGTTGAATGAGTGAATGAGTTGAAAGTGCCAGTTAGAAGGAATTCACCTGTAAAGTGACACACATGTACAGTTTTGTAACTTGCTTAGCATTGGCAATGTTTTCGTATCAAATAAACATATCCATGGTGAAAAGATACATCCCATTGCCTCAAACTGCCTTGTCTGTTCTGAAGGAAAATGTTGACAAAATGAGTGGTCATTAAATGTAGTTATTCAATTTTGATATGCCTCGCTATACTCAATTCTCCATGAACCAATGCTTCTTTCTCCAATTATCTTAGATCAAATGCTTTCCGTTTTGTGCTTCCAAACTGTCGATGTGTGTATATTGTGTCAGTTACTTGACTTTACAATCATAATCAAACTATACAGCTATGTTTATCATCTGTAACTTTTTGACACACAATACATTACGGTAACAAGCATACAAAAGCAGAATTGTCACCTTTATGTGCTGTACATAAGGTTGACAGTTTTTAGGCTTTGTCGTATTTGGACGCAATCAAGTTCGTCAAGCCATATTTATCATTTTAAACCTGTGGCGTGTCGCCCTTTGACTGTCGGTGGATCGCCACTATTGTCATTGACACAGTAATTTCAAATTTTACTCTTTCATATGAGAGTAATGCATAGCCTACAGAATAACAAAATAGTCTGGATAATGCAGTTGTGTGCACCACACAAAGCTATGCAATGTACTGTCAATAGAGTATGACACAGCACAGATAATGGAAGTCAACATTCACTATAGCAAATAAAACAATATGCAACCCAGATACTGTACCCGGAAAATCAAGCAACATGCAGTAAAAACAGAGTCAAGCAAACTTCAGATTAGCCTATAAAATAAAACAATAAAGTTTGGATATTGAAGCATTCTATGGCCTGGCTTGTCACTTTGCAAGAAAACAATAAAGATCTTTGCAAACATGATTTATCTTGGGCTTTTATACAGTCCACATGCTGATGTGAAATGCAGTATTCATTCTTTGAACGCTAGAGTTTGAGAAGTATTACAGTTGGTAATAAACATGCTTCTGTTGCTAACTCTGCAAAGAACGATTAATGTTCAATGTACTACACACAAAGAACACGTTTAATCACGGTTTATTTGTCTGTAACCTGTTCCACGTCAGATAGTAGACACCCCCATTTGTTTAAATGGCATGGATGTTGGTGATTGGTTCTTTGGATGGTTAACATTGGCATGTGCACGTCCTACTATTTCAAATACGAAACAATGGTAGGGCGTGATTCAAAAGAAATTCATTTTTTTGTTTTATCACTAGCATAGAAAGCTGTTGGCCAATTCTCTTTTCTTGCAATTGTTGTGTATGTCGCAAATGGTTCTGTTAGTGCTACATTTTCTGCATCTATACCATTGCAGCAAGTTTCAAATGTAGAATGAATGATTTTTTTCTTTTAATTTCTTTTTCATCTGATGCTCACAGCTTGCTTTTCTTTAAAAAAAAACAAACAAAAATTTTTTTAGGATTGAGGTGATTGATACAGCTGGTTTCTTGCTTATATTTTTTAACCTAAAACTTTATAACTATTAATCACAAGTTACTACTGTTCCGCATAATTTCAGCTGGCTACATGTAGTTGCTAATAGGTTTGCTTGTAAAACAGTTGATAAATTGTAATATTTCTTGAAAGTGTTGAATATGTCATACATTGTAACCCCGCACTACACCTTTTGACCTCTATGGTACACTTTTGACCTCTATGGTACACTTTTGGCCGCTGTACTTGCACGTTTTGGCTACAGAGTCATTGTCGATGATAACAGACTCCGTCGGATGTGGTGCTTCATTAATTTACTCTTTTAATGACTTCGAGTGGTGCTGCACCTTTGCCAGAGAGCGCCATTTCTCGGTCCCTGTGCTGTTTATTTTGTTCCTTGTTCTACACATTTTTCATCATTTGTTGCACTTTCCGGATAGACTTGGCACTGCACATTCCCATCCCTCTGTTGCACTTTTTACCACAGTGCTGCATTTTGCGCCCCTTTGTGGCCCATTTTGGTTCCTGCACTACATATTTTAGGTCTTTGTGTTGTAGTTTATGGGCCCTGTGGTGCACATTTCTAGTCTGTGCTCCACCTTTTCCTAGCCACTTTGTCAATGCTGATATACATACAATCGGCTGACTCCATGTAGTGGGTTACTGGCTTACTTGTATTTAGTATACAGCTGAAAATTATGCCTACTTATAGTGATGATTTTTAGCTCAGCTGACTTATCAGTCAGCTGACGTTATGGGATGGTTAGGCATCAGTCGTCCGTCCGTCGTCTGTCGTCCACAATTTACATTTTGGACTTCTTCTCTAAAACCATAAGCCAGATTGACTTCAAACTTGGTGGGAATGTGCCTTGGGTGGCTCTCTACCAAGTTTGTTCAAATGGTCACGGTAGAGTAATTTTTGGATTTTTTTATGAATTTTTTGTTTTTGGTTGTACTTTTTATATTGTGATTGGATGGCGATTATCCTTGAGATAAGTGGTTTTAACTGACAGTTTAAATGACCAGAACTCTTGAGCACTTTTGACGCCCATGGTTGCACTGTCTCTACTGCCCTACAACTTCTGACACCTCCATCGTTAATTAGCTCTTCTTTATGATATGGGCAGTATTGAAATTGAGAACCATTTCTTTTTTTTTTTTTTTTTTTTTTTTTTTGATATTGCTATGTCATATTAAGACAAAGCACAAACACCTGTCCCCCTAGACCTTTGAATACATTTATTTAAAATATACAAATAAATAAACAAGACGGATCGTCCTCGGCCAGAATCGACAGAGATGGTTTACTTGGATGAATCTGAAGTGGTAGTGGCACTTTTCAAACTCAGCCATGGAGCGTGAATTTGGCCTCTTGTGCTGGGCATATGGGTCACATTTGTGTGTGTCTGTGTGCGGCCAAGCCTTGGTTTTACTATTTTATGCGGCTTTGCAAAATTGCTACTACATTTGGTATTTTTCCTTTTCAATTTTGAAAACAGAATTGCTGAACCGCACTATCCTAAGTGTAAAAGCAAATGGGTAACACCTGTATTCCGAACGCCTAGAGTGCTGCATCATTGGATCGCATTGCCTTCAGTTCCGCATCATAGGAAAGACATAAATGTGTTATATGCAATGCATGATATGATGTTTCCATGTATAAACTGGTGGTGAGTGCATGTAACCAGGAATTGTATCACACTGCTCTCTCTCTCTCTCTCTCTCTCTCTCTCTCTCTCTCTCTCTCTCTCTCGCTGTCGCTCTCGCTCTCGCTCTCTCTCTCTCTCTCTCTCTCTCTCTCTCTATATATATATATATATATATATATCAACTGATTTCATGACTGCATATCTAAAATGAGATTTCCATGAACGTTATATGTGGTGTGTGGTAGATGTCTATTTTTGAGTTAAAATTATTGTGGATGCTCTCATGGTTGCTGCTAACTCACTCTCGAGAATACATGCTGATGTTTCACATATTCTCGAGTGCAAACAGAAACACGGCGTTCCATCTGCTTGGATGACAATCTTATAGTATGTACATTGGATAACGTATATGGTAAATATTTTCACTCTCAATGCATCTTTTCCAGGTAACCATTTGCAATTTCAAAAATTCTGTCAGATTTTGTTTAAACGTACAACCCTGTCATTGTGCTTCAAATATAGATAAATTCTAATATTCTAAAATAGGCCAAATACATATCGCCAGTTATCTTATAAGCACAGAATATTCTGCGAACACAGGTTCTGAATTGCTAAAACTTAAGTTAAACCCAATTACATACCCAGATGCTAGCGTCTTCTTTGGACATCGACATACACGTGTAATATTGCTCACGAGTTTTGATCCATTAAACAAACACCCGTATGTAATCAAGATTTGTATGACACTTCATCTGTGATTGTTTTTTCAAACAGAGGGCAGATACGGGTTATTGCCGAATTTGCCGCTTGGTACTTTGCAAGAGGTCAGCAAGGGAGCTGGGAATCAAACAGGCATATACTGTGAATAACAATAGCATGATAGAGGAATTAGATATGCTTAAAATGCTACATTTTAACGTCTTTTCCGCTAGTGCAAGCTGGGTTGTTTTCCATTAAAAGGTATTGTTCTTGAATGTAGCTGTGGTTGATCTTCAACCAAACATGTTTATTCGTGGTGCCTTCATGATCTTCTGATTTTGATGAATTTACGAGTGTACAGATTTTGCATGTTTTACACGCGCAAGAGCCATTGAAATGTCTATATATCCGATACTAAAATAAGGTACCGTTTTGTTAGTGTTAGGCTTTTGAATTAATAAATTTTTCCTTTAAATGTGCATCATTGGTGCGGAAAGACCATGTCACACACATCATAGACATCACAAACTATCTGATCGCAAACTTTTTAGATGTCAGAAAATGTATACTCTTCATCACTTTCATGAAATTATATATATATATATATATATATATATATATATATATATTTATCAGATTTGTGCTTTTCAATGGCAGATTATAGGTACGTGTGCATTAGATTTGGTCAAAAAATGTAAAATTACATCCAAGATCAGCATTACGGTGGAGTGGAGTTACCCTGTAAATGATAACGATAACTTGCAATCACAATTGTACAGTTCTGTTAAAAGCGGTATTTTGTGGTAGTATTTGTGAACACAGGTTCAACTATCCCAGGCTTTGAAACGTTCTACTGGTTACCCGCTGTAGACCCGTTATTGTCTTTCAAGCTAATATGGCCTTTTTCAACAATTGTCTATTGAACACGTTTTAAGAAACGTTAGTATAAAAACACTTTCTTTTCATGTTTCTGCATTTACTTTTCAGAGGTGGAAGGTCATAAGACCGGACGCGGCGAATGTATGACTTTACAAACGGATTAGGGGTATAATTGATATTGTGGAGGTTGTCTAGAACGTTTGGTTTAACTCTTTCAGTGGCAGCTGTCACGTAAGTCGATCTCCTTAACACGGATTGCTCTGGGTAACAGTGAGGGTGCTTGGTTCGTGCTCATGGTACCAAGACTTTTCATTGAAGTACGAGCAGCAGTATGTCTACATTTACCTAGAATATGATAGTCCAGGTTCAAAGTGCGCCGAGGAGAGTTGTTAACTCAGTCAAAAAAAGTGCCACTGAACGACTTAATTTCCGTAAAAAAATTGTCGCTTAACCACACCCACATTACACATCACCGTAGCATGTATTATACTTTACCCTCATTCAACGGCACCACTCTATATTTGTTGATGCCTTCAAGTAGATCCGGTTTTGTTTTTTTGTTTTTTGTTTTTGGCAAATCAGTTGAAGTCAAATCAATTTTTCATTTAAAACATGCAGCTGGAATATATGGTAGCTCAATAGGCTGGCTGATTTGTCAGTTGGCTGGTTTATTGGGCGGTGAGTCTGTTGATGGTGGGTGAGTCGGTTTATGGTTGGTCGGTCATTTATGTTGGCATGGTAGTTTATCAGTATCGATTATCTATTTTATGTATGACTCTTCAGCGAAAAATATAACGGTATAAGAGTAAACTGAAGAAAAAAACAGCTGATCCTGTTGTATATTCTTTATGTGGAGGACACTTTGTGAGCCTGTGTAACTTTGACGTAGCCAAATATGCTGTGATAAACCCAATATTTGGATTTAGTACATTGTCATTATTAGATTTGTGGTAGATGCACTGTTTTGTGATTGTACAAAATGGCGTCACAACATCACTTCCTTATATGGAAGCAGTACACGTACACAGTCCAGCGATTATACTTTCTTATAGTTAGTTAACTGTGGCGTGCTCAATGGACAAAATGGTGTTAACAACCTTGCCTGGAATACGTTGCAGGACACTGACTTGAGATATGCAGACATTTGTCGTTTGACTTAGATATTTATCCGTCCTAGGTTTTTACCAGCAAGTAGTTGCCGCTCTATATATCTCTACAATGTCCCATTAAATGAGGATGTTTTCTCTTGAAGCTTCGAGAACTTCCCGAATCTTGCGAAATCGACAATGATAAATTAATGGATCATCAGTCTGTTTTCTAGGCCTAAATGGATCACAAATGTGTTTCCAAGGTCCAAGTGGTTCACAAATGTATTCCCTAAGCCTTAATGAATCACCAGTTTCGCCTCTACGCCAAATCAAAGAGGCAATTATCGCAAATAGAAAACATTACCCGTGGCGTTCCCAATGTTCCTCTTGACGCTGACGACAAGAAAATATTGGACCAGCAATTGCCCATTATTGGATTCATTTACATTGGTCCAAGGTATGTTTGCTTATCGGCCCAGTATTTTCCCAACGTATTTTTTTAACCGATTACGTTGGGCTTACGCTGAACCAAAATCCCAACCCATATAATTAAGATGGTGGTAATGCTAGCGGAATATGGGTCCAAAGCCACTAGATTGATGTGTGTGTAAGCATGTGCGCATGTATGTATGAACTCAATTTGTGCATATTTAATGGTAAATTACTCTCGGTGAATGTGCAAAGTACTTAACCTGAATAACTGAATATGTCACTTGTACCTCTAACACTTTCTAACCCACTATAGTCGCTAATGGCGATTAGTTCTAAACGTTGTCTGCTCGTATTTTGTCTCGAATGTTAACATGTCGCAAGTTTTGAACCTATATAATTTTTTCACGGAGCCCATCTGCCCGTCCAGGTCCATTGCTTTAACAGGCACACTCTGCGTCATAGCTAGATCGCCTCCAGTTAATTGTTGATTCCGTCTTCCAAGAACCAGGTGCGACCATGAACACTGTATAGAGGTTCATTAGTACGACTTAAAGGTACTCTTGATTGACCATGTTCAAACTTGATACACGGGTGACTCATGGGATAATCGAACCATTTGGTGCGCTTTACAAAAATGGATCTGAAATTATACCATTAGTCGAATTTTTATTTTAAAAACTCACTGGCCTTAAATCGTCGCTTTCTCATCATTTCCAACACCCACAAGTAGGTGTAATCATGGAGTTTGTTTTATATTTCTGTCAACACCCACAAGTAGGTGTAATCATGGAGTTTGTTTTATATTTCTGTGCAGGATGTCCATTGTTGCAGTACTTGTTAGGATTTCCTTTGGTTTGTACAGGTCGTCTAACTGCAACTGTTTATTTTATAATCACTGGGACTGAACATAATGTTCCAGTGTGTTTCTACTTTAGTTATACACTGGCAGTTAGTTAAACTAAGATCCAGCTAGAAAGAGTACATGCTGGTTCAGGGATGGGTCAAATTGTTATCTGAACTTGGACTATACAATTTTAGTAATTATGTTTAGTTTGATAGGTATTCTTCTTTCATATTGAAGCTCTGCATTTATAAGCAAAACTTTACGTATTTGGCTAATTCGTCATTTGCCACGTTCATATTTATTCATTATTATGTGGGTTGTCTTTGCTCAATATATAGCTCAGACAAGGAGCCGCGACTCAGAGAAATATGTACGGGTATAGGCTCCGAATCATGTTCCGAGCAGTTACCCGCTGAAGACCCTGTCATTTATTTGGGCTAATACAGCTTATGTCAAAACTGTACAGAAAAACGCAATTTGTAGAATAGTACTTCCCCACGTATATAGGTTAGACAGTAACAGGTTAACTTATGGAGAGGAAAGAGTTCAGCCTATGGAATAGGGTAATGACTGCTAGGATGTTGCTGTGGACAAACAGACGCATATACAATAACTATCAATCGAATGTCACAGTGACAATGGCGGTCTAGAATGCTCTTGCAAAGTAATATTGTAACAATATTTTAGTGTGCTGAACCATTTTGATTCAATTGGTGGAGAAAATTGGGTGGAAAACATGGACAAACAAGGACCGATCTTGTTTCATACACAAGTCTGGGGTTGAACAGTCTATAACAGGTTGAGTTAGCTGGCCACTGTAATGTGTATGTCCAAGTATTAGTGTACATTGCGAGGTATTTAATCTCATAACCTGATAACACTTGTTTGGATTGCTACCACATTCACGCCTCATCCACGCAGCTGCCACCAGAGGGCGGCTGCCCTTTCATTTTTTCAGTCATGTACCAGTGTATGTGACAGTCCACGACCCGCTTCTGATAATCGGGTGCACAAGTTCAACCTCATGGTACCTTTGTCGTTAATATGGTAACAGAACACAATTCAGTCACAGGAAAAATTTTACCATTTTTACATAATGGATACGATATGAAATAAGAGATATCATGAGCACTTTTACTGATGACGATGTATACAGAAAGGTAAATTACTGCCCTCCAATGGTCGCAAGGTTACTGCCAGGTAGGAGTTCTGATATTGAAAGGTAATCATGAATGCAAACTTATATTTAATCATCCATAGAGCACATAGATGAGAAAGGAAAATTAACTGTTTGTTCAGACTTTTATATACCGTAGGCGTAGGCTGTAGCTGTTTCCGAGAATGCTCGAATTTCAAACACTACAAGACCTGGCCCAACCTGACGTAAATTCCAATTTATTGCATTCATGCTTGTTCTTGTTGAATGAAATCTAGACATTTTTTACAGGAAATATATCTTTTGCAACGAAATAACATGGTTCAAACGGCAGGTTGGGATCGTCTGCACTCCCAGCAGTACTGGCGGCGGTGCGGTTCTGGTCGTCCCCTCATATGTGTAAGGCTGAACGATCTTTTCCTCAGCTGCTTCAGCTTTTCTTATTAATTCCTCTTCATCCTCATCAGACCACATACATGAAAAACACAACCCAGAGTTTCCGAAATCACTATGCTCTGTTCTATCTGCCATGACTCTTGGCAAACTAAAGGCACTCTGGTTCATAACACATGCACCATGTGGGTTGCATTTGTGATATCACTAACACTTTTCAACATCAGGCCATTATCGGAGAAAATTCCCGCGCTTTCCTATCGCAAACGTGGGGCACTTTTTGAGCTAAAAAAAGCACTATTCGAATATGAAATTTCAATCGCATGTCTATTTTGCAAATTTGTTTGTGTATCTAACATATCCAAAAAGTCATTGTACTACCGCTTGTGGACCGGCCGCCCTCACTTTGTAACTTCGGAAAAAAATAAGGTGTTGGTTCGTTGGTAACTGTTATTTTTTTTCATACAAAGGAACAGACTCGAATTTTAAGCCCGTAACTTTCCCTCGAAAGACTGCAACACCAAGACATGAACTTTATATTCTAAACGAATATGGTGATATAATTCAATACAAGCATTAAGCATTGTCTCTAAGTTTTCCAGATGCAGCAAACGAACGTTATGAGATTCTCGGTCACAATCTTATTATGAAATTTTGTACTATTTACCAGTCCGCAAATTGCTTTCTAGAATTAAATTTGCTTAATGCCCGCCACAAATCATTTTTATAGTATTTTATTTTGTTTTATTATGTTATGTTATGCTAGGTTTCGTTTCGTTTCGATTCGATTCAATTATTTTTTTTTTATTATTTTTTTTATTTATTTATTTATTTATTTATTTATTTATTTATTTATTTATTTATTTATTTATTTATTTGTTTATTTATTTATTTATTTGGGGGGAGGTGGAGTGGGGGTACTCGTTCACTGCAAGTGGCAATTTATTTATTTACTTATTTATTTGTTTGTTTGTTTGTTTGTTTGTTTGTTTGGGGGGAGGGTGGAGGTGGACTGGGGATACTCGTTCACTGCAAGTGGCAATTGGCTTGCTGATATAAATTTGTAAAGTAGTGACAGGGCACCTTGCGTAATAGCAGGTACAGAAAGGACGCTGGCATGCTCCCCAGCACAGCATGAGCATGTACCATGAATACGGCATAGTCTGGCCAGTGGCAGAGAATCTCTAGGATTGAAGTTACTCGTCCCTTTAACCAGTGATAACCAGGACTGTTATTGACTGTACCAGAAAGAACACACAGTGTCGTGAAATGACAAAGGTTATGCAAATGTGCACACCCTCATCCTCACCCCGCACCCGGTCCCCTTCTGCAGCAGGATGGAAAAGTTTTCCTGGTTGACATCGGATACCCTTTGCAAGCCTTTTGCCATTGTCCGTTGAAGTATTAATTAATAACCTGGATGGTCCCACTTTAATAAGTCTTTGTCTGATGAATGAGGAGTCGCATAGTTGGTATCATACATTCCCTTGAAGTCTTTCAGCTTTTGTGCAGTAAAGTCAATAAAGTATCATTTAACAAACAACACAATTCTAACTTTAATACGATGCGATCTGAGGACGACGTAGCATTAAATAAAGAATTCAGTGGCATTCATCAACATGAGTCCATAACTGTATATGACAGGACGCCTCCCAACTATCACACTAAAAACCACACCGAGACATTTTGGTATCGAGTACGGCAGAGGCACAGAAGAGTGCATGTTATGTGTGGTTCGGGAGACAAGCCTCACCAAAGTATGAGCATGCTTGGAACGTGCGTTGGGTGACAGCGTTACTTTGTGGTTGAGAGTCGACTTTGGAGTAATACAGATTGTTCAATTTGAGCATAGCCGTGTACATGAAGCTATTGACTTGCGGCACAAGGGACTGTCGTTCATACATAAACACACGTGTCAGCAGAGGCCCTGGGACTTATAGTTTGAATTAAACTGAACCATATTTCTTATTTCAATCCGTAGACATACATAAATGATTGCTGTCACATAAATGGAAGTTCTGATAGCAGTAAAATACATTGAGCTGTGCCCCCAATGGAAGTGAGTAATTTTATTTGTTACTTCTGGTGTCTACACTCTTGACACTCTTTTTCTCTGCTTTGCAAATGTTACGACCACTCCCGATTAAAACAATAAAAAAATCTAACAGTACTAGTTACAATTGCACATAGTATACATGATACGGTTTGACGGCCGTAACTTCTGCATTCTTGTCTCACTTTGACAAATCGTTTTGTTTATATATATATATATATATCCGTCACAACTGAGAAAAGAGTTATGAAATTGAACCCACCTTAACACAAAGATGCGAGTGCGAAGGCACGGAGCTGGAGGGGGCGGGGGACCTCCCCCGGAAAATTTTTAAAAATAGATGCTCTCAGATGTGTTTTCCTGGTATTTGCGACTGCATTTTCATGAGGACCATTTGAATTTTCAGGGATGCAAACTTCACTAAACTGGGCTCCACAAATCAAATTCCGCTGTATATCTGATTCAATCCACATAAAAATGATCCAAATAAAATATGAGTCAGTGACAAATAATTCCTGGATATATGTATTTGTGACCTTTACCTGCTAAAATATATTCTTACTGGTAATCAACATTATGATGACATGGTCATACCTAATTAACTCTTTCAATTCCAAGTTTAAGCCTGAGTCAACAGCTATTCTTGGCGCACTTCCCACGCAGTGCGGGCAGATTCTGCCAAGAATAGCTGTTTGCCAGAACCAAACTTTATCCTAAGTCTATTATCTTAAGTCTAGCCGTGTTTGTGTTTGAATAAAAGAGCTTTGCATGAGGAATTTGAATATCATTTAATTACAGTGATTCAAATTTAAGACTTAGTGTGAATAAAGTCTCTTACAGTAACAAAGAAAACAAGTATAGGCAGACAAAAACAAATAATATGCCTACATTAACTGATTTAAAAGTCCATTTATTATAAAGTTACAGATCTTTTAGTAGCAAGTATATCCAGTCGCTTTCATACTTTACCTGAAAGTGAAGTTCTTGAAAAAAGGCTAACTTTTAAAATTTCTAATTGAAATACAGAAGCAGCTCAATTTAAGTATCGCTCGGCTTACTAAGCCAAGGAATAAAATTAACTCCAGTGGTGTAAGCCATGTGGTCCTTTGAGTAATTTATATATTTGCATTGAAATTTAGAAACTATTTCGGAGTTAATTCATAGGCAATATTATGATATTGCCTATGGATTTACAAGGTCTTAAAAAGGAGGATAAACGAATTACGCAAGGAGTCGTCCTTCAGATTTCTTTTAAAGGCCTAAGTGATTTTTCTCATAGTGCCTCACATTTGTGACAAAGTCAGAAATTTTAACGTAAATTAGATTATCGTGGCTTCAGAAAGCTTAGCAATAGGCCTAACTTAGATTAAGATTAGTAATAGATGAAGACAAAGGTTGACATAAGTTTCCCTCTGTTTAGGCATATATAAGCCCAGTTATTACTATGGCTTTACTACCGGTATGTCCATAGCTTCATTCAGTGCGTCACGAAAGTTAACCATATGGCATGTACTCTGTGCGCTATGAATGTGGATAATATCTACGGTAACACAAAGAGTCACTTACAGTCGGTGTAGACCTATCGTTATGATAATCATTTAGGATTAATGAGTACACCTAATAACTTACCTTTAAAATAAATTGTTCATTTGACGTGAGTCGCGCTTGTCGGGCTTCCACGGTTACGCCCTGCCGAGTGCTGGCCGTCTCTGACTGCATCATACGCAGTAGGGCGTGTTATGCCACGTATACGCAAGCTACGGACAATGTCGGCTGATTTGATCCAGACGGCATTTTCGGCATCTATAGGCATTGAAAAAAAAGGCAAGAGCAGGGAGGGGTTCCCCCCCTCCCTTCCTAGATGCGCGCCTGGCAAGCAGTACAAAGGTGGCAATGATGAGCAAGAGGCAAAGACGGCGTGAAAATTGCAAGATTGTCTGCTAGGCAACCGCTTGCTCGTAAACAATGTATTTCGTCAACAGAATCACGTGCCCACGTGTGGAGATGCTTATGGCACTGTGGTATTTTTTACTTGGCTATTGTATTGTATTGTATTGTAAACATATTTGTTTCGAAGAAAACTGGATTGCCCAATAGCATTTGAGTGGCTAATCGAGGAGGTCTCCAGACATATACACATACAGAATGCTTTTTCCAAGACGCACGGGACAATACAACATTTTGTTGGCAGGTACATTCACACAGATGGTTACAGAAAACAGGGGTAACAATACACCTGTTTGCAGCTAAGTTTGCATAGATGATTACAGAAGACGAGGATAACATTAAATCAATAATACCAAGTATGCCCTCCCTCTCGATGGCAGGCCCTTGGTAATACATAGATATCAGTCGACGTGTCGTCTGCTCTGGATAATATAGAATTGTACTGCAGCAAAAATATCAGCGTTTGATTCATCCGTAAGATCAACACTACCAAATAGCATGATTTCCATGAGTCTATTGCTATGTAGGTTGAGTAATAAGTTTGGATGAGCACCAGGAGCTAGCACATTAGTAACTGATCTCAGCAGTTGCAGTCTGGGTAAATCATACACTGGACAAAACAGAAGAAAAAGACTTGTATCCTCTTTTAAGAAGTCGCACGCGCAAGCTGCAGAGGGCAAAATATTGAACTCGTATAAGTGAAAATGAAGTTTTGATAGTCTTAGGCATAGCTGTGTAGGAACCATGTTAGCAAAACGATCCCCGAATGTGAAATATTTTGGAATTTTGTGGCGGAAAAACAGAAGTTTTGTTAATTTTGTCTTGAAGATTGACAGAGTGGGAGATATTTTAACTTCGTCCGGCAGTTTATTCCATAGGGATATAGTAGAGGGCAGAAACGAATTAGAATTGTATTTGTGTCTTTTTGTCCAGGGCAGAAACGAATTAGAATTGTATTTGTGTCTTTTTGTCCAGGGCAGAAACGAATTAGAATTGTATTTGTGTCTTTTTGTCCAAAACCACTTCCTAGTAGTCATTACCCTATTCCGCAGTCCGAACTCTTTACTCTCCATAATTAAACTGTCCCTGTCTAACTTATATACATAGAAGTTCTATTGTCCATATTGCACACGTTCCCCTGTAAAATTTTGACATAGGCTGTATTAGCCCAAATAAATTAAAGGATCTTCAGCGGGTAACTACTCAACATGTTTCGGAGCCTTATACCCGTACATGTCTCTCTGAGCAACGGCTCCTTGTCTAAGCTAAATATTCAGCAAAAACAACCCACATAATAATGAATAAATATGAACGTGGCAATTGATGAATTAGCTAAATATGTGAAGTTTTGCTTATAAATGCAGAGCTTCATACCAAAGAACATTACCTGTCAAACAAACCATAATTACCAAATTTGCATAGTACAGGTTCAGATAAGAACAATTTTTCTACACTTGATTAGTCTAAGTTGAAGGGAATTTCGGAGCGGGCGGCCTGCTTGGGTGAGAACGTAATTGGGGATAAGGTCATACAGGTAGGGAGGGGTGAGTTTATTCAGCATCTTATACAGAAGTGTTAATTTGTAGAATTTCCTGCGCGTGTGCAACGGCTCCCAAATATTTCAGCTAGAAGCCTATCTTTTGATGTAAATCCCATAGCACCAGTGCAAATTCTGGCTGCTTCGTACTGTAACCCTTCCAGCAGATCGGATAGTTCTCGGCTGCAATTATCAAACAGAACGCACCCATATTCCAAAATCGGGCGAAGTAACGGACAAAGACAGTTCTTCCAGGGTTTCCCTAGAAAGTTTAAATTTTAAGTCTTTTTAGGAGATACAAGCGTTTGCTTGCTTTCGTGACAATGCGGTTTATATGGAGGTGCCACGTTAAGTTGTGAGAAAGAGGAATGCCTAAATGGGCGTGGCTTGAAGCTTCAGGTATTGCAGAATAACCAAGGTACAGGGTAGGATGATTTTCTTTGTTTCTTTAAGAAGAGAACAGAACGAAGAGGGATTTGATAGCGCTAAAGGTCATTCGCCACAGCCAACCCCAGCTGGATAGGCGACCAAGATCAGAATTAATACGAGCTCCAGAAGCTTCACGATCATGGGCAATTTCAAGAATGCTGGTGTCATCTGCTAAGAGCCTTATGTCACAGGTTATATTATCAACAATGTCATTAATGTAAATTAAGAATAGGAGAGGCCCAAAGATAGAGCCCTGGGGTACACCAGCTTCGATAGGTAACCATGAAGAGCTTTGACAATGTATGACAACCCTTTGCTGGCGATTACTGAGATAACTTTCAAACCATTTGATGATGGGTGTGGTAATGCCAAGTTGACGCATTTTGAAGAGAAGACCTACATGCCATACACGGTCAAAAGTTTTGCATATGTCGAGAAAAGCCATTCTGGCCTCTTTGCTAGGTTCCAAACCGTTATAGATTTTATGCACGATACTGATTAGTTGGTTTATTGTGCAATCGTTGGAGACGAAGCAGGAATTTTGCCTGGTCAAGAGGTTATTTTCTATTAAATACTCATAGAGTTTGTTAGACACCAATCTTTCAAAGACCATAGAAACGTTACGTAATAGGGATATTGGCCTGTATTTCAATTTAAGCTGCATATCAGATTTCTTGCAAACAGGACAGATATTTGACTTTTTCCATTGCATGGGGAATTCACCAACGGACAGTGAACTGTTAAACAATTTGGTTAAAGACTTATGAATGCCAGGAGCAGATTGTTTCAGCAAGAAGTTACTATTATGAATGCCAGGAGCAGATTGTTTCAGCAAGAAGTTACTAAGACCATCAGGGCCTGTTGCAGAAGTAGTTTTAAGTGAGACAAGAACTTTACAAGCATCGTTTTCGTTTACGTCGAGAGGTTGCAACCTGGAATCTGTCCGATATTCAAAAACTGGCAAGGCGAGTGGGTCGTTCTCTTGAGGAATCCTGCACTGGCTGGCAAAAAATTGATTGAAGAATTCAGCTTTCTCGCTATTGTTGGATATAACTATGTCGTTTTCAATCAGAGGTGGAATGTTTGGATGTAGTTTGCAGCCCAATACTTAGTAAGGTTCCACCACCTATTGTCATATATTTCTTTGCTGTCTAGCTCTGCGCGAAGTTTGGAGAAATATACCCCGATAGCCTTCTTATTCGCCGAAACAGAAATATTGCGTTACTGCTTATAAAACTGGTAGAGTCTATCCGTGGTAGGGGATGGGTTTCTATTGTCTTTCTCTGCAGATTTTTTGTATTTTTTCCAGGCGCGATTCCGTCTTCGAATTAGGCGTTTGGTATTGTTGGTAATCCACGGTTTATCTTTAGGCCTAATGAGAACATCTTTACAAGGTATAAGTTCTTTGGCGGTATCACGAAAGAGTTGGGTCCAAGACTCGACTTGATCTTCAACTGCAGTAAACAAGTCAATGCCAACGTCACAGGGGGCATTTGACATTGTCTCATTCAGGTCATTAAATTTTCTTCTTTTATAATCCCAAACGGTTCTTTTCAAAGCTAGGTCGTTAGGAAAGGAAATTGAAATGATACAAAATATAACCGAATGATTGCAACTAGCTATTGGGGGAAGCACACCACTATTTACAATAAATCCGGGGAGTCACTTATTAGGAGATCTATAAAACTATTGGAGAAGTCGGTTCAACGCATAGGTTCATCTATAATTTGAAATATATGATTGCGTGTTACTAGGTCAACAAGCTTCGTGCCTAGCTCGCTATCGGCATGATCAGAATCCCAACGGCAGTAGCGATCATTAAAGTCGCCAGTAATTATGAGAATTCTGGGGTTTAATTCCAAGACTATGGCTAAGGTAGATTATGTAGAAATGCGTCCCTTTCGATCGCAAACTGACCGGGTGGACGGTAGTACGCCTCGACAAGAGCCCAACCACGATTTGTAGAAATTTCAGCCCATACGCATTCACAATGTTGTGATTCAAGAACAAAACGGAGGGTGATGGGTAGAGAATCCGTAGCATAAATGGCAACGCCACTACCAAGGCCGGCCCGATCCCTTAGAAGGGGAAGCTGATAGCCTTGCATTAATATTAATTGGTCTGGGTAGCTCAAATCGAGCCACGTTTCAGATAACGTGATTATATCCATATTTTCAGTTTGGGCGAGAAAGTTAAGTTCGTCCAGCTTTCCATCACTTTTGAGACTACGAATATTGATGTGACAGAGCCTAACTTTTTTAATGTTGTGCGGACCTGGATTTACATGGGTGTCAACGGCTGACAAGAAAAAGTAATGAAGTAATAAAGGCGTGTCGCATGCAGAAATAAGTAGAGTGTAGCAGTATCAGAAATAATAGGGCAAGGAGTGACAGAGATGCGCCAATCTGATCTACAGCGCATTGATCAATGACAATTTTCAGCAGTAATTTGGAAATGTGAAATAACCCAATGGCCGCTCTGTATTGTTCAAGAAAACAACCCATGACTGAGTGGCATACGAGAAGTTTTGCCTGCAACTACTGAGAAGTGTTGTGTGCTCGTTTCTGCCGCAAAAGTAACAAGAATATCGCGTAAAAAATGGATTTCCAGATAACCATAATCATTTAAACAAAACCTGTGGTAGGAAAACGGTATATATGTAATTTAGCGAGCAGACTAACAAAAATAAGAAACACATATATGACAAAAGCGAAGAAAAGCTAATGTAGGTAGCAAGGTAAGGATCATATGCAAAAACAATTGAATGACTGGATGTAACAATGATGTACAAGTATCATTAGATATGTAATAACGAGGTTGACAGGAATAAGCCTCGTGTTATATGACTCAAGTTGGATGGCGTACGGAGGAGCATACAATGGTGAGTACACCAGTTTCGTATAAAGCATTTGGTTGCATTAATACTGTAAAACTAGGATTTTATGTGCATCAAAGTACCAATAAACGAAGAAAATGCTTAGGTGCTTAGAAATGTATGTTGTCCTATCATAAAATATGTTTTGTACATGTTACAAGTCCGGAAATACATAAGCATAGACCAGATCACATAAAATATAACTGTAGGACTGAGCAATAATAAATTAAATGTATCAGTTAGATGTATAGTAACGAGGTTGAAAAGAATAAGCCTCAGGTACTGAGACTCAGGTTAGATGACGTACGTGGGAACAACCCATGGTAGGTATACACAATTCCTGACAAGCGTTTAAGTTGCAAGTATTCCAATAAAACTAGGATTCAATATGCATCAGAATACTAATAACCATAAGATATGCTCAGCAATACACGTTTTCGCAACAATAGATCTACGTTGATTGAGTTGGAAGTCAGAAAGTACATAAACACATGCCCGACCACGTATTGTATCTAGCTATAAACAAGACGGATGCAATAATAATATAAGCGTATCAATTTAAACATATAACATGAGAATGAAAAGAAAAGAAAAAGTCCTATTATTGTGTGCTGAAGGTATGTGATGTACGTTTGAACATCCGATGGCGCGTAGGTACGCCAATTCTGCACTGGCTATTGGCTGTATAACTAAGAAGCGGATTCTATTACAGTAAAACCTCTCTAACCCAACACCTCCGTATAGCGAACACCTCTCAAAAGTGAACACCATTTCTCGGTCCCAAATATATACTTTCAATGCTATTAAACCTCCCTATACCGAACACCTCACTATACTGAACACTTTTTTCCGGTCCCAAGGGTGTTCTGTATAGGGAGGTTTTACTCTATTACTACATTCATTAGAATACAAAAAAAGATTAAGAGAATATGCTTTGAAATACATATTGACGCAGCACTACAGCTACGATGTGTGTATGTTGGAGGTAAAACTACATAAGCAGACTGTGATCAGGTACAGCGTAATCAATGGCTTAAGAACGACAATTGAACCCGATCGTTTACTGTCAAACAGCTGATCAGCGGAAAGTGGGAAAACATATACAACCATACGAAAATAGCAAGTAATGCATGCAGCATATCTCAGCATATGTATGAGATCATGGTATGTAAACAGCGAGTGTAACCACATGCATTGTCATAATGGGCTTGTTTTGTTAGGCCAAAATAACAAAGAGTTGAACCCCGTGGTCTGCAGGGACAAACCATTGGTACGACAAATAAGATAGCATTTGATCACTCCAATACGCACACCGTATGCATCTAGCAAATTTTAAGAGAATACGTTTGGAAATGCCTTTTTGGTTTAGTACCCAGAATTAAACACAGACCGAAGACCGGGTTATCCAAAACAATAGTTCTTACAAGGCCACGTTGCATACCGGGTTACGTACTTCGAACAGCTGACCGGCAGCTCGGAATACAAACATACAGCATTACAATGCAGAAGTAAACACAGGCCGAGACAAGGTTCGTGCAAGGTCGTATTGCGTGACTGAGTAACGTACCTCGAACTGCTTGCCAGCCGTCCAAAGACACAAACCAGCAGCGTAACAGTATAGGGTAGACTTACATCATCTGAGTGGCTTTTTGATATATGCAGCATTAAAAAATTAACATGATTTAAGTATTGCAAAAAGACTAAGATCATAGTCAACAAGCTGGCAGTGAATGTACGTGTTGAAGTCAATAGATGTAGGCTATCTCTCGCAAATCTGGGTATAGATGCTTCCAGATATAAGCAAAAGTGAGAAGTAATATTCCAGAAATATACGGGTAGACCATTAGTTTAAACCATATTTGGATTTGAACTGGATGCACCCAGTGGTAGACATACTGCCAATCATTGAAGCACATGACTGAATATACAAGCACATGTCAGTGTATGGCATTGTGGATCTCAGCACTGGCAAGTGAAGTAACAATTTTACCGTATAAAGGACCCTAAAAGACACGATCATGTGTTCTCATGGATTCCAATATACTTGGTATAGTAGACGTAATATGTAAGCACAGACTACAAAACATGCACGTGTCCTTGTGTACCTCAGAAACTCCAATGGCAGTTAAATCAAAATGGACAGGCAAACCAGAACAATGAATTTACATGGTTATGAAGGTGAAATGACCCTGTATACTTGCGCGTGTCCGTACAAAACCGTCGGGGGAACTATAGATACTGACAGTTGACTTTGATTGTTGCTAGGAAGATCACGTGCATACGCACTTACCTTTCACCAGGAAAAGGGAGACAGGGCAATGTAACTTTAACAAGGTAGTAAGCCAGACTGGTGAAATACTGTACACAAGTAGACCCTTTTATTG
Organism: Hermodice carunculata; assembly: GCA_964020975.1. NCBI lineage: Eukaryota > Metazoa > Annelida > Polychaeta > Eunicida > Amphinomidae > Hermodice > Hermodice carunculata. The sequence continues at coordinate 83,717,116 of OZ026627.1, read as the reverse complement.
TGAAGTATGTACTTATTGACTTGTGACAATGAACTTCATCATGTAAATTACATTCATGGTACAACCAAATGGCCTTTCTGGGTACAACTATTTTGGCCATGCACAAAAGTAGTTATGCAAAGCTTCAATATTTACAACAGAAAGTATGGTAAGTGCACGATTGCGAACATATACGTATATAGCAATAAATACAACAGTCTGTTCAGGAGAGTCCTTCATATCATGGATTTGCACGACGGGGCCCGACTGGTCACGTACCCATGGATTCTGTTCACGAATAAAAAGTCTCCCATCCTTTGACCAACATGACTGAATCTTACCTTGCCTTTTCAGACCACGAGCCAAGTACATTATGTGCGCTCTTTTGCCCGTAAGGTCCTCGGTAATAAAAATGTTCTTGTTCTTTTTCCGAGCTTCATAGACGCGTTGTCTTGCCCTGTAGGATATTAATTTGACGATGATCGCTCTTGGCTTGACACTATTAGGCTTGCCCACACGATGCGATCAAGAAATGTCACTTGGATTGAACCGTACACCGAGCGTAGCAATCTGATCAAGGACAATCTTGTCCGTGTCCTCGCCTGCTTTCTTGGACTCTTTGGACCGAATGCGCACGGCATTTCGACAGCCATACTGTTGAAGCTCATCAAGGTTTAGCTCAGCCTCAGTAAGTCTTTTCTCGCATTCTGTGTATTTATCAGCAAGTTTCTCAGCCGATAAAGCCTAGTTGTCACGTCTGCAAGTTGTGTCTCAAGCTGACCAACTTTAGTTTCCAAATCAGAGATCGTCTTCTCATAGCTAGACTTGATGGCTTCCCCAATGATTTTTCGCAACCAGACCTCAACTTTTGGACTAATGAACACTACAAAAAAGTTCTCTTGCTCACTGGTAAGTTGCTGAGCATCACTGGCTGGAAGGGCAGGAACCTCGGGTGAAATATTTGACTCACCATCGGTACCCCCGCGAGGTTTTACTGCAGGTGGAGATTCTCCAGTAGGCGAATCCCATGGGCGAACTGGACGTTAACTGGAACTCGAAGATGTGGGATTTTGTGTGCTTGACATGCCTACAGCGTCGCCAGTTAGTTTGGGTATGCCGAAATCCTCATTTTTCTTGTATTCGACATTGTCCATTTAATCACAGACAAAGATGTCAACTTGTACTACGTGGCGGGAAAATCCAAGGAGAGAATATCGTTCAAAAATGGTTCAAAAAGTAATCATTCCCACCGGTCCGGCAATCCAGAAAAGTGCAGTATGATCACACTTCAATATCTATCCCATTGAAACGCTTGAGGAATATATCAGACACTTAAATCCACGAAAGGTCGGGTAAATTTGTCCACCCGAAGAAAAGACCGTGTGATCTTGTGTACGACCCTAGCCTTGTTTTTGATTAGTTATGCGTTCATGAATACGGTCTGAGCAAGATTCTTAGTAAAGCACGTCAATCTTACAGCAAGATTTTTTATGAATACGGCCCCTGAACCTTATCAACACAAGTTTCAGAAATCATGGAAAGACTTTGCAATTACTGTTGTTGGAATGGCAAAAGTTTCGTGTCAGACAGAACACAATAGAATGCATTGGTTGAGGTGGGGCCAAAGCCTGCATGAGGTCCTGGTGTTCCTCAACCGCAGATACTGTGGTTGTGCTTTGCGTCAACTCAATTCTGAGGTTCAACAAGAAGCGGTCCATGCTCAGGCGAGAGGGCCAGGTTAATTTCCACAAGATAGTATACATATGAATCGGGGCATTAAAGTATGCTAAGACAAAAATTTTACTGCCTTGCAGTTATTGACAGAACACTCTGCAGTAAGTTTGACCTGATGTGTGGTTCAGTATCATGAATCCACTTAAATTCTGGATTGAAGGTTATAGTGAAGATTGCCTCGCAAACAGTATAGGGACTGAATAGTACCCTGGATTAGATGTTTTTACAGCAGACCTATACGATAAATTGTGAAATGACATAGACAGCATGGTTGTCAGCAGTTTAACGTGTACACTTAGAAACCAAATTGTTTTCATTGATCAACAGGATAAAATTATGTCCGGCATGTTATTATTTATTCACCTTGGACAGCTTTCCATATCCTTGGACAAGTTGGTGTAAGTGAAATTGATGAAATGCTTTCTGTCGTTACGTTTGGACTAAAACTTCCATGACGCGACATTAAAACTACAAAAAGAGCGGCAGGTCCTGTTTATAATAACAAATTCTTAGAGATTTTTGCAGTTTTAATGTAGTATGAGGCAAGGAGTTCCTGTTGTCGCTTTTAAGTTATTTTACCGCTAGAGCCATTTGCCATCATGATAAGGGGCGATGACGATATTCTATGTTTCATGTTTGTTCAGTCAAGAAAGTTGCGAAATAATCGGTAAGCAGATGATATTTTTTGTCTCTGACCAGATATATACCGTTTGTGGTTTAAGGTTTTTGAAGGGTTCAAGAAACATTCATGACTGCGTTCTAATGTAGAGAAACAGTTGTGTTATACAGGTTGCAGTTCATAAATATGACGAAGATTTGTATTTACTCTTGTTTTGGACAGACGACAAGAAAATACAATATATTGGGACATTGAGTATTACCTTTCAGTAAGATGAAACTTAAACCTGTAAACTGAATTTTAATTTCAAAACAACACTCATCTAAATAATTAAAAAAACTGAACACGATAGACCTGCATTGGCAAAAAAAAAAAAATAGTGAAAGGAACAAGTTCATTATAACTCTATAAAATGAAGGGGGCGTCATACATGTTCACTGGAATATACCATCCATGAGTGCGTCCTTTGTGAACAATCTGTCGAAAGATATCAAAATATCAAGGATAGCAAGGACAGTGAAGTAAGAAAACATGAAACCGAGGCGGAGTGTACACTCACGGAGTATGCTAATTAATTGTTTCATAATTTATATGCCAGTTTCTTCTTAACTTTATTTCCAGTAGTAGTTATACAAGTCATCATGTTTACGCAAGTTAATGTAAGTGAATTGTGGCCAATATAGCTTAAAAGGACTGAAATATGTTCATTGAACAGGAAAAACAATTATTATACTCATAATCTATGATTTCATCCTATTCAAGCGAGGAATGTGTACTTTATTCGTGCCCGAGAAGAGTTTGAATTGCTCCTATGCACATTTCGTTATTGGCCTTGGACATATATAACAGAAGAAGCAGTAATGCTCCCGGACTCCAAAATTATTTCATACATACCCCTGTGGTCGGTACACACGCAGCCTGCACAAAGACGCGCGCAAAAACACCCGTGCACCCCCAACCGCAAGCATATATATATATATATATATATATATATATATATATATATATATATATATATATATATATATCAGCTAGGCGACTGGCGCCAAAGGTTGCAGGTTCGAGTCCCGCTCGTTCCAAACATAATATATATATATATATATATATATATATATATATATATATATATATATATATATATATATATATATATATTTATATATATATATATTTATATATATATGTATATATATATATATATATATATATATATATATATATATATATATATATATATATATATATATATAATAAAAAATGTAGATATTATACATGGGAATTAAAAATATAGACAAACTACGTAAGCATGTAAGCTAACACAGTAAAGTGTCCCGTATTGTACATCTGTTATTCCCCAACGATGTCATTTAGCATTATCGCAACAAGCTTGTAGTACAAGTACGTGACTGGAAACATATTTTGTTCCGGATATCTTGTGTGTCTTTTGAACAGTAATGTTGACGCCTCTCATCTCGATACGCTAAAAGGGTTGAGATTGTTGTAAGTCTGCCCCTGATTATTAACAAAATACCTTCGAACAAACTGTTCATCAAAACATGACAAAATTATTTCAGATACGGAGATCCAAAATTTGTTTCCATTGGTGCCCAGATCAATGTGTTTTACTCCTATGGGAACCTTTATTCATTTTATATCAAAAGTGCATCAATGTCTTCATATTGTGAAAATATAATTCAATAGACCTGTTCATACCGACTTGTACCAAACTTTTCCGAGCCCTGATTAGTTAATATGCATTCCATTGTTGGCCTGGTTGTCCAATTAGCAAGTGGCCGAGTCGGACCCACGCTTTCATATGTTCACAATGCATGCCACGGCTAACGCTGGTGATTACAGCATGGATTGTGCTGAACAGTGCAAACTTTTACCTAAAATGTCACATCAGTGGTGAAATGTGCATGTTTAGTTTGCTGACGGTTTGACTTTTCATTAAACCCAAGCACATCCTGTGTTTTACTTTCTGATCCTTCCACGTTAAACCCAACCAGCGTGGGCGAGCACAAAATGTAAACGTAACAGTATTTATTGGTAGTATCCGGTAACACTGTTCCGGTATTACCAAGCCCTAGAGGTACAATACAGCAGAAAGTAAAAGCCACTAGTCGTGCGATTCACTCTAACCTACCTTGACCTCATCAAGCTTGACCTCATATCTTTCCGTACCATCAAATTACATGAATAAAGTTCATATATAGTGTACAAATGTGAGAATTTTAACTTTTCAGAAGCCATCCAATACAGAGACAGAATATAGAATGAATGTATGTTATATATATATATATATATATATATATATATATATATATATATATATATATATATATATATATATATATATATATATATATATATATATATATATATAATGTTGCTTATTTCCTGTACTGTGTACTGGAGGTCAACTGTTTTTATGCGGTTTCTACTACAGCATTTTTATTTCTTGTGCCAGTGCATCAGGACCCCGTGCAGAGTAAAAGAAGCGTCCAAAACTACCTATTTTAAAGACAGTTTCTTAAAAGATTCCATCCTTAAAGATTCTTCTACTACGACCCCATGCCTCCACGCCCGGAGATACAATTCACGCTTCGCGCTGTGTATGTCTTAAGCCCAACGCGAATTTCACGCTCTGGGGCGTCAGCGTCTTAAAGGCGGCATCTGTCTGTCCAATGGTCGGGTGGGCCTCACAGGAATACCCATTTCATTTGTTTCAGTATTGCGGCCGTTATTACGCATCACTAAATTGTCACTTTCTTCAGGCATCAAAAATGTTACAGGTATTCACAATGTTACAATGAAGTGGTATTATATATTTATCTGCATTACGCTTTTCAAAATTACAAGTGTCGCTATAATTATCAAAAATCTGACCAAATATCCTGCCGCATCAATATTCACTTATATTATAATTTATTATAGCTAATGTATGGATGGGTCTTTTCGGTAACAACTCTGTAGAACCCATGTTATGTGTATGAAATGGCAGGGACTATACTTAAAGTTTTTCATGAGGGGAAAGATCTAGGAGTTTTGATAACAAATACATTTTATTTTTCTAAGCATACAGCCATAGGAGCTGTAGAGGCTAGCAATGCCTTGGGTATGATACAACCTACTATTACCTTCATAGATAATCACTGCTTATTCTCTATAATACTTCTATGCACCCACACCTTGAGTATTGTGCGCAGGCATGCTCTGCATATTTGACAAAAAGATATTGAAGTACTTGAGAAGGTTCAGAGAAGAGCTGCTTAGTTAGCACTGGAATTGACAAATTGGATATGAGACGAGATTCAAGGAATTAAAGTTGACAACTTTGGAAAACCGTGGGATACGTGGTTATTTATTAGAAGTGTACCAGGTTATAAATGGTTATGAAGCTTTGAATTTTGAGATTTTTTCCAGAAAAGGAGTTAACCAGGTCTAAGGGGACACAGCTGCACATTAGAACTTTCAAAAAGTCGTTACAATCTCAGAAAATTTGTTTTTGTAACAGGATAGTCTGTTTTTGAATTGGCCTATCTTAATACATAGTCAATGCACCAGTATTAACTGCTCTAAGAACAACTATGATCATTGCTGTTTTAGGTGGTAACCAAGTTTTATCTTTATCTTGATTTATATGTATATGTGTTTTTATATTTTGAAGAGCTTATGGCCCGGCATACTCATGATGTAAGCTTTACATGTACAGTGAAACCTGTCTATTGTGGACACCTCTGGGACTGGCAAAAAGTGTCCACAGTTGACAGGTGTCCACAATAGACAGGTGTTTGTAACAAGAAGATTGACCATTTGGTCATGAATATAACTGTCCACATTATACAGGTGTCCGCATTATAGAGGTGTCCACAAGGACAGGTTTTACTGTACTTTGTACAGTTTTCACACGAAATAAATGAATTATGAATATATGACGCCTGACTGGGCTAGTGATGCATGCTTGAACTTTCTTGAACTATGTATGGCCAGTTCAGAAAATGATAACTGTATTTTTAACTGCCCTCTAGTACAGGTACTTTTGGCGGGATGTTGTGGACGGACACTTTTATCACAGTCCAGAAATGAAAATCCTTAACGGGAATCAGCAAACCCGAAGGTGCAATATGTTGAAGACTCTTTAAGGACTAGGGTCTTCTCTAAGACAGCCTTAAAGTATTTCGACTCCTGAAAGATTGCTTTTAAGCTTTAGGATCATTTAAGACAACATCAAATTGTTTGGATCCTTAAAACACCTCTTTTTGACTCCTTAAAGACAGCCTTTAAGTTTCCCAACTGTTGATTTCAACAACTGTCAGTGGCGAGCCTCTGCAGTTCTCACAAATGATGCGCATGACGGAAAAAGACACATGTCTAGACCCTGTTTTTCAGCCTTTCCGTACGGTGCAGTGGTTTAAAAATTTACGCATGTGTGTCTCATGCCAATTACAGTGGACACCCCCCCCCCCCCCCATCCCTTCCACAACGGTCTTCTTAGAAGGTATCAAATACAGCAAATGATGCTGGAAAGCAATTCTTAAAAAAGGCAGAAAAATAAGACAAAATGTCAGAAAAGATATTGTGATGGATGGACAATACAAAATAAAAATGTGCCCTATGACGTGTATTTATGTGGATTTTTAATGAATGCGTGCTACCTGTCCGTATTGTCGATACTTCCATGTAGCAAATAAATTTCATTTCGTTGTGTTGTACTTTTTCGTGAAAATTGTGCTCAAAATTTGAGTTTCAGCTCATTGCGTGAAAAATACAGTACCAAGGTAACCAGGGGCTCACTTTCTCCATGAAAAACAAACTTAAGGTTAGAAAGAGGCTGGTGGTAGACTGCATGCGGCTGTACAACGACGTTCTAAAATGTTTGCTACAGAAAAAAAAATTACAACGTAAACTGAGAATCTTGACAAAAGAACTCAAATACATAGTGATCTGATTTTTAAGTTCCAGAACAGAACGTCGTTAGTGTTTTGAAAGGTTAGATAAAAGTGATTGGCTGATTTGCCGTGAAGCGACTGAGTAAACAACTTTCTATGGGCGATCTGGATACCAACCAAAGTGCCCCTTTGAAGCCAAACAAAACCCTAATTTTTTGGTATGATGAGGACAAGAGAGCTCTTATGGCAATGTACGTATATGAGTTATGTTTCTACCATGGACAGTGCATTGTGACGGATCGCAGTCTACCTTTCGCGCCCGAGGCTCTCGGCCGTGGGGGGGGGGGGGAGGGGAGCATTTTGTATAACGATTTCACCTTGTCGATAATGCACGGTAATATGTTTTGAGTCATGAAACTGAGTAACACATGCACATTCAGTTGGTTTTGTATATTAATTTCTACACTGTTCAAATTCCAAAACTAGAATGACAAAGAATGAGTGTGCAGATTTCGCGTGCAGTGCACTGAACTTCGGAGTTCCGAAGGCAAAGGGTTTGCGACATTTTGACTGGCAGTGAGGTGGCGTACAATAGCGAAAGAACGGTGCACAAGACCATAAGGAGTTTAGCTGCGCTCGCTTTTTACCGTGCTAGCCGTTTCAATATTAATAAACTTGTTCAGAATAGAACACTTTTAAGGTAAAGATTGTGCAGATCCGCTCAGTGGAAAAACAGTCATGACGTCATGAAGGGGGGGGAGTGTTGAATATATTGCAGCCTGAAAGCTGCCATATATGCAGCAGTATTTCCCAGAGTGCAGCAGTAATGTCATAGCAAGCTTTCAATGCTAGTTTTGAAATATTCGCAAATAAACCTCTGAATCATGCATAAAATAACTACATATGACAAAAGTAACAGTAAATTCCAAGACCACATGTGATCAATATGACAACTTCAAACATTGTAATTTTGATAGTCTTGTGAAATATCAAAAATTTGATTCCGAGAACACTATGTCATCACTGTTGCTGTATGGGATTGATATTTGGCCAAATAGCTGATTGCAGTGTTGAGACGAAATGGAAGAACACTGCATTTCATTTGGTCAGAATTTATGTTCCACGCTGACTGTCTATACAGTATTGTTGTGCTGTTATATGCGTATTACGACCAGACTGCCTTTTGGACAATATGACAAGAATTCTCTGCAGTCAGTTTGGCCACAGTCCATCTGTATACAATACTGATTTGCACACTGCCTACATCATAACATTTCTATTTGCGAGGGGTTTCAGCGAAAACATGGGTTTCGTGTTAGCTTTAGTTGGGCTTTAAAGCTGTGAAATGGGGACACATGGGCTACTTGCAAATTTTTTATTCAAAACATATGATGAAAGGTCAATATTCGAGATAAAGTACGAAGTAGACGACAATCAATACTATCGGGCATCGGTAATCGGTTTGAGCTTAAATGTGTTAAAATCATCAATCATTTATTCAGTTGATCATCTGTTACTACGTTACATACTCGGTGATAGCGATTTACTATTAATAGACAAATTGAACTTATACATACATACATACATACATACATACATACATACATACATAGCCTTATGGGAAAAGGGGATCCAAGGGAAAGCTTGGCGTCTTATTCAAAATCTTTACGGTAAAGTTGAAAATAAAGTGATTTTTGGACCTTTCGAAAGTTCTTGGTTTGACGTAATCAACGGAGTGAAACAAGGATGTATCCTCTCCCCTTCCCTGTTCTCTTTGGTTATGACTGATTTGGTAGATATGCTGATGAATAAGAACCTGGGTATATGTTATAAACACTTACGTATTCCGTCCCTACTTTATGCTGACGACATTGCTCTCATTGCAGAGGACGAAAAACAACTAGAAAGCATGTTAAATGTTGCTGCTAATTTTGTGCAAAAATGGAATATGTCTTTTAACCAGGATAAATCTAAAGTTATGAGTATAGGCAAACGCACTAATTCTACCAGAAAATGGATGATTGGTAATTTACCTATTGAAGAATGTAATATGTATAAATATCTTGGAATTATGTTCTCAAAATCACTATCAGATGGTCCACATGTTAATACTTGTCTTACCACTAAAGCTTCTCGTTTGAGAGGGTATTTGTGTAGTATTTTGTCTGCTCATGACAATGTCAATAGAGTAAATTTCGGTGACAGCATCTGGAAAAGTGTTATCCTGCCGTCTATTACGCATGGTTGTGCTGTGTGGCTAAACAATACAAAGAAAGCGACTGACGCACTTAAGTCAATTCAATACACAATGGCTAAAGCTATTTTACAGTTACGCTCGTCCCCGGCAGCGGTCGCCACATTGGGAGAGCTAGGTTGGCTACCACTTCAATTGACTTTAGATAAAGCAAGAATTAAGTATTTTCATCGTATGAAATTTGATGTACCCGAAACAAGACTATGTAAGTTGATTTTTAATGACATGTGTGAAGAATATAGAAATACAGGAGCATGTACTATTTGGCCCTATGTTACTGAAATCAGACAAATCTTTAATAACGCCGGAATTGACCGTGCATTTTCATCCCACAGTGATGGGTGGCTTGATAGTTTTAATAAACGGGCAATAGAAAGTTACACGGTAGAATTTTTTCAGGAAATAGACGATAAGAGATCTCTTTACTGGTATAGGGCCCTGAAAAGATCTACATGGCGTGGCGATTTTCTGTTCACGACAGACAACTTTAATGGCGCCCGCCTAAAATTCATGGCACGTACAGGGTGTTTGGGCGTGGGAGAGGATAGAGAAAGGTGGGGCATGTCAGATACAGCATGTAATACCTGTGAATGTAGCGATGATGATCTTTTTCACTTCATGTTTTTATGTCCTGGTTTAAACTCTTTTAGATTGAAGTCGTTCAAGCAATTGGAACAGTCACTGAATGATATTGATTTTAGTTATGTGTGGCAAAGTTTTATGGCGTCATCCCTGTACAGAAAGTTGAACTTCCTTCTTGGAGACGAAGGTTTTAGTTTTGGCGACGAAGTTGGGTTTTTATTTGATTGTATATGTAAAAGATTTTTAGTGGAGGCATGGCGCTTTAGGAGGGAATCCTCCAACTCCTGACTGTTCTGTATATGTATACAAGATTTAAATTCTTCTTGCACACTATGTATATATGTATATATGGACGCACCGTGGGTTTGCCCCGGACCACTGGTGCCCCCGATGTAAAGGGGTAGTTTTTCCGCAATAAAATTATTATTATTATTATTAGCCTTTGGTTAACATACCACCAACTTAACCCCGTATTTAAAAATCATCATGCGATGAAATTTGGGCTCAACGTGGACCTAACGTTATTAGTAGGCAGCATACATTATTTCAACGGTGGGCTGGGGATTAAAACAATCGCGGGGCAATGTGGACGCATATATTAACCGACAAATACTGGAGCAATGTTTGCTTCTTATCCGGGCAGAAAAACGAACAGGGACAGCAGGCTGGATTTTTACCGTGTACATAGTCGTCAAGACACATGTTGAGAAAAATTTTAGATGCGATTTAAAGCACGCCTGTTCAGTATATTCAATAAATACCAATAAAAAAAAAAAAGAAAGAAAGAAACAGCGAATGACCAGTGGTTTCGAAGTGTTTATGAAGGCCTAAAAACAAGGCAGCTTAAGAAACATTTTTCGATAAAGTCGGTTGTCAATCATACGAAGAACTCGTTTGTGTAAAACGATGTACTAGAAATTCATTTTAATTGGAGGCATTTTAATCGGAGGCATTTTATTTTATTGCGTCAAATTTTAAAAAGTGCAATTGGACGTATTTGTCAAGCAGTCTGCTTCTTTACGATCAGACAGATTCAGTCCGACAGCATGAGTGATCGTCCCAAGATCCACTGTCCGCATAATTGAGCGATACTCAGGCGATTTTGCATTGTGAAACTGCACTATTCCATAAATATTATATTATATATATATATATATATATATATATATATATATATATATATATATATATATATATATATATATATATATATATATATATATATATATATATATATATATATATATATCTTGGGCGGATTGTAAGCAATTATACAGTGCCTACAAAAAATTATACAATGGAATTGGTCTTACAGCCAGTGTGTGGGTCATGCCAATTGTCTGTGGATCTATTATAACCCTCAAACGGGACCGTGGACAGTATAAGCTAAGTATAGTTTACCACAGTTTCTCGGCATTTGTAGCTTCCCACAATATCTGGGCACATATGCTAATTTGTACGTTTCTGAAATCCCCTGGTAGCGTATTGAATTATAGGCAAACATGGTTTATGGACATTTTATAACTGCCGAATAACCGAACAACTGCCCCCCAGACGGTCTGAGGATTACAATTCTGCCCACGTAAACAAGCCAAGACATAACTATATAACTAATACCGGTGCCGATCGAAATTCTTTTAACCAATCGCGCGTGGCCACCGCGAGTGTGCCGCGATGACCGCGGCCGGGTTGTGACTTGGCCGAGTGTTTGTTCCCACGTGGACAAGCGGCGTGCATGGCCGAGTCCTCAAGCTTCCGCGCCCGGGTAACTTCACGCGTGAGGACGTTCGCCCGTGCGTGCATGAACATAGTTTTTTCTCATATTGATGGTTACTTTATGAAATAAAAAGGCCTATCCTTTGCCAAATAAAATCTATCCATCTTGGCCTGTATATAGCCTACCGTAATTGTAATTGCTCCTGGTTTTTTGCGTTAATATGTACGGATATAGGTGAAAACTACACACGTGAGGATCATCAGCTTTGTTTGTACATGTATACAGCATATGTATCCACACACATACAAAAATATGTTCAAACGGTACATGGGCTTGCAGATGTAGGTTTGTTAAGTTTATCTGCGTATTAAATATAACTGATGATCCTCACGTGTGTTGTTTTCATGGGTCTGCAATGCATCGGTTCGGGTAGGCCCATGCATGTATTTTTTTTTTACTTTTGTCTGAACGGGGTCCAAGTACCTCTATATTGGAGTACCCACTGGTTCGTAACTTGTGACAGTGACAGCCCCATAATGAAATTGGACGATAATAGGGGATGTTGTAAAAACCTTCTTTCTTCCTTAAAACGTTTATCTGCTTGGAATTGGAGCGTAGGATCAATTGGCGCTACCTGCTGATCAACAAGTCATGGCTTTTTACACAACATATTATGATCGAAATTTAGTTTTCAAGTTGTTACTTTCATTGACGGCAATCGTGCAATTCCGGTACCGCTGATATTAAGCCCGAGAGTGTGGTGTAACAAACATTGCCTGCAGATTTCAATGCCCAGAGGTGCCGTGATAGGGGGGGGGTACCAATAATCCAAAAATCCATATGTTTTTACTGAAATAATCCAATAATCCCTAAAAAAAATACCGACACTAATCCCAAATCTTTAGCTTTACAATAATACAATAATCCTTTAATCAGGTGAAGTAATCCAGTGATCCAAAATTCTTAAGCATATAATCCATAATTCTAGCTACCCAGATAAGCACGTTTATTATTATTGCCTATTATTTCAGAGTTTCAGACTGTCAGCTGTCACGATTACAATACTCATCAATGCAGGCAAGAAAGCATACAGTATTCAATGTTCATATAATACTGTACACAAAACCCAATTTGTGCATGTGACAATGGTGATGTGAGGGAGGCATATACTGAAATCTAAAAACTCGTAAATACACCACTGCATTCTACCTAGACAAAAACTATCACAAATGCCATGTAGGAATGGTGAGGAGGTATTAAAGTATGTGCATAAATGTCCATATACCAGCATGACACTGCGCAGTAATGTCCGTACACAATCCCAGATTTCAGACTGGCACTGCCAACGCCCCACTGCACATTACTGTCTGTACACGTAACATGCAATATCTCTGTTTTATGTTATAATGCAGGAGGAGGTATTCTTTAATCCGTTTATGCCAGTACCATCTGTATGCCTAAAAAATCCCATGCTGCCATGTAAGCCTATACTAGTATCTTCAGAATACAAGGTTTCTGAAATGAAATATGAACTTTATTGGCTGAACCATGTACAAACAATGGCATGTTGCCAAAACAATACAATATGACATTACAAAAAAATCCACAAGTATATGGAAAATTAACACACAAACAGTAAGGTATGCTGAAGCATGTATAGAACAATGTTGCAATGGCAGGGCAAATTTACACAAGTGGAGGTTGGTGCGGGGGGGGGGGGTTAAAACGTAAAGTAAAGTTAGAGAGGTCACAACAATTTATCTGGTTACTTTCTTACACTAATCAAAATGGATGTTTATAAAGCTATAACATTAATTATCAATCAAATGATGAGAACATGAATTTTTCCAGATATATAAAAAAAATTGCCAAAGTCTTGCCAGTTTACAAAAAGAATGATGCATCCATTTTTGATAATTATAAGCCCATTTTAATATTACTTGCAATAACTCAAATATTTGAGCACGTTATATTTAATTAAACTCATCAATATTTCAAAGAGAAACAGTTATACTATGATGGTCAGTATGGGTTTAGAGAGTCTCATTTAACAGAACTTGCTTCCTGTGAACTGGTGGATAAAATTATTTTACAAATGGAAAACCGTGAAATACCTGTAAATATATATGTGGACCTTTAAAAGGCCTTTGATACACTAGATCATGGCTTTTTATTGAGGAAACTTAGTTATTACGGCATCAAAGAGAATGCGTTAAAATTATTTGCAAGTTATCTTTCAGATAGAGAGCAATATGTTATTATGGATGATATGAAAACCTACCTGCCAAAACAAACTTTGTTAACAATATATAATTCACTGATACTACTGCATATCAATTACTGCCTTCTTGCATGGGGATATAGATTTGGTAAATTAACTGGTGTCAAAAAAGGGGCAGTACGTCAAATTAATTCCAGTAAATATAATGGACACACTGAACCTATATCTAAATATCTAAAATAATTGGAAAGAGAACATATATGTAAACTTCAACTCTTAAAATTTTAGTACAAACTAGCACACAGTCAATTACAGATTTTTCCAATAATTTACCTTTATTCCAAATGCCACCCATACACAATTACAATACCAGAAGAAGAAACAAAAAATTTGTTAAACCTGTCAATCACGCCTTTGCAAAATAATTATCGATATGGATTATTGACATGTTAAATGGAACGCCCGAAATATTTTTTTCAAATAATAAATAAATAACACAACATAACCACAAATGGTATCCAAAGTTTTCTCAGCATATTTAAACCAATACTACATCAAAAACTATAAAGATTATCGTCATATACAAAATTGTTATGTTTGTAACGGTTGATCAACTGACTTGATTCTTGACAATGCCTTAATATCAACAACACTAAGTATTGAACTAATTATTTTATTACCCACAATAATACTGACAATTTAAATAAAAACTATTGTTCCAAATGATGTCGTGGGTGCCTCGTATGATAGCGGTAAAATGATTACCTTAATACGAGTCTCCTGGATCAATATATTGTTCATTGTTATACTGTATAAACTGATAAAGTCGAAATGTACTGTAGGCCTATATTGATTGAATAAAATTATTACTGAGTCCTTATCCCATGTTAGAATTTATTGGGACACAGGTCTGTACTTAAATTCCCACTGACATTGTACCAAAAGTCTGAGTGGAATATTTCCCAGTGCTATGTAAGAATGCAAAGGTAAGTATACTTATATTCTCATATATATGAGTACTGTCTGTAAAGAATATTCCACTATGTCCTGTGATGGATAGCGATATACACATACTTACACACCTCCTAATCCAACGCTGTTTGTATAGTTGCATGAAATATATGGGGAGGTAAACTTACAAATAGCTACGCAGGTACATGTACATGCAATACTGTACCGTCATTCTGTACACAATATTCCACATCATCATGTACTAATGCAGATTAAGATAGTGCATCTACACGTAGATCCCCCTGTGGCCTTCTTTAGCAGCACTGTGTAAACAACATCCCAGTGTCATGTAATGCATGCGGGATATACTTGTGGCTACTAATACATGTATCCCCATGTACCAGTACTGCCTGTGAACCAATTTCCACAATGTCATATTGAATAAACCTTTCGAGCAGCCTTGACTATTGGCCACTTTTATACCTGCCATATACTATTTGTACGTGACATTCAACAAGCCCTGCAGGAGTGCACACAAAGCTATACCTACGTCTTCATGTAATAGTACAGAAACACATGATCCATATTCATCAATTCCAAACCCAACAATGACGGCAGAGAGATTTCAGACTTGCCAAAGCATCAACATTTCTTTTCCAACACCATTGTGAAGAAATAAATTTCACTCCTGACTTGAGACAGGCAGTCACCCATAAAAGGCAACTGGTGGTTTTAAACCGGTCCTCTCAACCTTAGAAATATTCATCATTAACTGCAGACACTAGTTCTTTTTCCAAAATGTATAGGCCTAACCACCCAAAACACAAATTTCATTTCTTCTGCCAAAAATAAAAAGAGACCTGTTAGGCCTATCACCTTTTAGTTCTCCCGACTTGTCAGTCAGCTAAGTTTAAAGTAAAAGAGTAAAGTAGGCCTACATCGTTTTTGTGATATTTATGAATCTAGATATTGTGCACAGCAGGACCTCATGGCGTCATGCAATACTGTGAAAGACTTATTATATAGTCAGAGTCCCTTTTCCTTTTACTTATTCGTCTGGATCTAGTTGTGACACTAAATGTCTCTATGACCACATCTGCAGCTTCTTGCTCTTCATTCATGCTAACTCGTTATCGTTGTATGTGTGCAGGAGGTCAGCAAGCAAGTCCTGGTCAATGTACAGCCTATAGCGGATTTCCTCCACCAAACACACATCAAGAGAAGCTTTTATGTCATTCTTTCTTATCTCAACTGAGATTGAAGCTCTTTTCTTTTCTCTTTATTTTTTCTCGATTTTTTTTTAAAGTAAAACTCCGTAATCCTTAGTTCAATTTCAATAATCCAATAATCCATTTATCTGGGAGCAAATAATCCAATAATTCATTTATCTGGGAGCAAATAATCCAATAATCCTTTTTAAATAAAGCCAATAATAATGATCATAAAACCCTAACAGGGCCCTACCAGAAATAGTTTCGCCAGAAAATGCTTCCTTTTAAATCAATTTTGAGTTCTCCAAATTTGAAGCGTTGGCCGAAGTTCAGAATCCACATGGCTCATTAATATTAAACAGGCATTCACGCGGGGCCCACAGATTTTATTTCACGCTGGTCATACAAGGATTGCATCTCGTGATCAGTCTTGCATGAAAATTTCTCAAGAAAAGGAGCTGCTACATGGGGACTTACTATTTGTTAGAACGTGACAGAAATGGGCCAGAAAAAATAATCCTCCATTTCATTGGACCTAAAAAGATGCTGGCCCAACATCTTCTGTTCAATGTATTTACGTTGCATTCATGACATATGTGTCTAGCTGAGGTCCGGTGACAGACACATTGTCGAATTCCACTCCGCGAATGACAATTTCGTCGATCTTCAGTTTCTTCCAGATCGAACTGGGTCAACAATTAAAATAACTGAAGACAAGAACAGCCGAATGATCAATGATGTCGAACACAGTTTTGGGCGAAAAGGGCTAATCATTTGAATCGAAATTTATGCGACAGTTCAACAAGAGTCTGCAGAATTGCCAGATAACTGTACCACCGGATGGTAGGCCTACAACCTGTAGACCCTAATCCCTAGTGTTTCCTTCGTTACTTAGCTGCGCGTGGGAGGGAGCCAATCAAAAATTGGGAAAAGTAAAATACCTCTGTTAATTTTATTTTATTATACGTCAGCGAACGGACAAATGTGAATTATTGTTTTGTTAATTATAATATCGATCGAGGCAAACCGCCTTCTTCAGAAATAACTGAAATACACTGATTGATCACTTTTCCAGCATGCATGACGGAAAGGTGGTGTGCCTCCATCAAAGACAATCTGCTACCTACTATTCCTCGAGAAAACACAACAAAACACCCCCCCCCCTCCCTCCCACGGCCAAAAGGTCTTAGTGCCTATCAGAGTGAATGACAGATTTTTTTCGTGGAACTTCTAACAGTGCTATGGCCTTCAATTTAAAGTTGGTCAGGCCAAATTCAGAAATTTGTAAATTCTGAAGCAACTTTCTGGTATGTAACCTAGTTTTGGTAATACTGGACATAAATCTCTGTCCGATCAGTCTGACCAATCGGACCCCAAGGCTACAGCCCTGTCTAACGAATCTTCGGCACAATTTTCTAATAAAACTGCATTCGCCAGAAATAACTTTTCTGCCAATTTCTCATTCGATCATATATAATTTTGCCATGTTTTTCGCCTTCACTGATTTATCAACAAAGTTGGTTTCGCCAATGGGGTATTTCGGGTCCCACATTTTCATTCTGAATCCGTTAAATCTTTTTTCACGATTCCATTGAACCTCTTTATCCAATAAAAACTTCTCAACTATAGGCCTGAAAAAAATTTATATTCATGACTGTGACCATGAAAATTCCACCTCCGAGATAACAAAACAATTGTGAATATCCTAAAACATGCATTTACAGAGTCAAGCTTTGTGCCCTTGATTTAACTCCAACCACCTACCCACCCCCCACCCCCACCCCCATCCCCACCACCACCACCATCCCAAAAAATAAAAAAAAACAGCCACAAAAAGAAATGAAAGAAAATGCATCTATTCGGTCTCAAATTTGATATTAGTTTCATTCATGCACTCCAAACAAAGTTTTTTTTTCTCAACCTTTCTAATGACCTCCTGTCAGTCAGTATCCTTCAAGGCTGGTAAACACAGGACACAAAAGGGATTTTTCAGTTTTTCTTTCCTATAGACATAGCTGAAATCTTCAGTTTGTAAGCACCTCATAGCCAAAATGTTTATCTCGTTGATGGTGCCGTATTCACGTGTTAGTAGACCTAATGGTTCTTTAATCTGATTTGTTTGTGTTATGAGATTCCATTACTCGTCTCGATTTATATTTTTCTGTTTGTTATTTTATTATGATTTTTTAAAGGTTATACAAATTTGCATTGTATAAGGCGAATTTAACTATACGGTATAAATAACATTGCGGTGACAGGGAGTCCTGTAGTATAAATGCTGACATGGTTTCTGATTTTATCGGCCGGCTTAAGACCAACTAATCTCCTGAGTGTGACGGTATTACAGCCGAGCACCTCGTATATGGAAAATCATAGTTGCTATTGGAATGTCTTTCTGACCTGTACTCTGCCATTTTTACTTTCAGTATTGTACCAGAGGTTTTCTTGACTGGCATCACCGTTCCAATCCTGAAGAAAAGTATCCTTAACTCTAACGCGTTGAATACAGCGAGCATGCTTAATTATTTCTTTCAGTGACCGTTCATTTCGTTCATTCCATTTACTTTTCTTTCATGTGTCATTCAAACTGTGAACACTTTCGTTGTTTATTCACAAGTGTATTTGTTCCTGACAACTTGCCTTGTTGTACTCTTTTTACTGCTTGATATCACCGGGTGAAATTTATGGGCGAACTGGACTGACTTCAAGCACTGCTACAGTATTGTAAATCAGGCAAAAGCGCCACACGATTAATTATGTTCATATCTTTGTTGCTGTCTGTCTGTGCCACGCACAATCAATTCTTTCTGACATATATGTGCACAGTGGTACCCTTGCAAGTTCAACATAGATTTGTATTATATACTTTAGGTATCATTTGTGTTAACGCTAAATGGTTCGTGTTTTGTATCTCGTGTAGCCACCATGACGCATCTTTTTGTACTGCAGCTAATTGATACGCGCTTATATTCCATGTAAAACTACCCGAACTGGGTTCTATAATACGTGTTTAAGCCTTGGTAATTTATCCATCCCGCATCTTCCCAAACCACGCACTGGTGCATTATATTAGTATGGTCTTTACATAGTTGAATAAAACTGGAATATTTACCCAAGGTCTATAAACTCCAGCCGTCAAATGGTAAGTCTACATATTTTTCCAGATTTATGGTAATTCATATCGTGTGTAACCATATGTCTTGGGTTGCATCAGTACTGTGAAACGTTGGTGGTTACTGCAAGGTCTCCAAACACTGCTTGTATGATTTGTTTTACTGTCATCCCACCTCGTCTTTACAATGTGAATTTTAGATGAACCGGTAGGAGCGGTACATTTACTATATGACCTATTCAATTTGAAGTTCGCCGCCTTTTAAACTTTCATGCCAAGACTGTCTACGTGAAAGATTAAGACTAACTTAAGTCCAATTCATGTTTGTGTATAGCCCTAAGTAATACATTTCTGCCATTGTTACAGAGTTCAATAATTTTTCTAGTTACATCCAGATATAGCTCTTTTTGTCCCACCAACATCGCTAACCTTATTTTTGCTTCTTTGTCTCTCTTATTGTCTGTGTATTTTCTTGTTACATGTCACGTTACAGGGGCGTATCCAGGATTTGAGTTAGGGGGGGTTCCAAATTTGATGGTATAGGAACTGCGAGCGGCCGAAGGCCGCGAAGCTGTGCTAGGGGGGTCCGGGGGCATGCCCCCCCCCCCGGAAAATTTTGAAATTGTACACCTTAAATGGTGCATTCTGAGGCCTAAAAATGCTCCTATTTATCATTTTTGGCAACCAATAATCAAAAAAAATTCAAGGCTATTTTGAACAAAAATACAAGGAATTTTCAATATTTATAGTTTGTAATAAATGTCGTGTAGGCCCTATATTTTGTACTGTTAAGAACATGCACGAAAAAATGCAACATTAAGAATTCAATGAGCACCTGTCTTAATAATTAATTACTAATCAAATGGAATAATAACATGTATTCATTGCAACTTGAAGTAGCAACACGTTAATCACTTATGATAAGATGTGATGAGCGATGGTTGACGTATCTGCAATAGTTTATTGCAACAAAAAAAATACAGCAACAGATCATTCTGATCTTTATTGAGAGGTACCTTAATATAACCTGTCAGTTCCAAAATTGAAATAGATCAATGGCTTGCCTTGGTGTACTTTGCATGTATAATTCAAGCAAAATACCTTACGATTTCCAAGGAAAGCTGTTGACTGAGGCCATGGTTTCTGGAACTAAAATTTAAAAAGTCATTTGATCAAGGCAATTTATGCAAACTTGAAAGAATGCAATAAATACTGTATACCGCTAGATGTCGCACATTGCATATAGCTTAGGCCTTACGCATAGCCTACTTATTTTTAATTTAAGCTTACTTGGTTGTCTCTTATTTTCTTATCATGATAGCCTAGGCTTGACTGAAGAGGGTAAATGGAGGAATATATAATGCCTGACGTTTAAAAATGATAATGGGGAACAAACGTTAAGTATGGACGAAAAGTGGTCACATCATGATAACAAGCTAGGCCTGTCATTTTGACTTCTCAAGTTTTGTAACGTGTTCAGTCATGATGAATGTTGTTAGGCAGCAGTGATCTGATAGCAGAATTTGTTTATTAAATGTTATGATTATGTGATTGTCAAATATTACCAGACTGTCAACAATACTTTACCTGTTGAAGTTCTTGTAAAATGATTGAGCAGAGATGTCTGCTTCATTGCCTTCAATTTTTTTCTCTGCCGGCGCCTCCATGACAGCAGGCCTAACGTTGCCTGCAGAAGGCAACCCTTACGGATAGGCCTCATGAATTCTTACTTTGGTCAATCTCGTCCTGTAGAGGCGGAGTCTGCGAGCAAATTTGTCCGCGGTATCAGGGAAGGGGTATTGGATATAGGCCTATGCGTGAACAAAATTAAAGTAACTTTATAGGCTGTATGTAGTCTAACGTTAAGGTTATATTCACATTTGAGGCCAAATGAAAGTGAACAGTGGTTTGTGGTAACGCTTGGTTGGAAATAATTGCTAATTTCTCGCAATTTGTGACAAATCAGCCCGTGAGAAGGAAACCCTTGTTTGGTGAGGCGGGGGGGGGAGGGTTCCGGGCAACCAGGAAACCCCCCCCCCCCCCCCTGGATACGCTAGTGCGTTACCGTGTTACCCTCAACGACATTCACAAAACAGCGGACTCTAGCTCTCAGTCCACCCAAAGCTTACACGCAAATGACACATGGTGTCGTGTGCTTCTTTACACCTTCCGTTGACTCCGCTGTTATGGGTGGGCAAAATATCACATTTCTGACAGGTACTTGTATTTTTGCCGTTCTTAAGTTACCTTGGGTTATAAACAATTGCCATTGGCATTGATCAATACCAGATAACCATTGGTCTTTTCTCGAACAATTATATCTCTCTTACGGTACACTTCCATCCAGGTCCACGCGTCGAAAACCAAATAATATGCTCCTACTCCTCATTGGCTTTTCTACATATAAACACACTCCCCTGTGGTTTCTTCCCGTGTAAAACACATTACATTGTTCCTTTACACGTTTTTCCTGTCTTCAATCGACGTGCACGCGAACCCCGGTCCCACCCTGAACTCAAACAACCACCTGAAGTTCTTTCATTCTAACGTTAGCAACATACGAAGCACTGGTCAACTTGACGAGATCCATCTCCTGGCCCAATCAGGCGACTTTATTATTGTTGCATTATCTGAAGCCTGACTAGATGAATATTTCCCCGATCAGTTCTTTCTCATCGACCAGTGGCGTAGGAAGCTTTGAACTATTGGGGGGGGGGGGGGGGATGCTCCCCCCCCCCCCCCGGCTCCTACGCCACTGTCGACGACTTCTAACGTCCGTATCATACAGACCGCACAACGGGAAGAGGCGGCGGGGTTCTGACATTTAGTCACTCTTCTCTACCGTGCGTAAGACGCCCGGATCTTGAAAGCATAGATTGCGAATGCGTCTGGGTTGAAATATCGACCCCGCGCGGGAAGGTAGGCCTATTTACTATTATATGGAAACTACTATCGTCCACCTGCCCAGTCCGCCGAAATCCGTGATGCATTTTTCAGGTCTTTGGCATCATGCATCTCCTCTGCCATTGAATGCAACCCTCACATCTGAACAGTAATTGGCGATTTCAACGACAGGTGCTCTGATTGGAACTCCCAACATGAGGACAGCGATTTAGGTTTATCTCTGGTCAACCTTGTGAATCAGTACAATCTCTTTCAACTTATAGATTAACCAACCAGGATAAGCGAATACTCGAATAATTTATTAGACCTTTTCATTACTGATTCTCCATACTGAAAGATATTAATTTTTTTGGTTTGGCTCTAGTTGAGAATTCTTTCTGTGTGTGTATACAGAGAGAACATGAGTGATTTGAAATTTAACTTTAGCAGTGGGAATTTATACAACGGAAAGAGAGGAGTGGAAGAATACAGGAGACATCAGGTATGAGTTTTGTTTGTTTGTTTTTTAAAATGTTGTATATTCTATTTATAGCAAAATTTATTAACGGCGTCAATCCAGTTGACTCTTCAGGGAGGAACTCTTGGGGTTTAATATGATTTGAAGTTAATTGGTGCTGCTGTGCTGAGGGGGGAGGGGGGAGAAAGGGGCCCATGAATGCAGTGTAAGCGTACAACAAGCATACAAGATTCTTATAGGCCTACATGACTTTAAAAGCTTGAGGAGCGTGCATAACATGGGTGTTGCTGTATGAATAGAGACACCAGCATAATAAAGACATTACAGATAGAGTACAGTTTGTTATATATGATTTGCCAACCTTTGTCCTCCCCCCCTTTTTTTTTTTTTAGCGTGGGATGACCTCCCATAATCTGTGCAAACTCGAAAATGTGCGTTGCTGCCACAGCTATTTTGATGGGATTTTTTGTTGTTTTTCCTCATTTTATTAAAAACATTACGACAGTAATATAAATATTTGCCGACCTATTAGTATTTTTCATTGGCAATAGTTTTTGTTTTTCCCGAGGAAAAAGTTTTTCAGGTCCGTTGCACATGTACAGACAATGATTAATGTCCATAACTATTAACATAGCCAGTGCCATGGCAATGGCCCACAGCAACTTAAGTTGCTAAAAGAGTTTTGTAGAACTAAAGCATTTCCAGCCTATAACGGTAACGAATTAATACGTATCTATCCTTGGGTGTTAGAAATACTGCCATTATACATCCAGATGTTGTATTTAATGAGGGAATACAACGAAAAGACAACTGCAATTTTGAGCTGTGTTGGTGTCGCTGCGTAAGGCCGTAGGCCTATACTTGAGCTGCATCCCTGGTCTGGGTGAACTTTCAGAAATGAAAGTCTGCGTGCCTGGCGTGCCACCGGCAAGCAAGTCGAAACTTTTGTTATCTTTGCAGTAGCCGTGGAAGTTTTCTTTGTGCTTTCTAATCAATCCAGTGTGCAGGTAATCTGTTCTACGCTTTGCAATGCAGTTCACTGTTAGCAGGGAGGGTAGTCTCCCCTCTTTGGTGTTTGTAACGC
Source organism: Hermodice carunculata (assembly GCA_964020975.1). Taxonomy (NCBI): domain Eukaryota; kingdom Metazoa; phylum Annelida; class Polychaeta; order Eunicida; family Amphinomidae; genus Hermodice; species Hermodice carunculata. The sequence continues at coordinate 83,693,399 of OZ026627.1, read as the reverse complement.
CTGGAAATCAGTCTGAGTTTCTGGAAAATTTCGATCACGTGACCAACCGTGCCCCAGAATAATTCTCTTCGTGGTTACCCATGACAACGGACGAGTCCATCAATGTCTACAGGGCATTACGTCTAGTATTTTGTTCAACAATATGTAGACAGAAAAAATTAATATTAACTTCGACATAACTTCACATGAAAATATATTTTATTTAACATGCGGTAGCCCTCTTCTTCCGGTCGATTTTGATATTAAGAGTTCCATGCAACTGTTTCGAGCCTACCACTAGGAAGCCTACATTCAGCACTGACACTGTATTACCTCGGTGAGTAAAATGGTAACAACGGACTGGCATTTTCATTCGCCTGCATTTTATGTTGATGGATGTATCATCAGGTGTGGAATCATTAATTTAGGCACATAGTTACACATGAGGCCTAAATTGAATACATTTCTGAGTCGCCGTATCTTAAATTTTTTTTCACAGTAACTAGGCACAAAAGAAGACCAGGCAATAAAAAAAAAAATCATCGTAAGCCCGCGACCGGTGCTTGAAAAGCTCATCAGTTGTCGGCCATATTTCAGAGGGGGGGGGGGGGGGGGGGGGGGGGGGGGCAAGGGTACTTTCGTGCCTCGTGATCCTATCTTTTTATTTTCCGTGATCTGTGAAACAATAAAATTATTTTCGGGATTCATGATTAAACCATTGCTCGTGAATCGTGAATATGCATATAAGCTGAATAATTTTTCCTGTGAACAGTGATCAAGACCCCCCCCCGTGCCCCCCCCCCCTCATTTCAATTTGCCGTTGTTTCTCGGCATCGAAATTTGTCAGCCAGTTGACATGTCGTTTTTTATTTTATTTTTTTATGTAACAATATTTTTATACGTCGACATATTGGCATGACAAGCTTTTGTTGTGTCAAAGGCACGCGTTTAAGACTGAAAGTTTAAAGCTAGTTCCTTGCAACCGGAGCTACTTCAAACAGCCGTAAACCATATAGTTCAGCGTGGGAATGTTGCCATTGGTACCTTGCCAGTCGCCTGCGTCACGAGATTCTCCATGACGGCAGGCAAATGATCGACACAGTTATGCAGACCAGACTTCCAGCTGCATGGTCCAGACGGGTGTGTGCAAGTCATCACAACTCGGCCTTGGCACCTGGAGCACATTTATTTATTTATATATTTATTTATATTCAAATACTTGTTAGATCTCATGCCAGTTGTACAGTTTACCATGTTCATTCAGTGTCCATCATAAGAATATTCATGTAACGTCGCTCTGGGAACAAACACGGTGGTGACAGGAAATACGCACATGCACTTGGTGTAAAACATGACGACTTGTGCGATAATAATCTCTTAGCTTCGGAAGTAGAGTACTTTTATAATCTGCACCTTTCTCCAAGAATTACAAATCTCAGAGATGGCCAAATGATATAGGATATCATTAGGCCTACATCGCGATACTGCGCTGAAGTGACGCACAATGTGAAAAATTGGTGTTCGTGACCTACTTGTCTTCCGTCACGACCTACTTATCTGAGTTGTCAATAGCGCGAAAGTTTATCGACCGACTTACACGCTGTTGTAGTGTTGATCTCTTTGAATAATGTGGTTCACAGTTACACCATGTCTAAAAGCCTTGAAGATGATGGTAAGACAAGCGTATCACGCATTTTTCCACAAAAAGACACATAGGCCCCTATGCTTAATATTGGTACAATTAAATCTTATCAGTTAAAGTCTTTGAGAATGACGGAGTGCAGGCATGGCGCAGTGTTTTCTTCACCATCGCTTGCGCGTATTTTACTTATTCTATGTTCACATGTATTTTTATAATTTTAGAACTGTAGGCCTATCATTATTCTATTTTTCAACTCTATTGGGGAGCCAGCTTAACGTCTCAACTTGCTTGAAAATTGTGACTGGCTAGCCAGGTCTAACACACTTAGCAGATACAGTTCAGGGTGTTTTTGAAGATAAAACATAGGCCTAAAAGTGAGAGTATCTCTGGTGGTCAACATGCACAAAATTCTTGTCAAACAATTAAATTCACACCTTCATAGATTCAATATTATTCCTTCTCAAACGTGCCGATGTTCATATTCCCACGACAGCATACTTCATTTCTTTCTAGAATGTCCTCTCTATGTTATACCCAGAACATCTCTATTAAGAACGGCTTGTTGTATCATGGCTCCTGGAGTAAAACCTAGCTTGATTGTGCATCTAGCCAGTGACATACTCTTGTGTTCTCTCGTGCATGGAAATAATGATCTCTCTGTCAGCCTTTATAGTCAACTCTTCGATGCCGTCCATAAATTTATAACTGAAACCAGGCATTTTGTGTTCTGATTGAATGTAAATTTTGCTTAAACCTTTTTGTTTTTGGAACATATGAACAGTTTGTTATTGATTCTACTGTATATATTACTGTGTCTCTCTCTCTGGAGAGCCTGTAATATAGTATTTTATGTACTAGTAGGTTATCCAGTTTAAATAATAATAATAATAATAATAATAATAATAATAATAATAATAATAATAATAATAATAATAATAATAATAATAATAATAATAATTTTACTAAAACCCTTGCAAATGAGGAAAATATCAAACGTAAAATACATCGAGATAGGCACACAAATGTACAACAAATCAAATAAAACAAAAGACAACATACAGGTAGGCCTACATTTACGTTAAGCTGAACTAAAATACAGTATTACGAATAAAAGTGAGAGCACCAATTGTGACAGCTTACGAAAGGAATCAAAATATGGAACGGTAAGCTTCAATAAAGCGGGCCAGAGCAAACAGCAACGGTGAGCCCAACATGTCCCCACCCACGGGACCCAGTCCACGACCCACGCCGACCAACCACATTCAAATCAATGCAATCACCGGGCGCGGGCCGCGAACCAGGTCGCGCAAGCAGCGAAGCCATAACCCACCAAGGCTGAAGCTCCATCCCCTTCGAGTGAAGCCACCTAAACAAATCAAAAAGCTCGAGTCAGCAAAGAGACCATTAAATGCTCTTCTCTGTAAGGTTTCAGAAAATTTTCTTGACTAATGAGCATACAAATCGAGTCAACAATACTATCCTCAGGGTTCCCCTGTGGCCGCACTCCAGGAGGCCGACTGCAGGCCTCATGGAGGGCGGACAGAGGGGAGATCCTATAATCTACTACACGTTGTAATAATGAGCCCGGAATAAGTTTACCAGAAGACAAATATGTAGACATTATGAGAATAAAGAGGTCACGTGTGGGGCTACCAACACTAAAAATACGTAAAAATAGGAAACTCACGCTTTCTTTAAGCAACTGCCTTACAGACTTAATGCGCATGGCATGTAAAAGCTTAGAATGCCGAGATCTCTTACTCAGACACATACACTGTTTAACCAGGGTTCCCTGCGTTGATTCCAGCTGAACAAGGTACTTTTCAGAAACATGAATAGAATCTAATCCATATAATACTGTCGACTGGCAAACGCTTTTCAATAGATAACTCTTACTAACTGATGCAAGAGCAGGATATTTTAGGCCACATTTAATCAAATTATAAAAAGATCGTCTGCAGTCACTCATACGCGTTTCAACATGTTCACTAACAGAAGTCATTATCGTAGGTCGCTCCCAAAACTTCTATTTTATCTGAGACCTCCAATTGCGTGTCGCTTGTTTTCAAATAAAACCGAGGCATATTTACGTACAGGTTTTTACCATATGTCATACATTTTGACTTTTTAGCACTAAAGTTAAAACCCCAATTTTGGGCATAAGAATCGCAGATATCAATAACATGTTGTAAGCCAGAAACAGGGGTTCCTCTAGTAACTGTAAAAGTATGCAAGTATCTACCATCTCACTTTACTACAGAATACATGTTAGAATACCACTTGTATGAAAACAGCCATTGGGAAACAGAAAATATGTCTATTAATTTGTACAATAATCCAGGATGGCATATTTTTATCAAAGCATTTCTCTGCGTCTAAGCTAGAGATATGTAAAGGAGTTTTTTTTTTTTATTTTTATTATTTTTAAAATAAGCTATGATATCATTTAGGAAAGGACAGGCCATGGAGGTACCTCTACCCTCACGAAAGCCATACTGCGTATTACTCACATTATCAGTGGGCAGGATCACACTCAAATAACTTTGCATAGATAGAAGACAAAGTAATGGGCCTATAATTACATGCATCATGAGAGTTGAGTGTAGATTTCTTCAACAAAGGAACAATTATACCCATTCTAACGACATATTAACAACAAAGGTACAATGAGATGGAATTTTGTACACCTGAGTGTTGGGAGCTGGCGGTGGACTGTCACAAACAGTGGCACATGACTGAAAAAGATGAAAGGCCATCCGCCCGCTGGTCTTGGTAGCTGCACAGATGAGGCGTGAATGTGGTAGCTATCCAAACAAGTGTTATCTAGTTATGGGATTAAACACCTCGCAATATACAGTGGGACATACACATTGCCGTGGCCAGCTAACTCAACCTGTCATACACTGTTCAATCCTACATCTGGGAATGGAACAAGATCGGCCCTTGTTTGTCCATGTTTTCCAACCATTTTTTACCATCAATTGAATCAAGATCTTTAAACCCTCTTAAGTTTTGTTACAATGTTACTTTGTTATAACCCAGACCGGCGTTGTCACTATGACATTCTATTATAGTTAGGCCTATGTGATACGTTGTAACAGGTGTAGATTTACTAGACCTATATGTTGCTGTTATGCAAGCTTTGAAATCAGAATCATACTGAAGATTAGTTAGTAAATATTGTAAAAATTAATGAATCACTGTTGCTGGTTTTAAGAGTAATTCTTAATTTGGCCAGGTCCGTGAATCCTTCCGTTGGCCAGCGATGGGACCGCATTTGGCAACAGCAGCAGCTTTGTTGTGCCAAACCTATTCTAAACATCGTCATATTTGACAAATCAAAGTCACTTTCTACAAAGTGTTCGGTACATAGGTTAGATCGGGTCCCAAGGGCCTTGTCACTTGTCCCTGTAAATCTTGACTGTACGGGTTCACCCTGTCTGTAATTTCAGGTCGGGGGGGGGGAGGGGGGTGTATACAAGCTGTAGAACCTGTATCACTACAATAAACAGCAACGCACTGACCCATCCTGGGCGGGAACAGGGACACAAATTAATATTTCTAATTGCATTTTTAATCCTGTTGATAAAGGGTGAATTAAATATGTTTAAACCAAGTGACACTTGACAGCCATGGCTCCGTAGCATGGTCGGAGTCTTCCCTGTCAGCCTGCGGTGTTGCGTTTGTGACGTCACAAGCCTTTCGCGCCTTGTGGGTGTCGAAAATGAACGGAAAGCGATGATTTGCAGGCACAGTGAGTTTTTTTTTTTTAAATAAAAATGTGAATAAAAGTATAATTTTCACATCCATTTTTTTAAAGCGCACCGTATGGTGAGAACAACCTATAAGTCACCCATGTATCAAATTTGAACATGGTCAATCAAGAGGACCATTCATACAAGATCAGCCTAGATAGGGTAGATGGGGGGGGGAGGGGGGGAACGGGACACTTAAGCATTTAAACTTTAAAATAAGAAAATATGAACTTTATGGTTGGAAATAATTGTCAAATTTGCACAGAACTGTCCCTTTTCTAACATTTGGACACCATGATGATGGCTCCTTGTCAAGAATATAATAAAACAGGGGCATTTAAAGAAAGATAGTCAATGTCCCGTTTCCACCCAGTCTGGGTGGGAAACGGGACATGCTATTAGGTAAAACGGGACATTTAGTAATAGTCATGTAAAATGTCTAAAAATTGAAAAGACTGTAATTTTATTAAATCTTGAACAATAACTAGAATTGATACAACCATGCTCTGTAGAGAATCTACCTTGGGTCCTCTTCATATGTTGCAGAATGATGTCAGTCAACACCTTGTCTCGGTTTGAAAGTGCACTGAGGCAAGCTGTTGACTCAGTCTCAGATTCAAGTCAGCAGTGAAAGAGCTATCTTAGTTATGAAATGTATTTTACGTATTACTGCAGCCTCTGCATATTCATATTGGCATTTAAGAAATTTACTGTATTAATATAGGCCTACTTGGTGTGATATACAGGCTTTTTGCAATTTGCCAAGATTGAGTCAACATAGCATTTTCAGTGTCACCAGTAGGCCCACATACAGGCCCTATTCCACTTTACATTCCATAGCCTACATAGCCCACGTGCTTGAATGCAGACACCCATAGACCTACATGACATACATTTCACCCTACGTAGACATAGATGTTTGCGCCTACATCTATAGGCCTACATAGGTAGGGCAAAAATATCCTACATTTAATGTGGGTGTGTGCACAGGTCTGTTTTATCATACAAGTTCAGCCTAGTTCAATTTTTAGTCTAACGTTAGATAGGCGTGACACGATATCATAATTTAGAACCTCATAATAATGATTTTATTTCTGATGGGCCACTGCTAAATACTGATACATGTACTGGTGTCATAAATTGTGCATGTCGGTGTTACATTATGCCAACTACTGTATTTATATAACAGAAAAATACACGATTCATTGATTTAATTTATTTCCGCTAGGTGTCCCATTTTCCACCCACAAATTTTACTGACTGGGTAGAAAACGGGACAGTGACTTTCAGTGGCGGCAAATTTTATTGCGTAGTTAAATTTTCAACATTTAAGTAAAAACTGCATCACTTTACTATTATTTTCCTTATAAAAACAAAAGATTTCGTAATCCTGAAACCTTAGAGAAGTGGGAGGCTTAAAGTTGTATGGTGTTCTTAGCTGAAGCTCTTAGAATTCTGCATAAAAGTAAGAGCAAACACTGGAGGTGCCTGCGTGTTCAGCGTGCCACGCCCAAGTGATGGCAGATCAGACCACCCCCTAGTGATTATATTTTGAACAACAGATAGCAGTTTTAAGATAAAAGCAACCGAGCATCATAGTTTTCAATTTTATTGAGATTTAGGCTATGGCACGCAAAATGTCCCGTTTCCATCCCTGTCCCGCCCCCCCCCCCCCCCCCATGTACCCTATTCTAGTATTTGAAATCAGGCCGCATAACATTCCGAAACTCTTCAACTTATGGGAAGAAGAGTGTCACTGCCTCTTGAGTGATAGGCCTATGTTGGCAACAGTGAATGCCACGCCAAACTTAAATCCTATAATAATATGGATTATGGTTTCAAATTGAAAATCTCCCAAATTTGACACAAAAGGGGGATTAACTTTCCTGTTTCCACCCTTTGCCATCGCTTTTGCTTATGCCGTTCGCGTTTGCTTGCTTACTCCCTACGTAATTTACCGTTTTCGAAAAGAGTGGGTCTCAATTTGGGGGAGCGGGGGAGGGCGGGGGGCTGTAGATGTGAAGATTGTACCGCTGTAAGTTACTACCTTCCAAATAGGCCTAGGTTAGAAATATCTATCATAGAAAACAGAGGCCGAAGTATATCATAATTGTGTCTGACGCCAACATTTGGCTATTCTGGAGATATAGTTTTTCTCGAGGAAGCTTTTTGGAACGCAAAAAACCTCATAGGGCACCCCTGGACGAACAATGTCCAACAAATGTGATTGGATGATTGAGGTCAGGTGACAAATCAATATATCCCGGTTGAAAGTCAATGACCATGGCAAGCGCTGCAGGCAATTTCGCCCGATGGGCGATTTTCGAAATAGCTCGTGTTCCGTTTGGATTATTTTTACTGCACACAGGTATCTGAAGCCGGTCTATACAATAATTAGGACAGTACTTAGCAGAATTTATTTTGGGTGTGGAGCCGGAGGAATCGGATACAATGGCATGGGTAGGCCTACTTTAAATTATCTAGGCCGATATAATATATATAGGCCTATATAGTAATACTGCTCACTGACACTGGCTCAGTTGTTGTGGTCATCTGGAGAATTATTCACGAAATGTATTTATGAATGCACTTGCATCGACTTTTTATCACATGTGTGAGGATCAGTGGGATAATAATTGTGGAGTAATGGCATGGCAAGTTTGTAACTTTGCTGCAATTGGTTGTCGCGGCATTCGCGGCAAGTGAGGATTGGGAGTACTTGTTTTTGTACTTGAATTACCGCGTCATCTATTATCGAGCATGGTAACTACCATAGGAACGCGGAACCAAAAGTAATTGAAACATTGCATTTTCGCGATAGATATTTTGTGAACATTTGCTGTAATGCGTTATTAAGGACAGGTAAGAGACCAAAAACCTTCGCATGGCCGATTTTAAGATTTTAACGGTTTTTACAATATGAATGTCCTTTATATATATGTTATCAAAATTTCAAGCTTTAAACTAAAGTAGAAATATGAGAAAAACGCCAAAAAGCACAGGTATGTGGACATCCGAACGTCCATTTGTCATTCTTTTGGTTTTCAGCTGACAAATGGAACAATGCCACCCGTCAATAATACTTAACAGTCTGTCACGTGGCTACAGGTAGCAACGGCCGGTGGCAAAAGGAGAGTGGTATAACGGCGGCACCGTGAAATAGGCGGCATGCCGAAAGTATGTTTGTGGGCAGGGAAAAGATGTAAACATAGTAACATATCATAGCTTTAGTGGTTTACTTCATAATTATCTTGCTTGTTTTGCGTTCTCATGAAAGGAGCCTTAAAATGTTCAGGAGGAGCGGGAATCGTCAAACGATGCCCCTTCAAACCCAAAGGCCGTGCCGCGGTGGATTAGCCCAGTGGTCCTGCACACCAAAGAGAGGCGGGGAAAAACTGGCGCTTTAGTCAACAATACCCACGTACATAATAGGCATAATATTTTATGGAAACCCAGGGATGAGGAAATAAAAATACAAATTAAAACATCGAAATAAACATGAACGTGAACAGAAAACACACAAAATAGCGATACAAAACTCAGGTTGGAAAGAGAAATGGAACTCATTGAGAAAATAACTGCAAAATACTAACTAAGTGAAGTGTACAGACTAGTCTAACAAGCTAACTACTGGGCCTGAAGGGCCGCCTCCAAGACGTCAGGTTTTGAAACCAGATTTTCGCTGCGCCGTTTGACAGATCGCTGAATAACGTTTTCCGTACTCCAAAGCCAAAGGCTCTTTTATTCATGCGACTGGCCAAAAATTCATTGACAACCTCACCTAATGCTAAGCGACGATGTTTACTACGTTTCGTACAAATATCAGCTCAACTTGATCAAACGGTATTGTTTCAAAGGCAAATGATCAACATCAAAGGCCTTTGAAGCTTGCTTTCTCAGAAAGGGTAATAGGACGAGAACCCCACTTAACAACGGCTATTCTAAGAAAATGGCTGGGCGAAATTTCATCCGGTTAACGTCTTTTGATTTTGTAGTGTCTGAACTGCAAAAGCGATTCAGCGATTTTCAAAATTTTGCTTCGTTCTTTTTCTATTAAATGAAAAAAAAATGAACATCCTGGAGATCAAAGGGAAAATTGAAACGTCAACTTTGAGGATGGACAACAGAAAAAGTAAACCAAACAAATTTGACAGGATCGTTTTTTGTTGCCAATATGTCAGGATTAAGATGCAAGTGTAATTGTGATATTATCACAAATAATTAGTGACTTATATCGACATTTATGGGGTGGACGCTTTGCGGTCAACTTTCAGTTGCTTGTTCAACAATTAACATCACAGACACCCAGATTTTTTTTTTAAAAAAACATATTTATTTCACCTGGGTTGCCAAGTAGTACAATGATACTAAATGAATGGCTCTCCAGACACAGAGATACACACAATCATATGTACAGAACACATAGGACAAAACGACATCCGAAGACAAATAAATTGGTAAGTGTACTAACATAAATTCATAATATTCATCTCGTACCAACTCAAGGTATGAACCGTCTTGTATCTATAATAAAGTTTTGGACAGAATCAAAAGTATCAAAGTTGTCGCTTGACGAAAGATTGTCATTACCATGTGTCAGATAGGTAAGCACTTTTTCACCTGCAAAGTGAACGACTAGGTTTGGATTGACTCCCGGTGCTAAAATATTGCATACCGTTCGCAACAAGGATACTCTATGGTATGAAAACAGGGGGCATTCGAAAATGGTATGTACTCTCATTGGGATATGAGCAGTTACATGCAGCAGACGGAAGAATATTTAGTCTATGAAGATGAGAATTCAGACGACAACAATCCAAACGTAGTTGTGTATGTATATTATTAGGAAATCTTTTACCGTGCGAGTAGCGACCTGGGACAGAATCAATGGACAAAACAGTACTTTTTAGTTTAGATTTGAATTGAGGAAGTGAAGTAGATTGCCTTATATCGTCCGGAAGGTCGTTCCAAAGTTTAATAGCAGAGGGCATGAATGAATTACCAAAACGGTTGGATGTAAACTATTTGTCTCAAACTCCGGCGGTTGCGAAGATGGAAGGTTGGATGAACGGCATCAAGTGAGACCAGATCCGAAAGATAAGCGGGGGTCAGCCTGTTAACCATTTTGTGAAACAGAATCAGTTTATAGTATTGGCGCCTTCTGGCCAAAGTTGGCCAACCTAATTCATTAAGAAGTAAATGACGAGGAGTACGTTTAAGTTCACCCAAACAGATGCGTGCCGCTTCATACTGAACAGATTCAAGTGAATTTGTCAGGTCAATCGTGCAATCATCAAATATGACGCATCTATATTCCAGGATAGGACGTATCGTGGCTTTCTATAGTCTGGCTAAGGTGTTACGGGATAATCTGCATTTAAGTCTAAAAATTAAAGTTAGGCGTTTCCTCGCTTTGTCAATGATTCTAGTAATGTGAGCATTTCAAATTATGAGCAAGGGTAATTCCCAGATGGGTATGATTTAAACCTTCCGGAATTCTAGATTCGTCAAGAAATAAAGGTGGATGATCAGGTTTGTTGTGTTTAGCTGAAAACAAGAGGGCTAGAGACTTAGTTGCATTAAATGTAACTTTCCACTGTTTGCCCCAAACAAAGATTCTTTCAAGGTCAGTATTTATACGCCTACCAGAAGTGACAGGGTCGAATATGATCTCTAATATGCTGGTGTCATCAGCGAACAGTTTGATGTCACAAGAGATGCCATCAGTAATATCATTTATGAAAACTAGGAACAGTAGAGGCCCCAGGATAGAACCCTGGGGCACCCCTGCATCAATAGGAAGCATAGATGACGTTTGACAGCCAGATACGGGACATATAAATTCTTTGGAGTATGACGATTACAAAAATACATGATATGTTATCCTGACGCAAATACATTTTGAGCTAGGATTTATTGTGAAGTGGGATTTATTTTTGGTGTCTTACCTGTCCCTTAATGAACTGAACAACCATACATTTCTACGTACTCGATCAATGATGGTGAAATACAAATCCAGGGCTCATACGGGGTGGTAAAAGAGTGGGGGTAACCACAACAAAAGGAAGGGTCATCGTGATATATCAGATGTTATATCACGGCAAACAAAGCATTTAATCACAATAGCCTTGTTTTCACACCGTCTACTATATTATAATATAGTGTATTGAACAAGCTTTGTTAACATTCTAAACAACATGGTCCCCCGAGTAAGGCAACAAAGGCCGAAACAGATCCGTTGGCAAAAAATACATCAAAAGAGATCTACTGACATTTTTCTTTTTTGTGTGTTGATTGGGAGCCAGATTAGTTTAAATTCAACTTCTCGTTTTCCGATCCCATCATTTTTAATTTGATCCACACACAGCATTTCGAAAGACCCTATTCATTTGGCAATCTAATAAATTCCCTGTAGAAGGAAATACATGTTGTACATACTTTACCTACAGCCCGACTATCCATAAAGTACACCAGAAACAGATTGACTAGGCCTAATTAGGCTATTGGCCTAAATTAGACCTATAGCAATCTGTCTCTTTTTTTTAGTTCAACTCCTGAAGAGTCGAACTAAAAAAGCGGGTCTCGCATTTTTTTGTATGAGCCCTGGTTCTTTCACAATACTTGAGGAAAGGTGAAATCCTTTGATGTGGAGTGTGATTACTTCAACTTCAGACCACGATGGCTAATTAACGGCACGAAACACGGGAAAAACAAAACATGCTTTTGAGGATAGGTGATAGAAAATTATTTTTTCACATATCTTTATTTATACATTACCATAACTGGAAAGGTGAATCAACATTATCAAAAAAAAAAAAAAAAAAAAACCAGGAATGCTATATTTGCATAAATGCTGCATTAAAACAAAACAAAGTACGTAATTGACAATAGTATCACTTGATTCCCCGGCAAGGTTACTTTTTAGAAATGTATACTTTATTGGGGCGGGGTGTGTGTGTGGTAAATATGAGCTATAATTTCTTTATTCGAGATTTTGTAGAAGATGTAGCTTAGCCTGACTTTATCCTTAACCTGAAACACTCGAGTATCTGCTACAATTTTTGATGAAAAAGGGACAGATAAATAGACATTTGAACGTATAGTATGCATATTTCTTACTTTTATCAACTGGAGAAAACTAGCAAAATATCAAGACTTCTACAATTTCAGAGATTATCTTTGACTGTCCGGTATTATCCACATGTAGTACCTAAGCGTACACAATTTATAAAGGCGCAGTATTTTAGAATGAAAATGAAAACATGATAAGCCTCCATTCACACGAGATGATATTGAAGGGCCAGCTTCAATCATAGTTTTTTTCTTGGATAATGTGTACGAAAAATGCATATTGCTGACACAAAAAAGGGGTACCTTTACTAAATAGTATATATTCTGTGTTATTTAAGACGGAAATGCAAGAAATGTGAGGATTTGTTCAATTGCCCGGAACATTCATCTGAAAATGAATAGATACCGTATGACTTGCCCATTGGTAACAGACTTGATTTTGAACAGTGTCCATAACTGACAGGTGTTCACGTGAGAGCAGGGCTCTAATTATGAAACCTCGAAGTACATTTCCCGAAATTAAGTGAACCTTATATTGGTGTGCAGTCATCACATGCATATATATATATATATATATATATATATATATATATATATATATATATATATATATATATATATATATATATATATATATATATATATATATATATATATATATAAACACATATACCGACATGATTATGTATGCCCCTTTCTATCCTTGCGGGTGAGGACAAGAGGACAATGTGAAAGCGACCAAAAGCGGCAGAGAGCTTTCGATAATGCTTGCCAGTTGTAGCAAATGGACCCTTTATTTGCTATATGTCACTAACAACTGTTTTCTGTTTGGTATTATATGTAACATTGGACAGATTTTCTAAGGTCATAGTTACCAGCACATTGCCCTTTTTCTTAAGAAAAATAAGCGCGAAAACTGGCAATTTTGAAACTGCTTATAATTTGATTGAAGCAATTGAGACAGAAAATATCTAGAGCATATCCGTCTGTCTTCCGAGTTAAATTGCTGTAGATGTTCCGGCAGTATACTTTGCCTGCTGAATAGACTAAGTTCCATGTATTCGCGATTATAAACTGAAACACGGATCTTAGTTTGCTTAGAAGGCAAACTCATATTGTGTGCTTTTGAAGCAGAATACGGTAAATGCTTCTCCTCCGAATGTCAACCGCCATGCAAAGTCCTCGTACATGGACCTGTATGTTTGGTGGGCCGGAATTGGCCGACTAAATCAGCTTCAAGGATGGTGGGTCGGGATTGACCAAAGGAATTACCTGTGAACGTCGATGTTCAGAACAATAGTCCGTGTGTGGGAAGTGTGTCAGTGTGTCATATGCCAGTCTCAATGAATCAGAAAGTGTGTTTGCAAGATGATGTGTGCTCCTAAAATAAATATTCATGTGCAATGGACATATTGTAACGGTTCTTCATATAATGCTACGATCCAAAGGATAAGCACACAGCTGTTATGGATATACTTTTTACATTTAGTTTTGTCACGATGTTGCACCTTTTCCACGATATCCGCAATACAAGAAAAGTGACGCGTTGAGCAGCAGCCTTCGCAAAGGTGCAGAAGGTAATAATATCAACACTTCACACCAAATTCTTCTGAACGTAGCACTTAGAAGAAGAGTCGAACTTCACGCTGTGTAAGTAACGTCACTCTAAGAGCCATTTATATACCGAGAATGATGTAATGAAGAGGTTAAAAAGTGAAGACCAGTTTCATTCTTTTGGTTGGATAATGTTGTATTATATTGGAGATAAGCTGCTTGATTTGATGGTCTGTATGTTGTCTTATTTTCTGAACACATATTAGTCACTCTCTGGACAATGATTCCAAATGATGGATCTATCGTTAAAAAAAAAATGATGGTTTCAGTCCGTAACTCTATAAATGTTATTCCAGTTTGCTGCGAATTGCAATATATGGAACAACCAATAAGAATGTGGTACAGGTAGCATAGATATATACCAAACGACGGATGGCGCGTTTGTTAATTTTAGTTTAGTGTCCGTGAAAGGACCTGTGCACCACCGAACACTAAACTTCCTTATTCATTCAGTTTATCAGAAGTGGACAAATGTGAACACTTAACGAATATAACAACTGTATTTCCTTCTCCTAAAAGCGTGTCCCATATTTCTAAGCCAAGATATTTATCAGATCTAACACAATCAAATGCAATTTGGTCTCTTGAATGCAAATTTTAGACGCGTGAATTTACTTCAGGTGAATGAATGACTGTTAGATGCAGACCATAAATAACTTATTTTGTTACTCAGTTCACCTTTAACCGTGACGATCCAAAGCAACGTGCAAAATGCAAGACAAATTGATAACATTTTTCTTCGTCATTGGCGTTATAGCTGTTGTGATCATTCGTGGATAGCTGTTATGATAAATACCTCGGTACATGTAGCTGCGTTTCAATGGAATGGTACATGTCGTCTTTGTGCACATAAAAAATACCAGAAATTCTGAAAATGCAATGAGTTGGAAACTCGCTATAAAGACTTGGCCCATGTGTTAAATGTATGAACCTTACAATGACAATGGACTGTTTGGCTCCTTCAAATTTGCTCAACAGCCCTGGCAACTTCGAGCACTGTCCAACTCGTAATCAGTTGATATTTAGGCAACTTGGGAAAATATATTGGATCTTCAATGAAAGAAAATATTATTATTCGGTTTAACAACAATCAAGCACAACACATCCTACAATATATATATATATATATATATATAGTGAGAGAGAGATGTATATGTAATCCTGTGGAATTGAGTATACCCTTTTTGTGTGTCTGTCATTCTTTCTACGTAAGCGATGAGAACGTAAAAGCGGCCCCATTTTTTCTGTCATTATTATATGATTGTGCCAAATGTTCTGTTCATTTGCTATGTGGCACTGGCATTTGGTTTAGATTTATCTTTGAAGGTTAAGATAGACAGTTTAGCTGGAGGGTATAATTGCCAGTACATTTTGCTGTCGTTACGAAAAATACACTGCACTCCGCAGGCAAGCGATTTTCAAACTTTTGACTATATTATCATTGAATACATATCAATTGATTAAAAAGAATCAAGCATATGGAACAGTTTTACATTGACGTACAAGAAACAAGGTTTGCCTCAGCAACAGATATAGTGTGTGGTGAATGTATGTCGTTCGTGTAAAAATGGCGATAATTGCTCTCCCAGTTGACCTGCTGAACAGAGTAAGTTCCATGTATTCTTGAGTGTAAACAGAAACACGGAGCCAAGTCTCTTCATCAGGCAATGTTATAGGGTGTCCAGTGGGAAAAAGAGCATGGCGAGTGTTATTACTCTGAATGCTTTCACTCCGGGTATCTATTTGCAATTGCAAAAGATCCTCTCATATCTTGTCAAGATGCCCCGCTACTCAGTTATCCCTTACATGGTTTCATTTCGAAGAGAGTGTTCTAAAATAGGTCAATTTCACGTCAACATATATATTATGAGCACAGAATATCTTGCAAACACAGATTCTGTTTCTGTGAGGGGCACAAAAGCCACAATACTCTGAGCATTAACAGACATGTGTAAGTGCGGTGCCTATTTTCCGACCCACCACACACACAGGCCCATGTCGGCGAATTATGTATGATACCTGACTTCATCTGTGAAATAATATTAAATGGCGGACCAGGTAAGGACTATTGCAGATTTTGGACGCCAGTATCGCACAATGACACTTCACGGCCGGAGGTGGGAAGGTGAGCGAGAAGGGCATCACACAGCCTGGATTGTGAATGGGAACATGACACTGAGATGAAGTATATCAGAAAACTACTGTATTGTACCTTTTTCAGTACCAACTGCGACTAAAGTCGAACTGCTCAAAACGAACCGATCCGAATTATAATAAGGGTACTAGGTTAAAGTTCCTTGCAAAAAGACCTTTCATTCAAGTCCCAGTACGCATGTAGTTACACAGAATATAAACATCTAGGTCAACAGCTTTCCTACGCGCGCCTTGAGAGCAATGCGGCGAAAGCGCGCCGAGGAAAGCTGTTGACTCAGTGCGAAATATGACACTAAAAGAGTTAACATCGCATGCGTGACCTTGTGGGCACGCTGGATTCTCTTCAAACGTGACGGAAATGTTGTTTGAGAATGTAGCGTTGCTCGGTTTTCAGCAAACTTGTTAGTAGGGGGCACTTTTAGCGTCTGACTTTTAATTTATTTTCGAAATTTCGCAATAAAATGTAAAGTAAACGTTAGCGTGGTTAAAATGGTCATATTCTTCTGACTGTTTCTGCCTCTTACTTTCCTCAAGAAGTGGCGCTGCTATGTATTTAAATGTCTGGCGAACTTTGAGGCAAATCCAGCTTGTAGTTTAGCAGGAGGCGATGAGACTCCGTCAGATATACAGACTGAGAGATACAGTCCCTGAAAGTTTGAGGCAAATCCAGCTTGTAGTTTAGCAGAAGTCAACAACCCCAAAAGCACAAACTTTCAGGGACTGTATCTCTCAGTCTGTATATCTGACGGAGTCTCATCGCCTCCTGAGTGATATATTGGCAACAAGCAATGCCAGGCCATACTTAATTTCTATTATAGCATGGTTTCAATTTGAAACACGCCCCCCAAATTTGACGCAAAAAGGGATTAACTGGCATATTTTCACCAGTTATCATCGCTTTTGTTTATGCCGTTCCCGTGTACTTGCGCACTCTCTCCACTGCAGAATTGATCGTTTTGGAGATGAGCGGGTCCCTATTTGGGTGTGAAGATTTTACTTCTTTAATTCACAACCTTCCAAATGCTAGGCCTAGGCTCAAAATATTGATCACAAAAAACAGAGATCAAAGTATATCATAATTGTGTATCAGGTCTACATTTGGATATCCTGGAGATATAGCTTTTTGGAAGCTTCTTGGAACGTGAAAAGCTTTATAAGGCACCCCAGACGCACGATGTCTAACAAATGCGACTGGCTGAATGAGGTCATGTGACAAATCAATCTAACCCGGTTAAAAGTGAGCGGTGCTCGGAAGCACTTGAAGCAGGCAAATTCGCCGTGTGCTGGGAGATTTTGGAAATAGTTCGTGTTCTGTTTGGATTAATTTTACGGGACAGAGGCCTCTTAAGTGCAAGGCCCATGCAACATATGGTATAGTGCCTGCTGGTACTTGAATGGAAAGTTTTTATCATGTAAATTCAGGTAAATCATTTCAAATTTTATTGTTAGACATTGAAAGGGTTAATTCGGAAAGAGTGAGTTATAGGTTTTACTTAATTCACTCTTTTTGCGGGCCCTTTTTGCGATTATTGAGGGTGAAGGTCAGCCCAAAAAAGATGCATTTATCAAGTTTCATAATACATTTTTTTCATAATCAATGGTTATGGGATATAATCAACACTTTTTGAGCCTTATGATTGGCTAATTCCTACCAGCCATATGACAATATGCCATAACACACACACAAGCGACCCACATTGCTTATATTTACATTTCCCTCTTAATTTTTCTGAGCAATTACACAAAATTTAGAAATTAAATGCATAGAATTAAGAGAAACGAACAGAAACTGATTTGCACAGCTTGTATAAGTGTTAAGTTCCGGAAACCCCAGGTGGGCGTGGATTATTGAAATGTGGGAGGGACACGTGTCCTGGTCCCATAACACACAAGGCTCATGTATTATGGTCTCATAACACACCAGGCTCTCTCCTATACTTGCAATGTTAAAAGTAGATTGAATGTAAATATATGTGCTTGAATTACCGCGCCATCTACAATGAACCACTGTTACTACCATTGGAACGCGGAACCGAAAATAAACGTTACATTTTCGTAAAAGATATTTTGTGAACATTTCCTGTAATTGCTTTATTAAATGAACTAAACACCCATATACTTGTACGTACATTATTAATGATGATGAAATAGAAATCTAGGGGTGATATGGGGTGGTAATTCAGTGGCTGTAATAACAACAGAAAGAAGGGTCATCGTGATATTTCACAAGTACAAGGCGCTATATCGCAGCAGCCTCGTTGTCACACCGTCTACTATATTATAATTACTAATCTTTCACAAGCAACCAGGTAAGGCAATTCTGATGCACCGCGGCACAAGAAGGATACAACGTCTTTGAATTTTGAATTAATTTCAAGGAACTACACAAATACGCACACACATGCATCAGAACCCATGAATGTTTCAGAATATGCAGCCAAACCGACATATTATCTGGTGCCAAAGCAAGATTACTAAAGTCAGGGACGTAATCTCAGCATTCACAAAATGATTAGAAAAATTGAAATTAAATACACAATTATGTATAAAATTCAGCCCAGTAGTAACCATTGTTTGTTGCAGCTATGCCGAGAGAATCTATTGTGTTATTCTGTTAGGAAAATTCTAGGACCGCACCATAAGGGGAAAATTCTTCAGTGTTTTGACTTTTTCTAATTGCCATTGATATACATATACATCTCGCTGGAATTTTGATACCCTGTACAGTAGGACCCAAAGTCTAAATAACTGAATTGAGTCTCTATACACTCCAGAAATTTTCAGCAGCAACAGTTTAATGAAATATTGGGTTTTAAGGATATGAACTTAGCTGTCACGGATATATTTATTCTATGCTTAATTGTCTTCTTAATTGAGTAAACTGATTAGTGTACACCTAACTTTCTAATCAGGACTAATATATATATATATATATATATATATATATATATATATATATATATATATATATAAACTCAACAAAAAAAGTAAGTCTCCGTTTAGAAAGGTCCACATAAAAAACAAATAAACACATATTTTGGTAATATTTCATATTTTTTATATCCGGTATACACCTTACATTTGGTTTCAGACACAAGTGCAGAACAAATGAATCTACGTTTCACTGCACAACACGTGAAATCAAACGAAGTCTGTGTCACAGGTGCGCAAGATTGTCCATATGGCAATACCGTTCAATGTGAACTGAATGGGGCACTGTAGTGGGTATCACAGACTGTGCTTAAGTTTTAAAATGTCACATTTTTACAGAAGGGAAAGAATTAAACTAGTCATTAGAATGTCTGATGACGTGATGACTGTATGTGGTTGACTTTCGGTCAACAGGATGTGTATCCACCGTGATTGTTGACACACTGCTGGCAGCGCTTTCTCATGCTGTGGATCAATTTTCTGATCAGTCTCTGGGGTATATTGTCCCACTCTCCAAAAGATAGCGTCTTAGGTCTTCAAAGTTTGACTCGGGGCCCATCCTCTGGTATACATTTCGCTTGAGATGGCTCCACAGGTGTTCAATAGGATTAAGGTCAGGGGAGCAAGCTGGCCAATCCATTGCCTCCAGACCTTCCCTGGCCAAGAATTCACTAACTTCAGCCGCAACATGAGGCCTTGCATTGTCCTGCATGAGGATAAAATTTTCGCCAATGGCACCAGCAAATGGCACAGCATGCGGTTGCAGGATCTCTGTGACATAACGTCTGGCAGTCATGGTACCATTCACGACAAGGTCTGTCTTCCTATGGCTCTTGCCCTGTCCCCTTCAGATAACCGTGGCATGATGTCTTGAGCACAGATGGACAAATCCATACCCGACCCTGGGTCCCGATGCTTTTTATACCCATGCTTAGCCCAGATTCTGTCCATATTACACAGGTAAAGTTCACTAAAACAATGACCCAGTGTGCCTAAACAAGGACAGAATACCTCACTGAAACTACCTCATTCAAAATAGCCTTTTTGCAAAGTGTGGTTTCTGACTTTGTCTCACATTTAGCACATATGCAGTCAAGCATGCGATTTCAATTTGCTGGTCTCGACATATGTTGCACCCTAGGGATTATTCTACACATACATGTAAATACTTGTCAGAAAACTAACCAAATATGAAACATATATCAAATTATAAAAGCAGAGACTTATTTTTTGGGTTGAGTTTATATATAGGCTATATTTCTATCTCGTCCTTTTCGTGTAAATTTGCACGTCTGTACGTTTCACAGAACGCGACATGAAATTACTAATTATACACCGACGACGATCAGAAAACATTCAACATCATGGACTGCATGAAAGCATTCATTTCGTTTTTACTTTGTTCCACATTTCAACCGTAGCTTTAAATATATTCCATTCATATTAACAGATAACCTGTTATTGGCTTTTTTTCTTTCAAGAGATATACCACATAATACACTTACAAAGTGTGGAAGGAAATCCAGCCTTTATGAGCCTCACATAATACGTTGTTTCCATGAAATTACCAGTCGTGCTGATACGCTATAAATGAAGTTATAAAATGTTTTTCAACACACTGATACACATTTTCATTTCTGTAATTACACACGGGAACGTATCATTTGCAAGAAAGGCTACTTATTACAACCGTCAAAATTTGGATAAATGTTAATATTTCCCGTATAATAGTAGTTGTATCTTAATACGCGCAATATCTATATATACTTATTGGTACAACAAACATCTTGTAATGTCTGGATGAATTTACACATGACACGTGGAAGCAAATTTTCAAAGTCGCATATTATTATGGCGAAGTTGGCTTCCCCGTACACCACGTGTACGATATTTCTTCCAAACTTATCAAATAGCAGAACTTGTACAAGCAAGCAGTTATTTCATAATTACTTTTCTGTGGCTTCCTGATAATATTTCCTGATATAAACACATATGCCGCTACAGAAAAAATTGCATGCCGATAAACAACAGAGCTCGTAACCACGTCTTTACAGCAGCGTATCGAAAACCCGAAAGACAAGTGGTCAAGAGCGCAAAGCTCTCACCTGTCACACCCGACACACCTGAGCGAATTCGTGAATATTCACTGCAAAACGCCACCTGGTGAGATCAAACTCAAATGAGTTTAACACAAAAATTACCTTGAGAAACAAACTGATTTACACAGATTCATAGTACCTTATCGTAGATAACATGTATTTTAAACTATCGAATAAAAGTTTATCGTGTACGGCAAAAATAGTTAATATTGAGTGGAGTTTTGTACAAAATATGCACTCTAAGGGATTTTTGTAACGTTTTGTATTAGCTAAAATCATATCTTGGACTTCATGTCAAATACTGTATAATCATTAATCTTCGCAAGGCATAAATATGCCTGAATTTTCCGGAGTAAACCCAATTCGGGAACAGTAAACTCGCAAAAAAATGTCAGATTAATAAGAAACTTTCACACACACACACACACACACACAAATGAGAAGGTCTCATACGATTAATACTTTTTGTGGTGGTGTCAATTCGGGAAAATAAAGCTTACAAGAATCTCTGTTGAGGCCAATTCGGGAAATTTTATGCTCGGGTTACAAAGCATTATACATTATCAGACACAGCGATAAAAGTAATCCACGATTCCTCTGTGAGCTACAACTTTTTTCTTATTAGATGTTTCTCGGAAATTTACAGACGCACAGGACTAAAATTGATGTCATGAATTAAAACTATGCCACCAGGTCCAGCAACAAGGTCACATTGAAAAATAGCCATGAGCTCTTATCATCAAGCTATAATGTCCATGTGCGCTGATTTTTCTGTCTGTTTCTCTCACTCTTTCTTTCTCTCTCTCTCTCACACACGAATACATCTATCGACACGCGCGCGCGCACACACACACACACACACACACACATACACACACACACACATATATATATATATATATATATATACATATATATATATATATATATATACATATATATATATATATATATATATATATATATATATATATATATATATGATTAACATTAATGTTAAGCATAAAATTCAGCCAATTGTGACTGGTAGCAGTGAGATCCATCGCTCAACTGCTGCCTTTTTTTGCTTTGACTCACTCCATGTAACCTGACAAACATACCTGTGCGAGGTCAAGTGTATTAGATGGTGATATCTATATACTAACAAGCAAAAGGCCATTCCAATTCAGCTGAGATTTCCTTTGGCCCCATATTAAGTTGTAGCTGAAGTACAGCTAGCTAAGGTAAGATTGGAACATATTTGGTCACACAACTCTCCTGTTTTTTAATTCCATGTATATTAAGCACCGAACATACACCTTTCAATTAGAAAATTTAACTCTTCGTAGATTTTAATCGCAAATGGTCAATTTCGAGGAAAGGTTTGACTCTGCTCCTTTGTGTTATATATGTGTTTGGTGTAAAACATGCAGTTGTACATCTGTGAAGTGTAATTTCTCTTTCCCTTCTGACGTTGAACAAAATTCATTTTGAAAAGAGGTAGCCCCGGTATAAAAGTGCATATGTATGGAACCATATGCCCTAAAAATGAGAAACACGCTAAATTTTAAGCCGTTCAAATCATTAATAAGGTATGGGATGGGATGCACTGCAAGTGTAGACTATGTTGTGATTAAAACTTTCTAATTACACAGCAACGCAAAGCGTACTTGTTAGTCACTGATATTTAAAATCAAACAATTTCATCGTACCCTTTCATGTGGACATCATATTTTTTCTTTTAATGACTCTTTTTTAATTTCGATACTGAAGGCAAAGTAGTAAAACAGAAATTGCACAGTAAAAACGAGGTACCAATCACATTTCTGTCAATCGAGCAGATGCAGCGAGGGAAAACCTGAGTGTTAAAGATGTCCTTTCATAGTTTATTTTGAGGTAAACATCGGGTGTAAAAGTTAATGGGATCGTGTGTATATCGATGCGTCACAGGCTTAGAGTTTGTTCTGTCAAAATATTGCCTGTCGGGAGTAAGGGCCTTGTTCTGGTCATAAATTACATATGCTGCAATCTTAAAGAGGGGAAAGAGACTATCGCCTTCACGAAACTGCGCATACCCTGCACTATCCCCTGACTGTGACGCCTTTGGTAGATTACCATCACCTCTTTGCCAAAGACAGTATCATTTTTACACATGTTTTTAAAGTTTCCATTACTTATGGCTGCATCACCGTAAGGCAGCTATCGATAACTGTTCCTGATGGAGGATGTGTGTTGCAGATGGCGTCATTAGTAACTTAAGCTTGGTATCTAGCTTTTTACAAGTTGGGCCATCTGTTGCGTGAACAAATCCAGCCTCGCTGATTGGCCACTGGTTGTCCACCGGAAGTGATATGAAATGTTTTTTTTTTTTTTCTTTTTTTTTTATTTCGTTTTTTTTTTGGGGGGGGGGGGGTCAACAAGAAGTAGTGTCACATGCAACTTACCTCCCCAAGCATCCTCCATTGTAACCAAGGCCATCAATTTTGGCGGACACTCCATGCCTGGGGAGACCATGGTAATACGGCATACAATACCAAGTCAGTAGATGGATGGTATTTTGGGGCCATGAAAACTCCCAAAAGCCCAAACTGCTCGGAGTCGTAGTTGCGAAATTGAACAGTGAATGCAATAACTGGCAGATGCCCTGGATTTTAGAAGTGTCAACAAAGATAAGCATTGTAAACCTTAACCACTAAAATCAGAATTTCATTTGATTGTTATTTTCTCCAGATTATGAACTGGACAAAAATGAACCTTTAAAGCGATTCAATTTTCTGAGTTTTACTCACATACCGTCGAACTTGCAGCTCACTGTTTATGGCGTGACTTGGAAAGCTGGTCGCAAATTTGGCATGCGTTGCATAGGACATAACATTCGATATTTCAATGTAGTACCATCTTCTTAATGTTAAAGGTTTTAATAAATAGGAATGAAAATAAACAGAAAGTTGGGCTGTTTTTAGATATGCCTATTTCCTCATTTTTTCTTAATTTTTCAAAGTGAGTGATAACTGAAATTTATCAAAAGATGATGAGTGAAATTAAAATGACAAACGGTTCAAAAAAATACGTCCTTGTCGTATGAGCACCAAAATCAGTCATATAAGCGACATTGCAAAATAGGAGATCACATCTTTGTTCGCTGTCAGAAAATATTTAATTTCCACCACTTTTCGTAAGAATTCTGTGTATTATCGATTAATTTGTAAAACTAACTTTCAATTATCACAAACCATTAAAACATATCTGGCCTTTCCATAATAAATAACAAATATATACACATTATATTAGTCTGAAGGTCCCATGTAAGAGTAAAGAACAGTATAACGGAGGGATACAGTTATCATGCATGATTAAGTGAGACAACCGTCAGAATAAATATTCTGTCGAAAATGTGCTAATACAATATTTGTACATATTCAGGTATTGCATGCTCCGAAACGCGTTGAAACCCCGTTATTGTCTTTTTCGGGCTGATATGGCATTTGTTTAAAAATTATTTGTTCCATGTTATCTGGTGAAATTAAGAATAAACAAATTCTTCAATGTCCCTGTACATATATCTTTGAGGAAGGATGTCAAAGAAACAAGCCTGGAAAATATACAACTCAGATAACAGATCCCAGCTGTTGATGATGTGATGTTTTGGGACATTGGAAGTTTTGTTGACATAAATAGCCGTTTAATTGTTGGTTATAGTAACCGCATCCGTATTATATATTATCGTAACTTGTGTTCTGTTTCACTCTCATTCAAATGTATTGGTCTATACTTGTGGACGCCATGAAGCAGACATGTCTTTCTAGAATCAGATGAAGTCATTTCCGTTTTTTCTTTCTTAAATTTTACCAGAATATGTATATTGCATGTCCTGGATGAATTTTCAGTTGGTCGCTCGGTGGTTTTGATCGAATGTTTGACTGGTTGCTTATTTCCTTTTGTCGTTGTACATTCTGCTGTTAGCATAAATTTGTTTGTCTTATATGACTCGTAAGCACAACATACAACAGGGCAAGAATTATATATAAGCAAATTTTCTTCTCTGTTGTATTTTGCTTAGGCCTATCTGGTGGTCACACGGTGGTCACATCTTTCACGCAGACAAGTATAATATGATAGATCCAATACTTGGATGTCATTGATTGTCATCCTCAGATTGTTGGTGGATTCACTGTTTCGTCATTGTGCAAAATCGTGCCGTGCATTACTCTGTTATTTCAAAGCAATCTACGTGCAAAGTCCATAGACTGGAGATCATCACAGTCCGTTGAGTCTGGCATGTTACAACGACAAAATGACTTTTAGAGCATTGCGTGGAATACATCACAGTAAACTGACTTGTGCAATTATGGAATGTGCCTTTTGGCCTTTAATTTAGGTATTTAACCACAGGCGCTCGTAACGTTCAGTCAGTCCAGCATTCGTGCTAATGTACGGGGAGGAAGGGGGGGGTGGGGTAGAGAGGGTGAACCTGGAGTATATATAAATGTACCTGCAATGACCTGCACAGGGCCTTATTTGCAATGAAGTATTGTGTATTCATCTGTGCAGTCAATCATTCGTAGTAATAAGATGGGGGAGGGTGGGCCTAGAACCACTTCACGTTGACATGATTTCTGTTTCTGAATATACCGACAAGCTGCAACTCACCAATTTATTCCAAAACTTTTTACAGGTACATCATACTGGTAATCCATTGAAATCCACACATATCCATGGCAACACGCCTTTTATTTTTGCAAACGTCCCACAAAAACTATTTCGGACAAAAGGGCTGACATTCCAGCACCAAATTCAAACGGGTATCCCATCTTGAATCAAGTTCGTTCCGTTGCATTAGCTGTATGACAACTGTTCTCAATTGTTAATCAGACCGTATTCTACGATCCACTCTCGTATTTATCCTGTGTTCATTTCCACAAATCGTAAACCTGACCAAAATTGATTACGCCAGTGCTTCTCGTTTTTGTTTTTTTTTTTTTGTTTTGTTTTTTTTTGTTTGTTTGTTGGGTTTTTTCGTGTGTTTTTTTGTTGTTTTTTTGCGGTAATATTTTTGAGCGAAGACAGACATCTGGTACCGCAGTTGCTCTCTCATTTGGTGAAAGTCCGTGTATCTAATAAGAGAGCAGCTGGGATACCGGTCTGTGTTCGGTCAAAAGTATGACCGCACAAAAACTTTGATAGATACGAAAAGCACTGGCGGAATCAATTTTGGTCAGGTTTCACGATTTGTGGAAATGACCACAGGATAAAAACGGGAGTGGATCAAAGAACACGGTCTTAGAATTGAGAACAGTGGTCATACGGTAACGCTACGGAACGAAATTGATTCAGGATGGGATACCCATCTGAATTTGGCACTGTAATGTTGGACTTTTTGCCTGAAATGTTTTTGAGGGACATTTGGGACAATTGTAGGCATGTTACCATGGACATATGTGAATTGCAATTATTATCAGTGTGATATACTTATAAAAATAGTTTTGGAATAAACTGGTGAGTTGCAGCTTGTTTGTATGTACAGAAACGTAGAAATGATGACAAACGTGAAGTGGGATATTGGTCCAGAGGTGAGCTTCGTTTCAAACCTATCTGTGCAGGAGTTCCGTCTGACAACTGGTTCTACGCCCACCCTCCACCATCTTATTAGGTGGCACCACTAAATTAAATTTCCCATAGGCGGCCATTATAACACATCCTGGCGTATCTGAGAGTAAGAGCTTTAACTTTAATGAAGACTATGCTCACCAATTAAGTTCCAGTCTGCCTTACAAAATAAGAGGCATTAACATATATGATGAGCACTGGTAACTTTTGACTTGGCCCCACCTGAACGCAGTCATGTTGGATTTTCACCTGTCCGCACCCAATATCACCTTTAAATTTCCGACCATCCCGGAAAAAAATTATGCCCAAAATTAATTATTCAAATCACTCTATTGTGTGATGGCTAAATCTGAATCAAAATTATATGTAACAGATTTGAGCCTGCCACAAATTCCACCACTCTGGTCAAGCCAAATCCTACAGTGCTGGTCATTAGACATTATTCCTTTGTGCTGCCCTCTGTGGCCAATTTAGGGGTGCAACCATTAGCACGAATGGTTGACTGCACATATAAATACACAATATTTTGTCACATATAAGGTCCTATATGGGCCATTGCACGTATAGATGCTCCAGGTTCACCCTCTCTGCCCTCTCTCCCTTTCCTTCCCCTCCCTACCCGTATATTAGCAGGAATACTTGACTGACTGAACGCTACGAGCGCCCGTTGGGATGCGTCGTTATATATCCTCCTACAACTTCATATGCTTCGCTGGCGTGTCATGTATACATGTATTTGAAACTTTTGAGACAATCCTGAATCTCACTTTACCGACTCCAATGTTAATACATCACGGAATCACAAATGTACTTCCAGGCCTAAATGGAACACAACTGTGTTCTAGAGTTCTGCACGGATCACAGCTGTGTTTTTAAAGCCTGAATGAATCACCTTTGTCTTCAACCAGTCCACTCACACGGGCCGCACTTGCATGACACGTGTCCGATAAATAGGCATGTTGACAGGATTATGCGGAAAGTATAGGCCTCTAACCAGGATTTTCCAAGGGGGTGGGAAGTTGCTGGCGGAAAAGACTGACCTTGGGGAGGATGTGGGAGGGGGCCCCCTCCGAGAAGTTAAAAATTTTTAAAAGTCATCCCAATAGTGCTATTTCGTATATTTTCAGGCAAAAATTGATGCCTGTTCTAACTGCATCAAAAAGCAATTTATTTGAAAATGATTTTTAAAAGCATGTCATCAGTGTACATTTTATATGATAAACAGTATGAGTTTATTTTTTATAATGCATCGGGTTTATTGAAAGAAATTCCCAGTGTAGAATCCAATGATGCACTTATGTCACCTTTGGCACACTTCTAAAACCCTTGACACATTTATGCCACCTTGGCCCACTTTTACAAACATTGACAAACTTATGCTGCTCTTGGAATACTTATGTTACCCTTGACATACTTCCATTTCACTTATTCTTTACACATATTACACTTATGCAACCTTAACAGAACTCTCATCACTGTGATGACTTCATTTTACTATTTCATTTCTTTCAACACCTTGGAACTGTATGTCCTTTAGTATTTGCTTAGCCCAAATGCAGTAGGCGGATAACATAAAGCTTATAATTTTCAAACGGAGTTTATTTGGAACCTATGTCTGGGATATGACCATTACTGACAAGTATTGATTCTAAAATTCTTGGTACAATAAAATATTGTTTATGAAACCTTTACCCCTTGAATTGAATCTGGGTGAACAGTTTTCCCAAGCATGCTCCGGACACAATGCACCCAGAGCATGCCAAGGAAAGCTGTTGACCTGTGGTATTGTATGGTGCATAAGTCAGCTTTATAAATTTCATACATAATTCTGACACAACTATATATATATATATATATATATATATATATATATATATATATATATATATATATATATATATATATATATATATATATATATATATATATATATATATATATATATATATTATTTGCCACATCCGGCCGTTTTGGCCAGTTTGAGGGGATAGGGTTTATAGATCTCCAACCTGTGCCTGGTATGTCACCATTGCTGATGAGTAAAAGTGCTTTTGTCCTTTTTTAAGGGTCTGGGTTTATTTCTAAAAGTGACTGACTGCAAATAAGACAAGAGGACTGTTTGAACATTCTGTGCTCAGCTGACTTTGTGTCTTCATCAAGACAGATCAGGAGACATGGAGACTTGATAATTTGTTCAAAATTAAAGTGAAAAAGAAAAAAAAAGTAAAGCGTCCAAAAGTAGTGAAAATGAAATGTGTTATCACTTGAACAAATTTAGTTAGGCACCATCCAACACACATCCCTACCAACTTTAAAGATAATCTGGCCAGCAGTTTTGGTGGATTTTAGAAAAATTTCTGTAAAAAATGAACAATAAAATTAATTTTCAAAAATCCAAAAATCACTGAGGGGTGACCATTTAAACAAAATTTGGTGGAGAATCACTAAAGGTAAATTCCCACATGATTATCTGACCAGCGATTTCACAGTTGAAAATTTGAATTCCGAACAAACGAACAGACGAGCAATTATGGATGACTAAGCATCACAAAAGCTCAGCAGACTGACCTGTCAGCTCAGCCAAAATACTACCTTACTAAAATTACTCAGCACCATGATGCTTCTATAAAAGGTCATGGATAATAGGCCAAAAAGTTGCTTTCTTGCATTCAGTGTGATTTACTGAATATATTTTTTAAGTCTAAGTGTGGAATGTGCATATAAAAGTATCAAGTGGTCTCGCTATGACAGTCCAATTAAAATGCCCATAGGTCTATATATATTTATATATATAGGCTATTTTTGGCCTAACATATCTGATAAGGCAAATGTGACGAAGGTCAAGCCTAGTTTTCCTATTCGTGCGAAAGGGCTTGAAGTTGTCTATTATAATTTTATGTTCGGAACGAGCGGGACTCGAACCTGCAACCTTGGCTTTGGCATCAGTCGCCTAGCTGAAATGAGAAACGCACATATCACTCACTGAATAAAAAAGTCTCACTTTTGAAATAAGTAACAGAGCTGTATTTATTGACAAATAAATATTGTGGCCTAAATGAGCCATAAGTAAAATTCGCATTGATTCTCTGTCTGATGCAATATCTTGTGCGGCCTGAATTAAAAAAATGGCAAAAGTGGTCCAGCGGTTCATGGAGCACGTAAAACAACCTTCAGGACTACATTTGACATGAGAATATCCAACACTAAAGAAAGTTGTTGAAATAAAACTCTCAATTAATATTTCTAGCGCAGCCTACATTTAAATTAACAAAAACTTGATTTTCAAATTTGTGTGAGCTTTTATAAATTTCAAAAGGCACTGTTCTCGACCGTCATTGACTCTTTCTTCTACATATGTTGTCCATCTACGAATTAAAATCACATGTTTATAATTAACATTCTTCCTCCGAATATTCCGAGAAAATGATGGCTTCACATTCTGATTCCTCATCCTTTAAAGAGCTTCCATTCAAATTTCGGAATTGGTCTACGCCAAAAACTTCCGTCTGCACCTTCTGCATAGGACTATTCTGCACGTCAAGAGCTTTGCTTTTGCTACTTGGGACTGAAATACGCAAAGGAAAGCTGTTGACCTACAAAAGTCTACTTTGTTTTGACCATTTTGACAAGTATTCCAACGAAATTAGAACATGTATTTTGAATTGAGGACAAGGGGTTCGCTGCAAACAAATGAGGGTTCGCTCAAAAAACGGGGTTCAGCCGAACCCCCCCCCTCGCCCCTAGCTACGGGCATGGTCAGTATAATAGAATTGCACAGTGATCGCGTGAAATTTCATCCGAAAAGGTTTGAAGTATGGCACACTGAGTTCTATACTGCGTTATCATGCACCCAATTGGGAAGAGTGTCTAGACTTATAGCTTTTATGATGGAATACATCACTACATGATCAAGATAATTCCTCGAAAGAAATGTTTTATTGACAGGCTAAGGGCACAAAACGGGGTGATCACTGAATTTCATAGGGAAATGGTCCCACTTGGCACAAGCTTTTCCTAGGGAAAAATGAAAAAAAAAAAAAAAAGTTGTCCAGAGAGACACTCTGTCTCTATGCTTGATGTCATAAATTATGCAAATTAACACCTGAATGAAAGGACCAACTAACTTTGCAACCAATTACCAAAAATTTATGTGTGAACAGGTGCAAATAACTATTTAAGGGTAAGGAATGCATTGTTCAGGACATTTTGATACATAGCGGCCCTTTTGACCTTCAAATTTCAATATGACCGCTGGTTACCCTCTTTCATTCAGGCGTTTTCGCTAACTTTAGAAACGTTTGAGCAAGACCTATGTGTAAAACACCAATTTATGCTATCTTTGGGGGTGGGGAACTCATTTCTGGCACCGCACTTGTACTTGAAGATAATTTTGAAGGTGAAAGAAGAAAGAATATCTGAACTGCTTTGAAGTTATGGAGGTCGATGGTTTGTAACCCACCTTCATGTTTGCCTCCATGTTCCCTGATTTCAGAACTCCAGCTTGTTATGTCCCATTATCACAAATAATTAATAAGTCTCCTTTCTAAATGAATGTCATTAAAATGCCCCAATTTGCATAAATTATGTTAATTAGTGACAAAAAGAAACACATTTCAACACTTGAACCATTTAGCATTAAACGTGTGATTCGTTTGGAGTGGCAAATTCGAGGGTGTGAAATGCATTTGACATTAAGAACCACAAAACAGGTTTAGCTGCTGGCACCCTTATGTAAATTTAGATATATATTAGTCCCCTGTGTTTTCCCAGAAGTCTGCACACCACGGATTTTTTAACCCTGAATACGTCTACAGCTCTAGGCTACATGTAGCCTGCCCTATTACTGCTTCGATTTCCCACTTCTGTCCATCTGTAGGACTATGTCTTCAAGTCACGCCATTTATGTGTTATCACTTCCCACTAACTTCTGTCATTTTGTATGCAGGACCATGCATCTCGTAAACCCAGTTGTGCATAACAATTTAGAATCAACCACGTGAAACACTGTAGGTGTAAGGGTGGATATTCACCCCCAAGTTAATGAACAGACATAATTGAATCATTAAAGAGCGTATCAGTTTTAAAAGATGTGCTTTAAGGTGCAAGTGCACGAACGTTCTGACACCTACATGGGTATTTGAATACTTTTACTTTTACAGCAACACTCTTACAACACCGGATCCACTAGCTGCAACAATTTGTTGACATCAAGAGCCAAATTGTCAACTGTTACACGCTGTTTTAGGTTTGATGGGGAGAAACTGTAGAATACTTTGCCTGTTGAGATGTGGACAGCCAAGGCTCGACAAATTTCTAAATCAATGTCCTGGAACTATTTTGTTGGGGCTTTAATTACTTGGATGTTTTTTATGTCTTTAACAGGGTGCAAACGTTGTGGTTGGTGCTATTTAGACAACTTTACTACGTTGTTTGGTCTTTATTCAACCTGTTCATTGTAAAAACCTTTATACTTCTGCTGGGAATATTCTATTCTGGGTAGGACATGATAAGAACTAGCGTTCATCGCTTATACATGTAAGCCTGGGCAAAAAAAAAATACCTGTCTATATGTCAAAACAGTTAATGAGCCACACGTCAGCCTGAGCGAGTCTTATCGAGGGTGTGCATAACACTGTTAAATACTGTTAATAGTTTTGGATTTTTTTTTCTTTTAACGAGATGTATTCGCATATGTCGCAAAACGTAATACCTTACTTTGAATCAGACAAGGACCATATGTTGGGAGTATTCGTTAACATTATTTATAGGCATTTCTATAAAGTATTAATTTGTGATGATTCTTTTTCCAGGTGAAGTGCCGTAACAGGAAGGTGATGTGAAGTGCTATTACATGACGTTGATGTTATACAAACACGAGATAGTTAACCTCAAATTTAATGTGAACTTTAGCCCCAATCTAAGTCATCATACAATGGCAGTGCCAGCTTTGATTTTATTATTTTCTACTGTATTCACGGGAAAAGAACCTTTGTTTGTTACCGATGTGTATGTAATATGATGTTATATCAACTGTTTCATGTCTGATTTATGATGTGAAGGATGGTTGTTATAACATGTGTTCATGAATTTATTTCATCTAGCTTTTCTCTGACGTTTAAACCACAAATGACTTCCTGTTGCATATGCAGCATCAGATTAAGTTTAAAGGAAATCATGCATCCCAGGAGTCCCATACCGTCAGGCAGGTTCAATATGAATAAAGTGCAGATTTTATTTTGCCTTGCACTATGAACAATTTTATCACCAATGCTGTGCCAGAACTGGGTTCCCCCTCCCACAATTAGTACAAATTGTTGTATAATACATGTTTCTAGCTTAAACATGTCTAAAGTAGTGCAGCCTGAGTAGCAAAATTGACATTAAACTATGGCTACTTTCCCAATTCAGGACTTTCCCCCACAGGCAGACCACTGTGCCCAGTGATTTCCTCACCTCTAAAGCCTAGAGAATCCCCCTTTGCTGGACTAAAACTAGTTGATTGTACAGTTTAAACACAGGCTCTTGCCATCCAGCAGGGGTTACACGGTAAAATAACATGAATATCTCAGATGACCAAGTTAAACCATGGAAAGAAAATGGCCTCTAAACTATTAATGAAACCTTTCATAAAATGTTAAACTTATAACAATACGTTAAGACTATTTTAGGGCCGTAAAGCTTGCCTAATCAGTGTCTGCCCTAATATATATATATATATATATATATATATATATATATATATATATATATATATATATATATATATATATATATAACTTAAACAATGTTTTGCCCTTTAATCAGCAGGCACACTTGTGTGAATGGTTATATCCCACACAGCCATATGTTGTAGCATCATGAGCACATGCTGCCAAATGTACTCAGTTTGAAGATATCAAAAACAACTCGGGTGATTAACCCCACAGGTTTCAGAAATCAATTGACATCTGTGAATCTGTGGTTGTCGGTACACCAATAATGCATGAGGGTCTCATTAATTTTGCATGTAAAAAAATTCTAACATCTCCAAATTAGAAATGCATGGTACATTAACGATATTGACAGGCATGCTAATTAAAAAGTTTTAAAATTTATGTTAATGTTGCTATAATTGACCTCAAATTTACTTTGAAGATTGCTACTTTTAACATACATTACCCCATGCCCACAAGTGCAAATGGGTGTATGTGTGTATATATATATATATATATATATATATATATATATATATATATATATATATATATATATATATATATATATATATATATATATATATATATATATATATATATATATATATATATATATATATATGATTTCAATGCGCAGTATGCATATTGATATTCTTCTGGTATTTTTCTAGTACTTCCCGAGCCATATATTAGAAAAATTTCCGTATGCCTTTAAAAAGTATTTTGTGTTTCCAATAAATTAGTAATATCCCGCTTTTGCCCACAGGTACCGACCCGTATCTCGCCATATCTCACCAAGCGAGACTAAGCAATCAGGTATCCAGTTGGGGTGGGAATATTTTATGCATATCTCCTTTAGGCCATAGTAAATTGCTCTCAGTCAATATGCAAACTACTAATAACAGAACAAATGAGCACTTGATTACTACCTTTTAACACTTTCTCGCTAATACCAGTCGTCAATGAGGATATATTTTTAGCTGCTGTCAACATTGTATTTTATTTCGTATGTTGACTGTTCCTCAAATGTTTTGAAAAACTTTTGCATGAAGCCTACAAGCCCCGGTCAACAGTTTTTAGTACTGGGTGCACCCGGCTTGGTGGTCGGATCGATTTCAGTAGCTTTTATACTCAGTCAGTGATCCAACGTCACCGATTAGTAATTTATATATAGTGCTATTCATCACTTTGCGGCAATTGACATTTAACCCCCCCCCCCCCCCCAGCTGCCTAGTAATCATTTGTTATGTCTAAAAATCATGAGAACTTGTCAATTTAAACTGATTTATATGTGCCTAACTTCGCCCAGAATGTACCAATTTAAACCTATCTCTAAAAAATTTTCCGGGGGATCATGCCCCCGGACCCCCTAGCAGTGCTGAGCGCCGAAGGCCCTCAGTACTGGAACTCACTGAACCCTCCCCCCTCAATGGAATCAGATCCGCC
This sequence comes from Hermodice carunculata, assembly GCA_964020975.1. Lineage (NCBI taxonomy): Eukaryota > Metazoa > Annelida > Polychaeta > Eunicida > Amphinomidae > Hermodice > Hermodice carunculata. The sequence continues at coordinate 83,658,427 of OZ026627.1, read as the reverse complement.
CCTGTGTAGCAAACATTTTCCAAACGTTATTGTACAAACGCCTCTGAAACTTGCCGCACACAGACACGTCTGTCTAAACTCGTGTTCCAAACGCAATAATAACGTACCGGTGCAGTAAGACCATATTTTTCACGCATAAGGTCAAACTCAAATTTTTTGCATACAACAGCCACGCAAAAGAGCACAGGATTATGAAATGAACTCATTTTCCTCCATGAAATAAATATTGTGATAATTTGCGAACATACAAAAAATTTCATTACATTTACCAGTTTTTCACAAGAGACTAACAGAGAAGACACACAAACATTCGAGACCAACATGAACGCACATATCATGGTGTAATTTTTCAGTTTGAGAGTGTAATTTTACCTTTAAGTTCTTACCTCCAGAACTGGAGACTTACGCATGTATTTCCTTTCCCATGGCAAGACTTCGAGAATTTATATGAATAAATTTATGTGAATATAACGAGTTTCAAATTTTAACCGACTCCGAGCAATGGATTCGACATATATTCTTGTATTAATGTGAAAATCGTACGATGCTCCACTCAAACGTTTTGGACCAAGTCCATACATTCAGTAAAATTGGTTCAGGAATGAATCACATTTTGAGAATCGTGAAATAATGTTCAAGATTTGCAACACCCATCTGACACCAAAACTGTCCTTGTTCCTGCAATTTTTGTGTTAATCTCCTTTCCGTGAATCACTCTATTGTTTGAGGTGTTTGATGCCTATCAATATATATATATATATATATATATATATATATATATATATATATATATATATATATATATATATATATATATATATATGCATGCATACATACATACATACATACATACATACATACATACATACATACATACATACGTACATACATACATACATACTTAGATACCTTATTGGCCGTGATTGACATGTGGCATACAAACATAAATTTTAAACAAGTGCAGCAGCGAATCTTGCGGAACTTTATGAAACCTGCCACGGATATTCATATTCCGTACATCTTTCATGAGTGCAGCATAGAATTGGCATAGACACTGGAACACGAGGATGGAAGTAATTGTGCCATTTGACAAGTGATCTGCAGAATTGTGACTGATTATATCAGAAATATTCACTGTGTCGCAGAATAACAATTGTAGTACCAAGGCGTATGTGTCCAAACTGATCCCCTTCCCTTTGCCAATTCATTGGCAGGATGAAAAATATTCCTGGTGGATAGCGAATATCCTCTGCAAGTGTTTCGCTTTGTTCTGTAGCGTATTAATCGATGACTAGGATCATTTCAGTTTAATAAGCTGTTCTTTGACAAATGTGGATTTTTTTACTGGACACGATACTTTCCTTTTCTTAACTCCTTCAGCTTACATGCAATAAAGCGGGGCACAGGGTATGGCAGGGGGTCTCTGGTATACTAAAACGAAAAAATTACTTTTGGCATACAATACAGGAAATAAGGTACATATTATTTTGTGAAGGAAAATTAGCCCACCGTTGGGTAGTTTTAAAAAAGGTAATGGCTATCACAATTTTTATAATGTATGAAATTCATTCATGCAATTTCATGTTATGAGTACGGGTCTAGATGTAAACATGGTTAACTGTTTCCAGGAAGCATTACGGAAAATAAATTTTGACAAGTACGCCTCATAGGGTTACTAGGCTGAGCAGACAACAATTTTCTTTGTGCGGCATGACAAATAACCACAAAGCTCAGAAACATGCCACTTTGACAAGCTGCTGTGGACATGGTATCAAGTAAAGTGCCTAGACGCACTCATCAACAAGAGGCTATAATGTTGATCACAGTATATCATCAGATATCTCCCAGATATAATCCAAAAGAACAAAACATTTGCGAACGTTCTGTAACTTTTGGTCGTTAAAAGCGAGTGCTCGCTGCAGTTTTGTTATGCTGAAGTTGGGTCACAAGGCAGCAGCTTGAAGCGAAAGCACAGAATACATGTAGGGACTGGTTCACATAAGCATGATAAAGGATGGTAAGCCTTGGAACGTATGCTAGGATACAGAGGTATGGAATGAAAAAAATAAAACTAAGCTTTGGAGCAATATGGCTCGTTCATTTTTCAGGATAGATATCAAAATGGGGTCATTTGTATTCGTTAAAAGTGAGTTTTGTAATGCTGAAGTTGGGCCGTAATCGGTAGATATCAGTATAAGCACAGAAAATGCTTGCAGGGACTGGTTCACATATGGATGGGAAGCCTTGGAACGTGCGCTGGGATATAGTGTTATAGAATGGAAAAGAGTCAGCTTTGAAGTAATATAGTTCAAAATAAGGCCCTAGGCTTAATGACAACAGAACGTCCTTTTATACTGGAGTATTGAAGACAAAGGAGAACTGGTCGAAATCGGGGTACAAAATTTTGAAGCCGAGTAGCCAAACCGTTTCAAACCCTATTCAACATTTTACGTTTTAGAGATTTCACAAATCTCGTGTTTCAAGTGTGCGTTTTATTTTCAATCGGTTTACGGAACAGTACACATTAGCAAAGAACCATTATACCCATGATACCGACATGTATAAATACAAACATAATATACATAACAAGAGGGCTGTGTATACAGCCCATCATCAGCTGACCTTGGCATTCAATCCATACTGGTTCCGTGTTACTCTAGAGGTATCCGGAAGTGTTGCTGGACACTTTCGAAGCGAGCGGCCAAGCGGTTTTAGAGAAGATAGTTTTACGATTTTGCCACAACTTATATAAATAAATAAATAAATAAATAAATAAATAAATAAATAAATAAATAAAGCAAAAAAATCATAAAAATTCAAAATTCACTGGAGCATGACCATTTGAACAAAATTGGTAGACCCACCCAAGGTACATCGATCTCCACCACATTTGAAGTGAACCTGACCGACGGTTTTGGAGCAGTCGAAAATGTGAATTATTATTGTAGTCCCCATTGAAAATCGTTACAAGTCAGGGATCTACAGCAACATTAACACCACCTAGTGAACAACTTTTTTTGACCATTTCGCAATGTATATTTTCACCGACATTTTCAGCACAGTCTGAGAGATGGTTTTGGAGATTTCGAAAATAGCAAAAACACTCATTAGAAAGTTGAAAAAAACGTGGCGCCATCTGGTTAACAAATTATGGTATAGCAGTATTTTTGTAGTGAATCTGGAAAAATATCAAGTGCGTACATTATCCAAATGCAACATGATTGGTCCTGTTTGATACAGAGAATGCCTGCGAATATGGCTATTTCCTTGCTGTGTTATATGAGCTAGACTAGCCGCCCAAGTGAAACAAATATGCCATATTCAGGATCTGTGTGACAGTGTTTGCCAAGATACATTTCTGTCAACAGTATATGACCTAGTGTGTATGGATTGTCTTTAACTCTTCGACAAGTACCTTGACCATGTGAAGAATGCCAGCTTGTGTAGCTGGACTTGTTGCAAGCTTTGAAAGAAGGCAACTGGGGGATTCAGCTGGCCTTATAATTGATGGTCACTAACTTTTTGATGCTAGGCTTCCTGGTGTTTTCTTCATACGACAAACCCAATGATGCACACTACCCAAAGGCTTATCCTGCAGAAGCTGCACAATCGCCAAATGATCATCCTCACACATAATGGTACTTAGCTGCTGCTGCATGTTCTGTGCAGCTTGGTTGAACTACACATTGCCAAAGTCCCAGGAAATCAAGTTATTGAGGACACACTGAATGTAATACACAGACTCATGGTGGAACAGAAGGTTTTAGCCTGATTGCTGGCGCCGCCATAAGGTACGGTTTTTCTACTGCTCTCGAGTAGGTTCCGTGGCCAACTCATAAATATGTTTCACCTCAAAAACTCTAATCACTATCATGAGCTACAAGGCATGGAGGTTTTTTTTTGCAACAGTGCAAAATATAGTGCAGGACATGTGAATCAATCACTTTGGTCCTGATTTTTCAACTATTGCGTGCCTCTCTACGGGAAAACTGACTTTAAGTGAAATTGATTGGGTGGGCTTTAAGCAGGAGATACTAGTGAGAAAGTTTACAACTTTCTCTATAAGGTTTAAGCTTCCGCTCCAAAAGCAAATCTTTCCTGAAAAATGTCCAGAAATAACTTGAAAACAGTGAACCATGCTAGCAAGAAGAAAACATGCAAATTACGTAAGGGAGAAATAGTCCTCAAAGCTGCTTGGAACTTGGTTTCCACAGACGTTTCTGCTTGCTTTTCCCAGAGACGTACAAATTAACCAAGTTCCCGTGCATACTATCAGGGTAGATCTGTGGTCTTTGGCAACAAAAAAAAAAGGTTCCCTTTGACAGACGAGCAAAGCATTCTTTATTAGAGATTTTTAAAAATTGTCTTTTTACAGAATCCCTTTGCAAATTTCAGCCTGCATTACTGATGCCACAAGTTTCTGCAAAAGAGGAAATCAAAAAACATTTCCAGATGTAGCTACAGCAATGATAAGATCTGCATTAAATGAAACTCTGGGTAGCAACTGCGTAGATACTGGTTTTGATTATTATAGGGGCAAGTCCATGACAGACAATGAATAACAAAACAGAAAGTAGAGTCAGTTAAGACACATTGATGAGTGAGTCATAAAGTTCAGCAGTAGGGAATATTCCTTTCAAGTTCTATGAACAAAAAGGTCTCATTGCCTCCATTGTGAATGCATGGAAGAAGTCAGAATAGTCATGGTTGTTGTGTGCTATAATGCTGGTTGCTACATGCGAGCATATATGCTGCCAGATAAAAAACACAGCACACAGGCAACAGCAGAGCCTCACTATACACATGAAGAGGCTGACACTCGTCTCTTGCATCATGCAGCGTATGCTTGAATGACAGGGTGTGAAGTTGCAGTTATCATTTTTCAGACGTCATACATGTATTTCTTATGCTCCGTGAAGATTCAAAAGTTTACATGGCCCATTGACGACCATATTAGCATTCACAGTATTTTCTTAGTTTCTTCAGATTGTATTGGGACTAGGGTCACCACGTTTGGACAACTGACAGACTATATATGTGTCTACCAAAAATGTCCCAAAATCTTAAAATGAACAAATGTTTCCAAAACAAGTCGGACATTAAAATACCTTTATAAGCAGCAGCATTTGATATATCATACATCTTCACAGTAAAACAAACAGTTGCTTGCAGTTCAGAAATGCGAAATCTGACCGATGACTTGAGTTTACTTGGTCATGAATTGTCCACCGCCATTGTTGGTCTGCATTCCTTTACTGGCTGCAACGTAAACACAGTCAGTGCATTTGTTGGTCACAGACAACTTGGTGCATTTAAGGTAGTGTCCAACAGGGCAAAGTGGTTTCACGTGTCGATCAAATATCACAGATACATGCAATCCTAACATTATAAAACTGTACACTGAATGGGATGCAAGGCTTTTCGGCGAATGTCTGCACCAAATAAATCAGAAAAACCGTACTCACATTTATAAATTCCAACTCCTGTGGCTCTTGCTATATTTGAGCAAGTCAAATATAGCAAGAGGCACAGATTCAAGAATATCCAAAACAACAGCGTGCATCTTCCAATACCAATGTGAACAAACAAATTTTATTCCTGATTTGAGACAGGTGGTCACCCTCTAAAAGCACGTGGTGGAGCTGGAAATTCAAATTCCCGTTTAAGCACATTGTTACCAGTAAAATGGGCTTTTGTGACATTTTAAATGTATCTTGAAATATATTTGAAGTGATTAATGGAGTGCTATTCTGATTTCAACACAAATATTGGCAAAAACGTGTCAGAGATTTTCCATAAAAGTGTCCATTTTTTTGCAACATGCTACAAAAGTAGTGTTACACTACATACTTGATATATATTTTCAAGAAGAATCGAGTTTTTTTTTCAGAACATCCCTGTGTTTGCCTTCAAGGCTTTATTGAGTAAATCAGTTTTTGTTTGATTAAAATCAGAAAAAAGGAGATATGCGGGTGTGAAACAGCACCCTCGTCTGCAGTCAGGGTCTAAACGTTAGTAGTATATACACTTGGGGGTCGTGGATCAAACGGGGAATGAGACCGAGCCAACCCCCACCCCACCCACCCCAAACCTCGGGATGTCCTGCCATCAGTTGCCGTAGAGCGCGGGGGGGGGGGGGGTGCAGCTCAAGTTTTTCAGAATGACCCTTCATTAGGGCTCCCATCCTACCAAATAATGATCTTCATTAGCTAGGGCGCGTCACTTTCACAGCATGCGCCCTGTTCACGGGGCTGGAGCGTAAATCGTCTGATCTTGATTGGGGCCCTTTGATTTTATCAGTGACCTTGGTTAGAGGTCTCAGAAAAATTTATGGACCTTCGTAAATCTTTGGAAAACTGTTAGGGAAAGTACCGGCGAAAAGGCACCCTTCAGAGCGGCACATCCCATTACGATCAGTATAGGGAGTAGCCCGCCCCCGGGCCGTAGGGATACTGGATCACGCGGACGCAGACGTAGCTTGTCATGAGGCTAAGTCATGCCAGTCCCTGCTTACGGATTTACATAGTAAAGTGGTTAATCCCGTGGAGCCCAAAATATGTTCGCTTAACTGAAGAATTTATGAAAATATCACCACCAGTAATAAAGGAATTATGTAAGGCCTTCCTTGAGCGTGTCTTGTGAACCAGTCCGCCTGCTTTCACGTGCGTGTGGCAACCCGATACTCAAGTCCGGATGCCAGGTTATTTTAGATCATGGAAACAAGTCTCATAAATATAGGCATATGAAACAGATGCCTTGCCAAGTGCGCGCAATGCAGACCCTCTCCTCCCACCCCCTCCACCACCTGCAGTGCGTGTAAATGGGGAGGCCTTTGTTACAACTTTTAGAATGCAATAATTGACCTATATCATAAATGAACCAATCTGAGTCTTGCTTTTCGTTCCTCATAGTGTATGATGGACAGAGGTCTCTATCTGATAGAGACCCGGGATAGAGACCTCTGCAAAACCATTGTCTAAGTGCAGCGGGGCGCAAAGATTTGCACTCTAGTTTGTTAACAGAGAAACTGCACAATATTATGTTGATTCCACCATTTGACGCAGATTATATTAAATCGATTCAGTAAAACAGGAAAAAATATAGACAACGCAGTACAAGAACAAAAGAAATAAACCCCACTGGAATGCCTGAAACAAAAACGGTTTTATATTAATGAAACAAGTATGTAAACATAAGCTACATTTTCACAAAATGTCCTTCCATCGGCCAACATGTTCAACAAATTAATAAATACTATAGTCCACAAAATTAATATCTTGTGTGAACAGTGTCCGACTTCATATACATCGCTTGATTCGTCAACAACTGTTTAGAATGCAAAATGGAAGGTCAATGGATAATACAAAATTTCAAAATTGGAAATTAAAATTTCCTCCGTACACATTAAACACAACACTTTTTTCAGATTTAATTGAAGCATTAGTAGCTTGAGATGACGATGCCTGTGAGGAAGTACTTTGTTGGCCAATGTCAAGCTTAATTCGTTTGTTGCCGTTTTGAATTACATTAGAAACCAATTTCAGTTGAGTGTCGCTAATTCTTTTGTGCGTATTTACTACATCGCTACGATGACCAGTTTGGTTTTTGAAACGCTCGCTGTCCAGGCCTGCTTCAAATAATCTGGTTACCGTTGACACTCTTAAGCTATGATTTGTGTAATAGCCTTCTATACCAGCTTCACTCTGCATGATCTTGGTTATATTATTCAGCGTATTGTGTCCTATAGCAGTTACTGCGTACCACAAATTATCTGGATTTGAGAGCGGTTGCAGGTGTAAAGCTGTCTGTAACTTGGCTTGGGGACACTTAGAAATGTAAAGACGCAAAAGTCTCACCAGGCACCGAGATGGATCAGCGGAGTTAGCGTATGCCCTTGCAGAATGGCTGGATATTTTTCTTTGCTTTATCCCACCTTGGTTTGTCTTAGAAACTGATTGTACATACAGTAAAAACTCTTTGCCGTCCTGGTCCCGCTGAAAACTGAAGTTTCTGATAGATAAATCGCGGTGTTCCTTACCACCACGTAAGCCAAAATTAACTCCAATTAGGTAAAAGACAGCCCGTACCAAACTAAGAGGCGTTTTATCACCAAGAATGCCAGTTGTCCAAAGGACATTTTCAACTTCAGCAGTAATTGCAGTTGCTTGTTTTGGCGTATAACCGACATTTTCTTTGGCCGTTTCCTGCATTTCTACATTCAAGCTGTAGTAAAGTTTGGGCAAAGTTTCACAGCATACCAACCTTCGGCGAACACCACTGATTTCCAAATACTTTTGAAGAGAAGTTATTATTTCGTATACAGTTTTGCGTTGGTACCTCTGTCCATCCTTTTGTCTTCTTACTAGACAGATTAAGTTACTAAGGACTTCGTCAAGCTCAGTGGTATCCATTTGCCACAAAGGCTTCTGGCAGAATAACAATGTCTCGTATAATGCGGGCTTTGCATTATCACTGCCCCTTTTGCGCATCCATTTTGCCCAGGTATCAAAGATCCTGTACGCCCACATCGCCTTTTCTTTATTTTTGTATGGAATGGACAAGTCAATTGCTCGCTGCAGATCCACGGGCACTTCATCTTTAAATCTTGTGGGATATTCTGAAAAATACAAAATAACTGCTATATACCTTACCCTTTAGAAGTCACTGAAATCCAATTGAAAGAAAGAAAGAAAGAAAGAAGGAAAAGAAAGAAAAAAAGAAAGAAAGAAAGAAAGAAAAAGAAAGAAAAAAGGGGCGGTAGGGAGGCAAGGACAAGAAAAAAGGAAAGGAAAGGTGGAAAGTCGGAGCACAAAAAAAGAAAAGAGAGAAGTATGGATTAAAAGGAAAATAAGAGGTAGGGAGGGAAGGGGGAAGGGAGAAAAGAAAAATAAACAAAAGGAGAGGTTGAGAGAATTGGTAAGGGAGAAAACAAAAAAGAATAACATAGGAGAGGGAGAGCGGGAGAAAAAAAATCGAAAAAGAAAAATATATAGGAAGAGAAAGAACGGAAAAAACAAAAATAGAGAAAGAAAGGAAGAGAAAGAAAGAAAAAAGAAAGAAAGAAGAAAGAAAGAAAGAAAGAAAGAAAGAAAGAAAGAAAGAAAGAAAGAAAGAAAGAAAGAAAGAAAGAAAGAAAGTGCTCCTACAAAATTGTTGAAACACTTTAAGCTAAAAGTGAAAATTATCATATTAAATTTGATTACGTGTCCTGACTTAATTATAGAATTTTTTTTATTACCTTTGTCGGGATTTCTGTTTGACTTAAAGTTGTAACCGCTGACCAGGCAAGGAATCCCTAAAGCCTCTTTTCCTGTAATATCTATGTGATTTTGTAACGCCTCCCAAACCTCTTGCATAGATACGTTCAAACCCGTAGCAACACTGTTCAGTTCGCCACATTCTTCAATTTCTTGACAAAGTTGAGACAGTTGAATTTCCTCAAGTGCATCTGTATTGTACAAATCAAATTCCATTTCGGCATTTTTCAAAGCCTGTGTAAGCACAAGGTCCGTTTCTTTTCCAAAAAAATCAGAAAAGTCCGAAGACGGTGAGGGTTTCCCAGACGTCTCCGCAGAGTGAATACCATGTGAAACACTTTCGTGGTCAGCCATAGTGCCGAATTTGGCGCTGGAGAACTTTGAATGAATTTCAGCATTCTCCACTACTTGCGATAATATAAAATCTGTTTCGTCCCCAAATAAATCTAAAAAATCCATTCTTAGTTGCACGAATGTGACATGTAAAACTGCCGAAACGCAAATGAGAAACCGCAAGGATGGTAGCATGATTTCTCCCTGTTGAAGAATACGCACGTGGGATCCAAACAAAATGTCAAGTAACAATAGTAGTAATACAATACAGGTGCGCGTGGAGTTAAAGTGGAAATGAAAGAAAACAATATTTGGTTTCATACTTTGTGACCTCAGGTCAAACTTGAGGCCATTTCAGCTCAGTCCATTATAACAACGGGGTGATGAAGATTACAAATAATCAAAATGAAATGAATCAATCAGTCAAATAAAACAAATATTGAAAGCATTTTCTCTGATAATGTGCTGTTGTTTTTCATAATCAATGATGTCATCATACACTATGCAGGATAGGTCCTTCGTTGTTTTGTTTTCCTCTCGGGAGAGAGACTGCAATAAATCCTTCGCGCCCTATCGGGCGCTCAGGAATTATTGAAGTCTCTCTCCCGAGAGGAAAACAAAACAACTCAGGTCCCTATCCTACACTTAGCCTTCGAGGAGTTTTCCTCATGACACGATTGCACCAAGTTCATGCTACACCGCGCGTGCTCCACGAACTTAAGAACACGCCCATCAGTACCACTTGGGATGAAATGGCACAATTATGTCATAGAAGCGAACTCACCCGGCAAACAGGAAACAGAAGAGCAGTTTTTTGTTCAATGGGCATCTGCATGTACACCAATAACATGTTCAGTGTATTTCATTTTCCAGCAACCACACAAATGCTTAATGTCTCTGGCTTCGTATTTCGCCACAGAGCCCAATCCCGCCACACTCCAACAGCCGACCTGTTATTTTCTCTAGTTGCCTTCGGTACGGTCTCCGTCACTTTTTGCCTCAAAATTTCAGGTGTGACGACTTTGCTGAATCGGCCATTATTTCCTACATCTTGTTTTGGAGTCTTCTCGTTGAAAAACAGCTCCTGTGCAGCCAAATCTACCAAGTCATCGGGAATTTCTGATACAGGTTCCAGAAATGGATCCATGGCACTCAAATCCATTTTCGCATTACAGCCTAATGATTATTCGGGATCCAATCTGCACAGAGTGTGGCAGGCGTGTGCCTGTAGCTGTTACACAATTTTGTCATGCGATTCATTTCATAAGATTGACAGATGGAACTTTTATTTCACTGGTCAGTTATTTGCATTCTAAGTGGGTAAGAACGCATATAGAAGCGCCTCGTGACATTTAACACCTGCGCTCCGCTTCAGTGCTAAATGTTACGAGGAGCTTCTATATGCGTTCTTACCTTTACATATTACAACGCACAAGGCCCTCTTGTCTATTGTTTTAGGTTGCATCAAAATGTTTTAATGTTGGAGACGCAGTCAGTTTTAACTGCATGCTCATTGGCTGTCAAAAGTAACGCCCCTAGCTAGACAATGGAAAACCACTGAAGCGAATGCATAAATATCATGAAAAAAGACCGGTGAAATGTGGGCTATGAAGGACAAGGTGAACAGGGAAGGTCGGTTCAGCCTGTACCAAGCTGTAGACTTCGGGTCACCTGGGCATTGGTAAAGGAAACATATCATGATTTGAAGCGTAAATTCATATCGACACAAATGGACATTAAAAATAAATAAAATGAAATAAAATAAAGCACTATAATAATAACATTGGCTGTATCGCGAAGGATGCTGTTCCACTCACCCGGTCCGGCTTTTCAATGCGGGTTGCTGTACACGTGGGTTGTATCATGGACGGCTCTGTTAAGTCCCTTTTTTCTACTGACTCAACGTTAAATAATAATTCCTGAGTTAACAGGTCTTGCAGGTCTTCTGGAATACCTGAATCCAGGGGAAATATATTTCCCTCACCAACATGAGAAACGTCCGACATGACAAGTGTTTCTTTCAGTCGAATGACAAAACTCGTACGCGTGGGGGCTGTGGTTAAATTAAAATTAGAGTGGCCAGCATTTGGAGCAGGGAATTAAGACATGCACGTGGATCACTTGTTTACATCTAGATGCGTGCATCGGCGGTGCGATCTTTAACACCTATTCAAACTGACCAATCAGAGTTGCGTTGTACGCTGGTTATAAGGCAAGGTGAGACGTCAAAACATTTCCGCCCTTCGCTGACATTTAAATGTTTTAACGTCCCACCTTGCCTTATAAGAAGGGGGGGTAAGGGGGGGGGGTTCAGTACCCTGGTACAGGAAATTATTTTTCTAGAGTATGCAGTACAGAAAATAAAAATCTTTCAAAAATTTGGATAGTACGAAGTACGTAAAATAAAAGGGCTTCAAGTATGGCAGTACGGTAAATAAAAAATCCCAGTACGCCAGTACGGGAAACCCCTTTCCCACCCTCTTATAACCTACATGTACACTAAAAACTCGCCGGTACTTTTGGACCTGTATCCACTTTCGGGGCATCCTTCTCGCCCAAGCGCCAGCGTTCACACACAAGGAGGTCGCGGCGGGTCTTACTAGTGCTGCCGCAAAATTTATAGCCCGAGGGCAACTTCTATGTCTGATACAAAATACGTATTGTAGCGCCCACCGCAGGCTACAACTGATGTTTGTATTGCAGTGTATTTAAATTTTCAGGATATAGTCACTCTGGAAAAGTTCCAATATATATGGCTCCTTACATTTATTCGACAAATTAACCTTCCCGTCACCCCAATCGCACATATTGGATACCACTATTCTTCAAAATTTCGAATCAGCACACCGGCACTTGGCTGCCATTTTGAAAACTGCGGAGTCCACATTGTCAGTAAAGCTTCTACAGAAAATGCTTCCATTAGAAGCAAATTTATCTAGTGTTTCAACTTGCCATTATTACTAAATGACCAAGAGTCTTCGAAGGATTCATTGTAGCTACACAATATTCATTTGTAGATCCAAATAATTTATTTTGCTTCATCTAACCCTCTTCTGTCATTCTGTGGCAGACAGGGGTGATCCTTTTTGCCCGTATGATCCTCTTTGCCCTAAATTTATGGCATTGTTAAACGTTTTACAGCTTCTCAAAATATTATAAGGGGATGCCTGGCTGGGGATACCTGGTTTTACTCCCATTTCCGAAAATTATAACAGTTTTTCTGTCGAAATTATTATAAACAGGCAATTATCGAGAAATCAAATTCATAAATCAGTCCATACAATACAATGATCCTCTCTGCCCGGTGGCCTGTTCCCCTTTGCCCAGGCCCGCGGGCAAAGAGGATAATTTTGAACAAAAAAAAAAGAAACAATTCTTGTTGGTGAGTTTCAAATTCCCACACCCAAATTCATGGTGCAAATCAAATATTTAACTTCAGTCAATAAAAAGAAGTATAAGTGAGTGCAAGTAATCACTTAAGCTAAATATATAGGCCTAAATATATTAACAGTTTATCCTAAGGTGATCCGTTTTGCCCGGCCTTCCTCCACACTCGGAATATCTAATGTTAATAAGTAATATGTGGATTTTACCATGGGTGACCACTGACTTATCAGTCCATCAGTCTTGCCTGGTTCGCCGCGAAATGTACTGCAAACAATGGAGGTGATATTACTACCTCCAGGCTGCATGTGCAAATGTAGGGGCGGGTGCGGGGAGGCCAAGCCCAAGTCAAGGGGCTTTCCGTGCTCTACTGGCCTGCAGGGCATTTAACGATTTATTTGCCGTGCTTATACGCACTGGAACTTGTGGAAGACCTTTTTAATGTTCCTTCTTCATACCAACCATAATGTCTATTTTTTGTTTTAGTTTTACTAGAATTAGAAGATTTCATATAAAAAATAATAAGAAAGAAAAAAAAATAAAAACAGTTTGGTTGTTTTTCCTCATAACTTTACGTCATTCTCGAAAACAGTGATCTGTGTCGTTTGTTCCGCTATACCTAGATCAAATCGTCAGCCGAAATAGCTCAGTTGGGAGAGCGTTAGACTGAAGATCTAAAGGTCCCTGGTTCGATCCCGGGTTTCGGCAGCCTGCCCGGCGGATGACATTCATTTTGTTACCTATATGCATGTCAAGATTGAATCTTTGCGCTTTGTTTGTATTTGCCAAGCTGAAGAGTCCGGCAGAGCTGATCTTTCGTGTAATTTAGGCATCAGGAAACTGCGTTGACCTAGGCAAACTTTTGTGTCCCATTTTCACCGCTAAATATTATTGTCGCATACCTTGGCGGAGTAATGATGAATATCACATATCTGAAACAGTCAAATGTTTCTATCAGAACCGCAAGATGTTGTAAATGTGGTGTTAATAGAAGATTTAATTTATGGTTAATAAAGACTGGAAATTGCAGTTGCAATGTAGATTTTTTATGGAGGTGGTCCTAAATGCAGATGCTGTTGTATTCTATAAAAGTATATATTACCTGCTAGTATATAATAGAAAATGAGTATTATAGGTCTTGTAAAGTCTTTTAAAATCTGGTAGATTCTCACATTCCTGTAAAAAGTTTGGAAGGCTATTAAAACAGTAGCAACGTCACACAAAAATTATCGTTTTTTTTTCGGGAAAAGTTATATGGATATTTGTCTCAGCTGTGTGACTTTCTTGTTGCAGAAAAGTTAATTTCCTATAAAAAAGTTGACTTGATCATAATAGGTAGTTTGGGGCTAAACCCCGTGTTCATTTAAACATTAATTTGGCCAGACGAAAACGTCTACACTTTTAATGGTTTGCCACTTAAACATTTTACAATCTCTTCACCATTAACATTACCCTTGCAGCTGTATTCTGCAGTCTTTGTGCCGTTTTTAACTCCTTTTCTGAACATATGCCCCTGATCGTATCTGCATAATCAATACATGGTGAAATATTTTCTTTGAAAATCGTCTCTAAGATTTGCTTCGGTAAAAATCCACTTACACCTCGTAGTGTTGCCAGTTTTCCCATTACTTTTGCATGCATGTTCTCTATGTGCTTATTCATGCCAACTTGTCATCTACGTGTACAGCAAGGTATTTCATATCGCTACGATGCTTTATTTCCTGTCCTTTGAGAAGCTGACTTGTAAACTTTCATGGTTATTTTTTCCCCCAGTAAGCAACGCATTTTCAAAATAATTTTGCTCCTCGGGCTTGATCAAATCAGTTATTTTATTTCTTATAGGCCTAGTCTTATATTCATCCCATAAGCGTTCCCCACCATTTCTCACAGCCGCTCATGTGAGGGCTGTCCATTATTGTCAACATTTTCAACTATGTCCAAAGTGACCACAAATTTGTCAACCGCCCCCCCCCCCCCCCCTTGCTGGTTTATGGCAATCATCAACATTTTTTTCGGACTTGTTGCAAATACAGACACGAAACCTGATATAATATTACCCAAATGCTTAGACAAGGAGTGCATACAGTTTCCCTTGTCTAGGCTTAATAAAGTGAATTTATTCTTGTATAGATATTAGCAATTAAAGTGGACAGACAAAGTGAACTTTACTGTGATATTAATTTTTTTAAAAGAAAGCGGCAATCTACAAACTCTCTTGCTTTGAAAAAAAAAATAATGATTGTAGTAGTGACAACTATAGTCTAGCTATCTTATAAACTATGTTTTCGTGGATAATAATGACTAATGTTTGATCAGGGAAATTTATGCTGAATGTCTTGAAATATTCTTTGGGTAACCTGTCTTGATGTATGCTGGAAAAGTGTTCCACCTGCTCGGCGATTTCTGTCATTCCAGAAGACATTGTAACCATTAAGGCCAAATAAAAAATAATAACTTGTTTCTCATTTACCTCTGGGGACAGAAGTGATGAGGGAAGGAGGGTTTTTTTTGGGGGGGGGGGTGCCAAATACCAGTTTAAACAGGTGTAATACCATTAAAAGGCGTGATCCAGATGATGAATATATACACATGCGTATTTCTTTATATTTTAGAATATGGCTCACCAATTTACATCTCCTATTGTCAATGAGAAGAAGCAACTGATGGGGAAAAGTAAAATTTTGTGAAAAATAACATATTTAAAGATGGAGCACTTGTCCCAAGAGAAGCAGATCTTGCCCTGTTGACTAAAAAAACTGCCTACTTAGAAATGATATGTTGAATGTGATACATGTGTTTATAATATACCAGGAAGAAGCCTTGTACTGATTAAAAGGATAACAATAAAAATACATTTATCAAAAATATAACAAACTTTAATTCTTTCAAGAACACATTCACATGAGCAGTCACTGTCAGCAGTCTGAGGAAAAATGTTTTCCTCAGATTGCAGACTGCTCATATGAAGAGCAGACAAGCCCGGTGGGGCGGTACCCATACTCGCCTCACATGCGTGCTGTGATGATGAAACGGGGAACCGGGCAGAAATATCAGTTTCTCTCTAAACCCGACAGATGGCAGCAGGTGCTGATATCAGAAAGTGAAAGACCATTGCCATTTAAACATAATAATTCCCATTTAAAGATTTAAAAAAAAAAAAAAAAAAGTGATGCGGCGGAAAAATCTCATGCGCGCGGAAATGAGAAACAAGTTATTTTTTTATTTGGCCTTATTACTTTTTTTGCTTGTCTGGTGACACTTTTTGCTATTTTACTTCACATGTGACGTCACTGGGTCGTCCTCATGTAGGCCTAATATTTTAAAACGACTGTGTTTTTATGATGTCCTGCGTGGCTCACAGGCGCTCGTAAAGTTCAGTCAGTCACGCTTTCGTGCTAATACTACTAATAGGCCTATACGCGGGGGGGGGGGGGGGGGGGCGAGCAAAGAGGATGGACCTGGAACATCTATGCCTATGGGTTCAATGACCCACATAGGGCCATATCTGCAATAAATTATGTGTGCTAATAAGATGGTGGCGGAATGGCCTAAAACCACAATGTCGTCACATGGAGCTCCTACATGGAAAGGTTTGAAACGAAGCTCACATCTGGACCACCATCCCGCTTCACGTTTAGCATGATTTCTCCGTTCTGTGCACACCAACAAGCTGTAACTCACCAGTTTATTCCCAAACTATTTTCTACAGTTATAGCACACAGATAATCCATAAAGATTTAAATCCACATAGGCTATATTACAGCAACACGCCTTTAATTGTTGCAGATGTCCCACAAAATCCATTTCGGGCAAAAAGTCCGACATTCCAGCGCCAAGTTCAAACGAGTATCCCATCCTGAAACGAGTTCGTTCCGTGACATTAGCCGTATGACAACTCTTCTCAATTGTCAATCAGACCATATTCTTTGATCCACTCGTGTTTCTATCCTGTGTCCATTTCCACAAATCTTCGTTTCAAACCTTTCTCTGTAGGAGCTCCATGTGACGACGTCACGTGGTTTTAGGCCTATCCGCCACCATCTTAGCGCAAATAATTGACTGCACAGATGAATACACAATATTTTATTGCAGATATGGCCCTATGTGGGTCATTGAACGCATAAATGTTCCAGGTCCACCCTCTTCACCCACTCCTCCCCTCCCCCCCCCCCCCCACGCGTATACTACTATTACTAGCCTTTAAAACTGCACTCCATATAAGACTTTGAATGAAAGGTTTGTAAAATCTCTTCACTACTGGTTGTTCAACTTTTCTTTAAAAAAAAGTATCGATTTGTGTTTGCTGTTTCATCCAATTAAATATGCACGTCCAAATTGTTGAATAAGACGACGATCATAACCATAATGAAGCCGGGCCGGGGGGGGGGGGGGAGGGAGGGTGTTGTTTTCGCAATTTTGATTTTGCCATATCTCAGTCATCAAATTTGTATCTCCGAAAAAAAAAATACTGTAAACGCTTTCTTTAAACTCTTGTCCTAGTGACCTACTTGGTGGGTCACCATGGCCTAGAAGATTTCCTGAAAATTGGGTCATACAGTCACCTTTAGATTTTTACCGTCACTTGAGTACTATTACTAACAATCAGATATAGTCAAACAAACTATATATGGAAACCTGGGTGTCCTCCCCACATTTGGAATATAAAAAATATATGGGATCCAAGTCGAAGGTCAAGGTCATATGGACATTTATTCGAAAAACAATTGACTTTTGAAATTTCCAATTTTGCACGTGTGAAATCTCATAAAACCGAAAAACCTGCTGGGGTGTCCCTGCACTACAGAGTGTGATTTACATGTCAATAACAACTTTTGCTGCACTCTTTACTGACACACGCATTACGACCAGTAATCACGAGGCGCCCACATGGGAAAAATAACCCTATAAACATACGCAATAACAAGGGACCACTATCACAAGGATCTTATGTGGACCCTATTTTGCTTTTGAGGTACATATAAGAATAATCTATCTCTACACATGCTGAACCCACCGCATACAATGGCCAAAATTAGATAACATTTGCGCTAGCTGGTCTACATTTGGTAGGTCAGGAGGTCCCTCAACCAACAGCTATGTTCAAATAATATATTGAGAGCTGCTCAGGAGAACAGCTTTATTTAGGCCTAAAACTTTCTAATGGGTCACTGCAGACTATATTCAAAATGTCTATGTGCGGCTTTTTTATTACCTGTCAGGTCACATGGCCAATAAAATGAATTTTACGTTTGACAGCTTTGAAATTGTTGAAAATTTGTGGACTTTAACCACGATATATCTGTGCTTAGATGTGAATGCTGAATCTTGTTCACAAGGGTGACTTGACAAGTTGAACGGGAAAGGCCACTTCCAGTCCCTGATGACCTCGCACCCAAACAGAGGCCAACCATCACCGGGCATGCCCAGCTAAGATGTCAGCATGGCTTATTGAACTTTACCTTCAATATAAAAATGAAGTCTGTCTCTGTTGTTGTCATTGGCATGTAACAGCTTGGTTGTTGGTAGGTATTTTTTAAACGACGTCGCTTGTCATTGGCATGTAACAGGGCGGTTGTTGGTAGACATTTTTCATGACGTCGCTATCGCGACGTCATTAAAAAAATGCCTACCAACAACCGCGCTGTTACATTGGCGACTTCATTAAAAAATGCCTAACAACAACCGCGCTGTTACATACCTATGACAACAACACAGACATACTTCATTTTTTATGTTTATATTCAAATTAAAATTAATACTAGAATTAAATTTCTCATGAATATTTGTGCGCAAAAGTTTTGATAGCCGATGCGAAAGACCTTTTGTTTGTCAGTGGGAGGAGCTATGGAGTATGGGTGTGGCCAGCCGCTTGTTACGTAGCAAAGTAGCACTGGCACGTGCCGTACTGTACATGATGTTACCGTCAAAATTTGTCCCTATTCTTTCAATGCTAACAAAAACTCTGAATGTAAATATTTGGTATTGGTACCAAAGACAGAAATATGTCCTTTTCATATTGCAACATTGCGCCAATTAATTTACCGATTCTTAACCACATTATACGACTACATGTCGCTGGACCGAACATTATCTACACAGTGAAATACTTAGAAGTGAAGAATTTAAAAACGTCCTCACATGTCAGTTCTGTTTTGTTTAAACAAGTCTTGTACCTAGCGTGGCTCAATATTTCCAAATTAAAAAATGCATGCAGCAATCTGAAGAAGGCCAGGGGTAAGTTGAGTCCATTTCCGGAAAAATCAGCTTGGAATACATTGTTTGAATAGCAACTGCGCGATTCATATCCTTTACTCTTCATCAAATCCCCCAATTTTTCTTTGCAAAACATTGGATATTAGACTACATATTTCTAATGTAGGCTCGTTTGTTTTGCACAAATATATATTCAAGAATAGGACTTATTTTGTCCTGGACCTGAATGGAAAAGTTTTTGAAATCCAGGCAATCAGATTTGATGCGTTGTCACCACTCTCAGCAGGTGTAAATTTAGCGCATCATAGAAAACTGTGTCGACTTTACAGTTGGGCTAGAAAAAGTACCCTCAAAATACAATATGCCTGGAAAGCAATGTATTCACTTGATATTGTCGGCCACTACTATAACCATGTTTAAAATAACATACATTTGAATGTACAGGCCATTAAGTGGGTCTGGTTATCGGTGAGTTTCGTCCACCTGGTCTGGTTCTTTTAAGTTATTTATGAAGGACGTATTGACAGTGATATCAAAATAAGAATATGTCGTATTAAAAGAAGCCAAGATTCACTTGTGAGATTAAGAACGACGCTTCCAGAAAATACACGAAACTAAAACAAAATCCTGTATATGACCCAACTTGCACATGGCGGTACTTAAGAGGACATTTTATACCCAAGTATATTATGTTCAAAGCGAGAACAAGCATAAGTTGGAACCAAACTTACAAATCATGCCAAAGGTCCGAAAATGTCTGCCTGTGATTATAACTTGCTGTTTTATCGTCATTTTTCTTTATTCGGGATGATGAGGGCACGAACCCAAGTATTATACATGTCAAATGAATTTTATATTGGAATAAAAGATCGGCGCCCATCAAAGCCCTCTTTAATACGTTAGACCAAAATGTCACTATGCCAGACACCTCTCATACAAAAATGCATTGTCCATACCATTATTAGTACACAACATTTTTATTTATGCAACTTAAATTTGCTTATTAACCCTTTCCCCCTTCAATTAAGACTGAGTCAACAGCTTTCCTTGGCATGGGTTGGGCACTAAGTGCCCAACCCATGCCAAGGAAAGCTGTTGACCTGCGGCACGTGATCTTGATAAGTCTCATATACATTTCTCAGTTAAATTGTTTTTCATGACTGTTGAAATAAGTTGAAAACACTGAAGCAGACGACATTTCACAACCAGCCGGTTTCGGCCGGTTTGAGGGGGAAAGGGTTAAAGCTTATTACTGCTGTAATAGCATGATCAATACGCATAACCTTTTCTCCCTAAGCCAACACGTGACGCGTCGCGAAATACATTATTGATTGTAACTCTACCAGATATGATATTTCTGAGGTATTGAGGAATACTTTCAGGTCTCTACATGAAAATCGAAACTATATGAAAAGATACTATATCGCTTTTGTTCCCAATGCATTATCACAATAATCAAACAGCATAATATAATGTTAGTTTTTGTACTTTTTCCCCTCAAAGACGTTCACAGGCAATTTTTATAGCATTTCTTCCAAGGCAGAAAGATGGAAACAAAAGTGGGAGGTTTTTTTGCTGTCTTGGTTTGGCTTCACCCAGTGACTAATGCTGAAGGCAAATCACATTCCATAAATTCAATATGATTCGAATCACATAGGATACACGATGCTACAGGAAATGAAAATTAAACTGTATTCTCTCTCTCTCTCTCCTCTCTCTCTCTCTCTCCTCTCTCTCTCTCTCTCTCTCTCTCTCTCTCTCTCTCCCTATATATATATATATATATATATATATATATATATATATATATATATATATATATATATATATATATATATACTATATATATATATATATATATATGGGTCATTCTCAGCTATTGGTCGACTTTCAGAAAATCACACTTCTGCTGGTGTTAGGACAAAACTTTTGTGAGGACTGAAGAAGTTGAGTATATCCAGGTACAAATCTTCCCAAGGCCTAGCTACCATAGCAGAACCAAATCAAGAGTCCCTCTTTAACACCCATAGTGGCTGTAGATATGCTGAAGATGGTACCCGTCCCCTGGTGCTTTTTTGACTGACCTAAAGTAGAAGCTGGACTTAAAACACCATGGTATATTGAGGAATACTTTCAGGTCTCTACATGAAAATCGAAACTATATGAAGAGATACTATATCGCTTTTGTTCCCAATGCATTATCACAATAATCAAACAGCATAATATAATCTTAGTTTTTGTACTTTTTCCCCTCAAAGACGTTCAAGACGACCTAAAGTAGAAGCTGGACTTAAAACACCATGGTATATTGAGGAATACTTTCAGGTCTCTACATGAAAATCGAAACTATATGAAGAGATACAATATCGCTTTTGTTCCCAATGCATTATCACAATAATCAAACAGCATAATATAATCTTGGTTTTTGTACTTTTTCCCCTCAAAGACGTTCACAGGCAATTTTTTATAGCATTTCTTCCAAGGCAGAAAGATGGAAACAAAAGTGGGAGGTTTTTTTGCTGTCTTGGTTTGGCTTCACCCAGTGACTAATGCTGAAGGCAAATCACATTCCATAAATTCAATATGATTCGAATCACATAGGATACACGATGCTACAGGAAATGAAAATTAAACTGTATTCTCTCTCTCTCTCTCTCTCTCTCTCTCTCCTCTCTCTCTCTCTCTCTCTCTCCCCTCTCTCTCCATATATATATATATATATATATATATATATATATATATATATATATATATATATATATATATATATATATATATATATATGGGTCATTCTCAGCTATTGGTCGACTTTCAGAAAATCACACTTCTGCTGGTGTTAGGACAAAACTTTTGTGAGGACTGAAGAAGTTGAGTATATCCAGGTACAAATCTTCCCAAGGCCTAGCTACCATAGCAGAACCAAATCAAGAGTCCCTCTTTAACACCCATAGTGGCTGTAGATATGCTGAAGATGGTACCCGTCCCCTGGTGCTTTTTTGACTGACCTAAAGTAGAAGCTGGACTTAAAACACCATGGTATATAAGGACGTGTATTAAACTGTATTGCGAAGATAATAGTCTGTAGTTTGTACTTACCAGGTATGAGTGAAATTATGTGCAGCATTTTGCTGTAGGAGATTCATGGAGGTGATTTTTCGGACATCACCACCTTCCGTTAACTTTGATATGTGTACTACAACTTGATTTTGCAACCCCCAAATAAAAAGTGATGCCATGAAGTTATAGTTATAAGTATCTTTTATTGGTACTCATTTGTGTCTGACAGAGCCTTCATATATTGGCAGCTTCTATGAAGGCATGAAAACAGAGAAAGCTGTGTAAACAATTTTCCGTTAGCATTTGGGTGATGTCCGAAACAACTGAACATTAAGTGGCATGATTGTACAAAAGATGAAAGTTTACTGTTTGGTACAGGAATCTGTTTGGCTTCAACTTATAAACATGATGTGTCAAATTGGGTGGCCAAACTTTGTTGAATAGCAAGGAACATGAAAAATCATATTTCCGTTAACATTGGTGATGTCCGAAACAAGGGTGATGTCCGAAAGAGGGCTATTTCCATGGACATGTCAGAAACCTTTCATATTAGAAACAAATAATGCACAAACAAACCTCCATGCAAGGGGAGCTGCATCAGCAATCACCAAAAAAGTTCAAAGAACAGCTGACAATGTGAGGTAAGACAAGGTTGTACATGTTTCGGACATCACTATGGACAGTTAACATCATTATTATGATTACTTATGGCTACACATTTTGTCAATTTTCGACAATTTCATCAATTTCTATGTTACACGTGTTTCAAATAGCTCTGGGTAACAGGATAAATGTCACTAGTGTGCTTTTATTGTGCTAGATAGGTAATTGTTCATGAATCAATGTTCCATTATCATTTTTCAACCCAGTTTTAGCTACACATGCTCCAAACCTTGCATTACTTTGCGAGCTGTCACCATGAAAAAAAAAACATTTAAGAGCAGATGTTCCATTCCTGTAGGAGTAGTGTGAAACAGTTTCAAACATATTCATAGAATTGCTTCATCAGCAGATTTGATATATTGCTACAATCAGAGTCACAACCACAACTGCTTGACATGTTTTGGACATCACCACAGACTGTTAACAAAACCATTTAAGGGTGTGGTACTTAAGCTTCATTGTTCTTTTGTGGAAGTTGAATGGCTAGGTATTATATGCTAATATTGGAACTAAGGTATTTTGGGAAATGACACAAATATTTCATTTGTTATACAGCTTATACACTCATTTTTTTCACTTTTCTATAAGACTAAAGCAAGGATGCTATAATTTGATGACCTAGCCTCTCAAAGTCTGGCAGTGTAAAATGTACAACGTAACCTTGTGATTGAGTTATGACAAAAACTCATTTGGTAGGGACATGTTCAAGATTATATTGTACCTGTAATTGCCAGAATAATTGAGCTGAGCTTGAACCCTCCCCCCCCCTCCAGTTTGCAAGCCAGGGCTTTCTCCCATGGAGCCTTTAAAGCTTCTCACATTTATTAGGAAGCTAAGGATGAGCTGTAGGTTCAGCCTCAGAAAACAGATCTATGACATCCAAGGGGTCTCCAGAATGTTGAAGCCCGTAAGGCTCATGCTAAAGCCTAAAATCCAATAGAACGTTGGCTTCCAAAAAGCTGTAAAAAGCACTATGCTTTGAATGGTCCTTACATTTCAGAGCCATGTTATAATGCAGCCTAACCACCTCTGAAGCAAGACAAAATAGTTGATGACTGATGTGCACCCTGTACTTTAGTGGAGCTCATAGGCGTACATAGCTTCTTTTGCAGCAGAAAAAAGCACAACACTCCAGTGAAGTCTACACTTTCATTTAGCTTCTATGCAGCCATTTACCCATGAGTGGGGGTACCCTTATAATTAAGTGACCATAACAGGTATATGCTGTTCCAGAGTGCTTCTTCATC
Source organism: Hermodice carunculata (assembly GCA_964020975.1). Lineage (NCBI taxonomy): Eukaryota > Metazoa > Annelida > Polychaeta > Eunicida > Amphinomidae > Hermodice > Hermodice carunculata. Next base: position 83,634,273 of record OZ026627.1, on the reverse strand, counting down.
CTTGAGCCTATTTTTTGCTCAAGTGTCTAAAACAGAAAATCATTTTGTGTTGGCCCACCAATAATAACATTTCCTGACGAAGTCAATATTTGCTCAAAGAGGCCATTTTGCACATTTTTGGCCATATTTCTCACATTTGTAATATAATATTCTGTAAGCAATTTAACTATTTTGATGAAAAAGTGCCATAAACAAGAGTAGGTTTGGGAAGGCACAAGCTGCATGCCACCACCAAACATGAAATATCTACCCACCCACCCTGGCTAATTGCCTGGAATTTGAAAAGTGCATCCTTTTTCTCTGTCTCTGCAGACTTGTCTGCATAAACTCTTATAACAAAGTGGACATCTAGTAAGGTATTGCCTACATTGTTACTGTCAACAGTTGAAACTCCTTGGCTGGATCATGTGCATTGGTCACTCATACCTTCTCATTATATGATATGCTACAAGATAGCATCATATCATGCTAAAAATGCATATAAGGAGACGTAAGCTTAGTTGACTGCAGGCACACTTAACCAAGGACCAGCAAAAACTTCCCTTTATTTTGGGTTTCACTGTTACAAGCTCTGTGTAATGATGGCCAAGAAAGAAAACAAAATAGATCTATGTATAAATAGATAAAGGTGTCACTAAATGAATAAGTAATATGCAGCTATGCATGGTTACAAAAATTACACATGAAAAAAAAATCAAACTCAGATTTCTTTCTTCTTTTTGTTTTGTTTTTTCCAAACAAGGGTATCATAAACTCTCATTCATATGGTACTCTTCTCATTTTATAACCGCATGTAGCCCTTCCTGCAGATACACTAGTATTAACATACAATATGTGTGCTACATGTACTCGACATATTTAGATGAACGAATGTGCTGAATTGATATGTGTCTCAGGCCTGAATTTTACCACGACTTAGCCTACATTAAATATACGTATGTATTTAAAATTTTAGAAATTGGTATATATGCCCCATGCATGATTTCTTCACAATTTCCTTTGAATAAGTATGCAGCATTTGAAAGTAGGAAATCGGACTCCATGCTCCTTGTTCACTTTAAGCTTTCACTGCCATGGAAGGCTTTTTCAGAACTGGTCACAACATTTTGCCTATATACAAACTGTGCTTTCACTCTTCGATGTACATTTTGTTTCAAACAAATCAAGTATTGTGATTTGTTCTTATTTTAAAACTTTACATTGTTAAGTTGTCAACAACTATGATAGCATTTATTCATTTTCATCTTATGGTTGTTGCTGAACTGATATACATGTAACTTCCAGATGAATGTAATGTGAACAAATTAAGTGATGTCTGAAACAAAATTAACATAAACAAGTCAGAGAAAAAATCCTTTGACATAATAATGGGATTGAAGGTTTACTGCAGTTATGGTTTAAACAAATTATGTATCTTGCAATGTACAAAATCTTTGAGCCAGGCATCATTCAAACCATGTCAGTAATAGCTGTAGATGTACATGTAGCTACTGCTTTTTGTCATGCATGTTCTTGTTTCCCAGAAAAGAAGGCTGTTTGGGCTGTTGAAAACAAAATTCTTAACAAAAAATTTAAATTTGCATTTAATCTTTCAAAAACAATTGATCTGCTACATCACACCTACCCACAAGAATTGATTGTTTGACTCACATGTGCTTTTAATGTCCAAAACAGACTGTTAACACAAGGGGTGATGTGCGAAACACATTTGTCAGTGTTCCTACTTTTGTACAGGATGCTTCTTTCAAACTTACCAAGGTATAAGTGGATAAAGGCACCCCTGCTATAATCACGTAAGGGCTTAATATGATTTCACATAATTCCCGGTATGGTGGCGAACAAAATTAAAGGTCTGTTTGAGCATTTTACCCTTATTTCAGAGCTCATAGCCATATAATTACAACAGAAATGCATCAATCAGTATAATATTTGACACTAATTTGTTGCAGTATAAATGCTACATTGTCATATCATTCTTTGAAAAAATGTGGGTCTTTTTATACGTTGAAAGGAGTAAAAATAAGATGTTCAACATTTTTTTCAGTGAAAGTTCCATTCTGTGCATTCACTTTGTTCATACATAACAGAGTCTCCTGCTCTGAAATTATCATTTCAATTAAATTCAGTACCTAGGAAAATTGAAATAAAGGGAAAAGAAAAAACGGGGTCCAAACTTAACATCCATATGTGATAATTGGTGTCACTAGCGTGTCAAACAGTTTAAGTGCTACATCAACATCTCCATCACCAAGACCGTATCTTAGCTTGAATAAAACTTTTGACGCTTTTTATCTCAGTTTGTTAATTGCCCAGTTAAAATTTCTTGAAAGAGAGAAGTCAATACCGAAGTTACAATAGTTGTTTATAATTTCTAGTTCTGAATTTTTGTAATGGAAGCAGAATGTTTTATTTACATAGCCTCCCTTATTGAACATCATGATTTTGGTCTTACTTAGGTTTACAGTTAGTTTATATTGGTCACAGTATTGTTGTAGTTTGTATGGTGCCCTCTGGAGGCCATCACTTGTATCAGAGAGGAGAACAAGGTCATCTGAATGCATCATACAATTAATTTTGCAGTCAGATAGTTTCACTGCATTGCACATAATATCAAAAATATGGGGTAGATCATATGAAAATAAGTTAAAGAGACCTGGGTTGAGGACACCCTTGCTTGACACCAACATTGGAATTGATACTCTCAGTGATACCATAACTAGTTTTGACTGAATAGGAGACTGTAGAATATATACTCTGGATTAAGGATAAAAAGTTTCCACCAATACCACATTTTAGAAGTTTATAGAATAGGTCTTGTCGCCAGACAGTGTTAAAAGCCGACTTGAAATCCACAAAACAAGCAAAAAGGTATTTTCTGGGGAGTTTATTCATATATTTATCAATAATAGTTTTCAATGTCAGAATGTGGTCAGATGTTATGTTACCAGGCTTAAAATCTATTTTGTTTGTTGGTATCAAATTGTGTTTTTCCGTGAAATAAAAAAAAACTGTCATTAAGTATCCTGCAAAACAGTTTACAGATGTTTTTAGAGACTAAAATGCCTCTATACTTGTCGGGAGAGTGGGCGCTGCCTTTTTATGCCCCCCTTCGAAGAGGGTGGGGCATATAGCTTTGCACATGTCCGTGGGTCGTTTGGTCGGTCTGTCCGTCGGTACACTGTGGTTTCCGCACAATAACTCAAGAAGTTTTTGAGCTAGGACTTTGATACTATACAGGTGTATCATTCTAGTGAAAAGCTAGGCAAAGTTTGATGATGGGTGACCTTGACCTAATTTCCAAGGTCACAGTGGTTCCTGAGTTAACTTTGGTTTCCGCACAATAACTGAAGAGATTTTTAAGCTAGAACTTTTATGTAGCACAGGAGTATAGTCCATATTTGGGCTAAGAGAAGTTTGAAGATGAATGACCTTGATCTCATTTTAAAGGTCACAAAGCCACTTTACTGAATATGGTTTCATGCTTTCTGCATGGTAGCTTATACCTTGGAGCTAGGACTTTTATATTGTACAGCTTTGTGGTTCTCTGTTAGGGCTGGCTTGAGTTCGAAGATGGGTGACTTTGACCCAGTTTTCAGGGTCACACGGAGATTGTAGAATTCCTGTGGTTTCTGCACAATAACTCAAGAAGTTTTTAAATTAGGACTGGGATACTTTACAGGTCTATAGTTCTTGCAGAGGGCTAGAAGAAGTTTAAAGTTTGGTGACCTTCACTTAATTTCCAAGGTCACATTGGTACCTGAGTTAACTTTGGTTTCCACATGATAACTGAAGACGTTTTTAAGCTAGGACTTTTTACTTTTATATTGCCCTGGATAATTGTCCGTATTCGGTCAAGTTTGAAGATGGGTGACCTTGACCTAACTTCAAAGGTCACAGAGCCACTTGGTTGAATACTGTTTCTGCATGATAACTTGCATTTTAGAGGTAGCACTTTTATATTGCACAGCTTCATGATTGCCAATAAGGGCTAGTTTGAGTTTGTAGATGATTCCAAGGTCACATATTCACCTGATTTAACTTTGGTTTCTGCATGATAACTGAAGAGGTTTTGAAGCTAGGACTTTTCTGTTGTGCAAGATTATAGTCCATATTCGGGGAAAATCGAAGATGGGTGACCTTGACCAAATTCCAAACGTCACAGAGCCACTTTACTTAATATGGTTTCGTGATTTCCGCATGATAACTTGTACTTTAGCGCTATGACTTTCATATCTCACAGCTTTATGGTTCCCTATAAAGACTAGGTTGAGAATGAAGATGGGTGACCTTGATACAGTTTTCTGACATTGATGTATGATCAACCTTCACTAATTTTGTAAGGTAACGAGTGCCGCATCTAACACTATCAATAGGGTAGCGAGGGCAAGGGTAATGAGGGCGGGGGGTCCATGTTTTACAAACATATCTTGTTTATGTACTGGAGCTAGTATATTAATATTCCATGCACTTAACAAAAGTTCTGTTTATCAGGATTTTGTTGAAAAGGGCAGTAATGGTGGGTAGCAAAATATCTTTTCCACTCTTAATCATTTCATTTTTTTGTTCCGTTATGCCCAGCTGATTTTTTGTTTTTCAATTTTGATATGGATTTCAGGACTTCATCTTCATACTAAAATTCAGTTCATTGAATATTTTGTTTCCATTCTCCAGAATATAATTCTCAATTTCAGGGTCACGATAATTTCCTGGCTGGTTGAGGAGTTTTAAAGAGTGTTGCAGCCACTGATGTGGGCTTATAGGATTATCACTGCTCCGAGATTATGTTTCGGTCAAATCTTTATAGATATTCAATAAAACGTTTGGGGTCATTTATGTGGGTAGAATGCAGTCTATCAACGAGACCTTTTTGGAAAAGTTTTTCTTTCTGCTTAACAGTTTTTATATTGTTTCTTCTGTTTTCTGTAGGTAGAAAGAAGGTTTAAGTTAAATGGATCAGAGCGGAGTTGGGTTTCTAGTTTTTTTCAAATTTTTGTATGAATCATTGCAATTTTGGTCGAACCATTTTTTTAAGTCTCTTTTTCTTCTGTTTTCCAGGGGGCCTGATTTTTGTTTCTTTTAGCAATTTCGCAGCTGAGTAGTAGATGTTATTTAGATTGTCAACTAATTCATTGATTGTGGTATCACCCAGACCAGGGGGCTTCAATTTGGTATTTAATTTGTTTATTTTCACTTGCAGAGTGCCACATAACAGTGCATTGCGGAATTTGACATCATCTCCATTTCTCCATGTGGATTTGGGTATGTTTCGAGCAGGGCAGAGGTTGATCAGTCATGATAATGTTGCCTGTGCTTAAGCTGGTTGACAGCAGGCAGTGTATAGACCAGGGGGTCCGACTGTGCACATGAAAATAACTTAGCCTATCCCACTGTGATTGTTGTGCAAACATGTAATCTATTACACTAGGTGCGCCATTATGACTAAACCAAGTGTTATAACCTCGCAGATTTCCTAATAATCTTCCATTCATGATTCGGAGGCCAGAGGCTTCGCAAACTTCCAGTAGTTTTTTTAACCCAGTGCATCAGCATTAAAAGTGTCCATATTGTTTCTTTCAAGAGAAATATCAGTGTTTGCTAGAGTCATGGTCAATGAAGTCCTTTTATTTACCTGTGCAGGCATTGAAATCACCACAGAGAAGACAGTCACCCAGAGAAGTGTATATGGCTATATCCTTATCAAGTAGCTCAAATATATCTTCGCGTTTCTTACTGTAAGAAGAATACTGTGGGCTGATATAGACAAATGCAATATAGACAACGGATGATAGGTTTAAGAATTCACTGTTTAACTTTAGCCAAACAATCTCAGAGTTTTTAACAGGGATAATGTTGACTCCTGGTTTCAGAGAATCTCCAATACTAATTGCAATCCCACCATAGTTCCTTTTGTGCCCTGTGACTTTTGGCTCGGGTGATTGATTTTATAAAGAAGCTGTCTAAAAGTAGGTTTTAATTCTCATTAATATGTGTCTCAAGAAGCCCAAGTATGTCAAATTCAGAAATTTCTTTCTGGAAATTAGCATCATTAAGTTTGCAGTGCCTCTGGCCTCCGATGCATTGAATCAAACCATCAATATTCCAAGACCCAATCTTGATATTGTTTACAGACAGCATCCTGTAGAGAACTGTATAATACTGTATAATAAGAGAAAGCATCCCCAGTTGGTAACTTTGGCAACTGAGACTGCTCTCTGACATGTTCAGGAGGAGGCACAATGGATCTATAGTCGTCAGGCTCATTATTTTGTGTTGGTGGACATGCTTATTGGCCCCCTGAACTTGAAGTTGGTTTCCTAAGAGTTTTTTCATTGTCGAAACAAACCCGTGAATTTTCTCGGATCATATGAGTCTTATTACTGCTGTTTGTGTACTGATCATATCTGACTATTCCAAGCAGTGTGTTGGTCATATGTTTGTAATTGGCAAAGAGTCTTGCTGTGCCCTTAGGCTGCAGGTGAATGATGTTGCTGTGGTACATGTTCATATCGCCAGCTTGAAAGTTTCTCTGCTGGGCCACCTCCAAATTCGGCAAAGTGGATAACCAGTTATTAAATTGGATGACCTTTCGTTTGTAGGCACTGGTTCTTTGTTCAGAGTCTTACTTTCGTGGCAGTTGTTCAGATGCTACTACCCTTTGTCTGTGGATTATTTTCCTGAGTAATTTCTACTAGCTGTCGAAATACTCTTTGTACGTCTTCAACAGGTTTATCTACTAGGCCATTTGATCCTACCTGGAATAAAATACACTGGACATTCAAGTCCATATCCAAAATAAATTCTGTAGCACCGCGGACAGTTTTGTTTGACAGGGTTCTCACATGAACACTTTTATTCTTGTATATCCTTGTTGGATAGAGGTGTGAAGACCCAATTAATAGAAGGTGGTCCTTAATTTTGGCACTATGGTTGTTATTGGGCGCACTAATTCCTGTGGGCAAGCAAATAGTCTGTGGTGGCAGTGTGGGCTTGTTCTGTTCAACTCATGCCTGTGGAGGGGCTAGTACCTTCTTTCGGTGTAACTGAACTCATCGGCCACTTGGGGTTGGTATTTTCTGCCCTGGGGTCAACCTGGGCATCTGTGTCAGGAGCAGTGTTTACTAGGGATGCAAATCTGTTTCTTTGTAGTAATTCTTTTTATTCTTTGGTGGATTTTAGAAGGTCTAACTCTGATTTATAGGCCCCAAGCTTCTCGTCAGAGGTCCTGTATAATGTTTCTTCCCCTTTCTGTGCTTCTGCAGACGTTGAGGCTAGGTGTGATTCAAGCAGTTTTATGTAGGCATTGGATCAGTCTATTTGAGTGTTAGCTATCTTCAGCTTGTTTTGTAGATCACTGATTTTATTTGATAATTCAGAATTGACATTTGGGTTATTTGCAGCTAACTTTCTCTTCAGTTCCTGCATCTCTTTGTTCTTGTTTTCTAATGATATATGCAGGCCTTTAATTTGCTTGTCTTTCATAGCAATATCAGGAAATAATTTATCTTTCTCAGCATTAAGTGCTTTGCAGTCTTGATCTAATAAGGCCTTGACGATTTTCTCCTCTCACCCTCTGAACAGACTTACGATATTGGGGTGATCCGGATTGTCCATTTCGTCAACAGGTTCACTGCTACTTTCTCTCCCATGGTCTGTATTAGATCCAAGACTGCTTCCTTCCTGGCATCCCTCTGTATGAACATCGGGCCAGTCAGGAACTGTATCACATTTTGCCGACTTGTCTGGCCAGGCATCCGTTTTGAACCTCTGTTTTATCAACGTTATTTCATCGTCGCTTTCCTCAGAACAACGTAGACTACATACAAATGTTAGAGATACGTCATTTTTGAACTTTTTGAACTTCTGTTTTGTCAGCTTTTTGCATTTTGAATGCACCCATTTGGTGCAGGTCGACCATTCCATTGCGTTAGTTCCCTCCCTTTTGGAGCACAGGGTACAAGGAAATGTTACATCAGTTTTGGAGCCCATGTCTGTCAATTAAGTATTCGTATTTTGTGGACGAGTGAGTGGAGTAGGTAGAGATTCGGGTTTTCAGGCCCAGATCTATGTCATTGCGTTGACCGGTATGGGTACCGCCATACTGGTTTTTCAAATCGTGGGGTGTGCAGTCCAAAGAAAGTCCCATTTTCTAGTGTAAAGGTGCATACAGTTGCAAGGTAGTTACACCCTAGTGATCAGAGGTAGTTCATATCTAGTTCAGTAACGGTCATTGTGGTGCAGATGGCACTGAATAATTTTACATTCTCAAAAAATACAGCAGGTAACAGCGGTTCCACTGTTCCACGTGCGCATGCACAGATAAACCTCTCAGCTGGGCAAATTTAGCAAAACCAAACCTTATTGGCACAACAGCTGGGCAAATAAAATGTGGTTCAATATATATATATATATATACATATATACATATATATATATATATATATATATATATATATATATATATATATATATATATGCTCCTTTTTAAATAACAGTTGTAATGTGCAACATTGCTAGGTATAGATGAACCACAAAAATGGTGCTCTTTACGACATATGTACCCCCCAGAGATCCACGCTGGTAAAATAGTTGCCAAAGGGCTTATTGTCTTCATAGGTCTAATCTTTAAGTCTGTTTCAAACTGGTTTATTAACTGTTGCAATATTATTAATCATTAAAGTAAACAGCATTGGGGTACCAATTGGTTTAGTTTTGGCAGGTTTAGGTGCAATATTGTCAGAATAAACCATGGCGTCCTTGGTACTTACAACAAAATGCGAGATGTAACCAGAAGTTCAAGGTTGTTCATTGTATGGCGGGACCTGAGTGAATTACTTAACACATCACATCGAGAGCTGTGGACTGGTGCTTCAGTCTAACATAATACGGTAGTATGCCTATTGCACTAGTCTCACTCCATGATGTCAGTTGATATACCTGTCTACAATCAGACAATTTTCACGGCACCATAATCATAATCCTGCCCAAAATGTTGTATTGCATTTGAATCCAAAGAATCCCTTCACTATTGTCTCTATGTCACATAGACATTTATGAACTAATACAATGCCAGAAAACATCCTGCATAATAGAGTGTGGCTACCTTTTCGACGATCAAGGTTTTAACTCTGTACTGGTGAACAGCAAAACAGCTGGACGAATATGCATGGCATGGAACTATATTGTCACAACAACTGGACAGACAGCTGCTGTGACCAAAATCCAATTGGCACACCAACTTGGCAAATTAAACAAAACCAAACCTTATTGGCACAACAGCTGGGTAAATAAAGCGTGGTTGAACCTTATTGGCAGAACGATAGGGTAAATAAGCATGGACTCAATGCCACTGGCACAACAGCTGGGTAAATAAAGCGTGGTTGAACCTTATTGGCAGAACAATAGGGTAAATAAGCATGGACTCAATGCCACTGGCACAACAGCTGGGTAAATAAAGCGTGGTTGAACCTTATTGGCAGAACAATAGGGTAAATAAGCATGGACTCAATGCCACTGGCACAACAGCTGGGTAAATAAAGCGTGGTTGAACCTTATTGGCAGAACAATAGGGTAAATAAGCATGGACTCAATGCCACTGGCACAACAGCTGGACGACTGAAGCACTGTCCATGTCAAACCTTATTTGCTTAGCATCTGGACAAATAAACATGGCCAAGTCCTATCTGCCCAGCAGCTGGGCCAATGGGCACCGCCAATATTTTTAGAATCCATCTTAAAATATCTTATTAATACTATAATTCATAATGGCTGCACGTGATTCTGTGCCTGTATATCCATAAAAACATATCAGGTGAATAATATCCGCTTCTGTTCATTCTTAATGAACACACAAAATAGTGAGAAATATATGTGCGTTTCATGAATCAAGAAACTTCCTTGTATCTTTTAAATTTCCAAACCACCATCACTCATTATCATTGTAGCAAGATTTGATGAGGATAACATACATGTAAATGCAATATAGCTTGCATTTGGCTGTGCATACATGATTGAAGGACATTCAATGTCACAAGCCAATTTTTGGAGGTCAGATAAAAATATGTGTATGGTTGCCTGTGTCACTTACTCATATGTATATACATGTGAGGCCATGTAGTCTGTACATTTTCTGAGAGAGATTACATGCACTTCCAAATTCCAATGTATCTCCAACACACTACGCAAACCCTTCCAACTTTCTCCAACGTACCTCCATGAACACACCTCCAATGCACCCCCCCCCCCTTGGGTAAGGGAATGCAAGCAGCCAAGCAATAGGAGATGTGTTGGAGGTGCACACCTGCCACACACCTTCTGTTGCATGCATGCAATACAGAGGGAGGTGTGTTGAAGGTGCACACCTTCCACACCTTGTTCCATGAATGCAATGTGGAGGGAGGTGTGTTGGAGGTGCACATCTTTCACACACATGTTACATCAATGCAATGCAGAGGAAGTTGTGTTGGAGGTGCACTCCTCCTGCACACTACTTGTTCCATGAATGCAATGTAGCAGTAGGTGTGTTGGAGGTGCTAATTTTAATGATTGGTTTGACCTCCTACATATCTCCAAGATGCCTTTTATATATCTGCAACACACCTCCCAAACACCTCCAAGACAATCTGCCATGGCCATTTTTTTTAAAGCTTTAGATGTGTCTGGAGGTGCAGACCTCCACTTTCTTGCTTTGCACACACCTCCCAGATACCTCTAAGGTATAACTAACTTACCCCTTTTTGGGTAACGGCTTCCATAAAATGTGCTCACTTCATAAAATATTAGCTGGTCTTTTTGCACATTGTTGACAAGAAAAATGTTGTCGTTGCTAGTGAGATTTGACCATGGCAAAGGTGCCCTATCAACCAAGCTATCAAATTTACTACAAACAATAGCCTACAACGAAATTCCAAGAAAGTGCGTAAAATGCAAGTCAGGTCTGTTTCTATAATGAAACACTGTTTAAATGGAAAAATATATATATTACTTTTCAGATGATTTTCTACCAGGTTTGAAATAAATCTGGTTGATGGTTTTAGAGAAGAAGTCGAAAAAGTGGATTTCCATTGCAATCCCCATTAATTTACATGTTAATCAATAGGTGCATGTCCAAACCAACGGGTACCCCAATCGAAATACTCGATCAAGATTATCACCACCTGGTGAACAACTTTATCTATCCCTCCCATATGCTATATTTCCACCAAGTTTCAGAACAATCTGAGAGGAAGCTTGGGGAGGGGGGGTCGAATATAGCAAAAATATGTTTTAACAAATAGAAACAAAATCACCATGCCACCTGGTGAACAAACTAAGGTGTGGGGCTCCCCAGAAGTGTCCCTACATGTATGCACTTTCCAAGCAATTGGCCTGACAGTTTCAGAGACGATTGTTTAAAACCTTGGCAAAACTGTACAAAAAAATCATAAAACTTCTCAAAATCAATGGATCGTGGATATTTTAGAGACTTGTGCAAGGTACATCCCCACCACATTTCAAGTGAATCTGGTCAACTGTTTTTTAGAAGTCGAAAATGTGAATTGTTGATGGACAGACGACAGACAGAGGACAATAAGATGCAATCAGCTGAGGTAAAAACTGTGGACAAATGGGGAGAAATACTGTTAAGTGATAGGCCAAGATTTGAATTTACAGTATTGTTTTTCCGATTACTGCAAATAAACATAGGTGTTGTTTTGCCAATATGAAGGCTAAGTTTGTCTGTATGTAGTCAGTCCGAGACATTTATGAGGTTTTACTGGAGTAATTTTGAAACAATATCACCAAACTCGTGGGCACAGTAAAACAGAGTTTTCTCTGCATACAATATTACCATAGAGTGTTTGACAGAGATGTTTAGATCATGTATGTACAGTAAGAATGACAGGGAATCCAATATTGATTCTTGAGAGACACTTTCATGAATTTCAAGGGGTTCAGACAGGTTTTCATTGACACAGGCCCTATGGTTTCGTTCAATCAGGTAGGACCCGATCCAGAGTACACCTGTCCCTCTTCAGCCAAAATGCTTAAATTTACTTAAAACAATGGAATGGTCTACAGTATCAATTTTCTTTTTTAGATCCAAAGCAACTAGGCCAACAACTTTCTTCTTGCGGAGTTCATTGAATATTGAATCAGTACGTTTGTGGTGACCAGTTTGTGTAGAGTGCTTGGGCGGGAATCCAGACTGCTCCAGGCAAAGGATTTGGTTTGCAGAATAAAATTTGCAAAGTTGGCTATGATTTTTTTTCAAGTAACTTTGGTGAGACTGGGAGGACAGATATAGGTCTGTAATTCCGTGTGTCGATCTCTTTTCTTAAAAATATTTGAGATTTAGGCTGATTTTCATTGATCAGGTACAGATCCAGTTTGCAATGATTGGCCACAGAGGGTATTTCTAAAAGTGATGAGTGCATATACTTAGATCTGATTCTTGACGAAGGGCTTAAATTTGATAACTAAATGAATTAAATTGTAAATATGTTTTAAAAAGGCTCTTGATCTCCTGATGTCTTTTGTAGAGCAGCCAAACTTCTAAATACTATATCCAAGATTACAATAAAGAACGTTTCATCAGTTGCCTTTTGTGAGTGACTGCTTGTCTCAAATCAGGAGTAAAATTTGTTTCTTCACATTGGTATCGCAAGCTGAATGTTGATGTTTGGCTATTTTTGACCAAGAGCTTTAATTCAATAGTCGAGGTAATGAAATAGTTAATAATTTTTTAAAAGGCTCTTGGTGTGTTCAGTAGATTTTTGTGTAAATACTACATCCCAGATTACAATGCACATTTTATCAGTTACCTTTTATGGGTCTCAAGTCAGGAGTGAAATTTGATTCTCCACATTGGTATCGAAATCTGAATGTTGATGTTTGGTTATTCTTAAATATCTGCCTTTTGTTATATTTAATTTTGCTCTTATTGTTGGGTTAGAATTTATGAATGTGCTAAATATTTTTCTGAACTATTTAGCGCACCCACACTTGGCCCACTGTGGCACAGTGTAGGGAAGTAGACTATAAAGACAATGATGGGCTATGAAGACAATCCCCCAGTGTCTCCCTTGGGCGCACATCAACGATATGCTGAGAACTCTCAAAAGGATAAGTAAAAGCCAGAGAATAAATTATAATCTCTATATCCTTCTGTGGAAAATTGTCACTGATGACCTTCCTTATATACCTGCAAAATATCTTCACTGCTGTTTCGATCATTCATACCTATAATTGTTTTGATGTCCACCTTTTGAATATGAGGAGAACTCAGCAAAGAACGACAACAATGGTATAACCTTAACAATCACAATATATTAACAATCAAAATCAGTACAAAGTAGGTAAACTCACCCCCACTGGTATTTCGACAGTCAAACAGTCTTAGGTAAATCCTATTCCCTGGTGAGATTATCCACAGGTACTGTCTCACAGTTCCAGGTCCTATGACAGCTGCCCAATGATCTGGCACAAATCCCACAGAGGTACGGTTTGGGTCCCATGTGGTACAACAAGGTGTGGTGCTGATCCAATCCCACAGAGGTACGGTTTGGTTCCAATGTGGTACAATATACCAGTCTACTCAAAGACAAAGTCCACACTCCACAAGTACAAAGTGCAAATGGGTAGCACCAAATATACAAGTCTACCCCAGACACTGTTCACACTCCACAGGTACGATGTAAACAATGGCTATCAGTGCCAGTGGCTTGATGACAACACACAGCTTCCGGTAGATCCTTCAGAATTCTCTCTCTTCTTTTCCCAATCAGGAAAATATCTGCTTTATACATCTAGGAAGAGAAGTCTCTAATTTACTCCAGAGTTTTCCAATTAGTCACACATCTCAGTACATTGAGACCTGTCTGGATCACCTCATATGAATATTGGTCACTGTTCTAGCTTATTCCACATATTTACACGTTGTATGTGAGTCACCCAAAAAACAGGGCAACTCAGTGACTCTGCAGTGACCCTGCAAATTATTCATTGAACTCAATGAACCGGCACACACTCGATGAATACAATGACCTCTCCAAATGAAAACAAACAGCCATACACATTTTCATAACAATTAATACACGAGCCTCCTCTCATCTTCACTTGAGTAATTCTGCTCCAAAATCTCTCTCCAACTTCGGATCTAATATATGGAAAAACATCCACCAGCAAATCCAAAACATGCATTCCTTGTGCGGTTTTACGATGGACTGTCTTGAATATATTCTGAACTATATATCTCCCACCTGAATTTGATCCTTTTTTGTATTTGGTCAACCATGATTTCTGTGCTTCCTTGAACACGTAATCTAGTCAAATGGATAATGTGAGCATTGATATGATCTTGACAACCTTCTTATTGTATCTAAAATCAACTTGTACTGCATCTATCTATCTATCTATCTATCTATCTATCTATCTATCTATCTATCTATCTATTCATTATTATTATTATCATCATCATCATCATCATCATCATCCATGGTATCCATGCCTCAACATTTGTAAACTGAATATGCATTGCTAAAAAACTTGTAAAACTAATTGTAGATCATCTAATAAGCTAAGAATCAACCTGCCGTAAAACTGAAGAACCTTACTTTGCCCAAGAACTATGCTTTACACAATTGCGAATTGGTGCTCATGCACTTAACATTGAAACAGGCCAGTACAGGAGTTTAGAATAGTAAGCCAGATGTAGATGACCAGGCTACCAATGCTCTTGAAATAAGATTGAGGATGTGGCATATCTTTTGTTGGATTGCACGAAATACAAGGCTCATAGAAACCTCTTATTTGATTGGTTATCTACATTTCACTTTAACTTGCTCTCAAAAGAAGAGAATTTCTTATTTTTAATGCACACAACAAAGTGGATTTTATATCACTCTCAGCTTGATGATTAAATACATAACACAGCTTTTGAACAGAGATTACAAAAATTTGATTGATTGAATTTAAATTTATTCGGCAAAAATCTAAATACAGAGTAACATGAAAATGCAAGACTCAAAACAAAACAAAACAGCAACTTAACAACAGTAAGAATAAGAGGCTGTATGAACAGCCCTTCCTCAGCTGACCATGATATTCAAACCATAATAAGTCCAACTCCACCCTAGGGGATGATGATTTTGGAGAGGAAGCAAAAAACATGAGTTTCCGTTGCAATCCTCTTCGCCTTTTACGGTAATCAATAGGGATGCATACATTAACCAATAGGCACCCAAACTGAAAAACTCCTTCAAAATAAGGAATCTAGAGTATCACCACCAGACACTTGTGTTCAACCTTTCCACAAGTTACATTTCCATCAAACTACAGAACAATCTGAGTGACGGTTGTGTAGAAACAAAAATGGGGAAAATTCATAAAAAAAATCACTAAAAAATTAAAAACATTGCAGAGCCACCTGTTGAACAAATTTAGGTCTGAATATCGAAGAAGTGTCCTTGTGTAATTTCAAAGCAACTGGCTCATCGGTTTCAGAGAAGGTTTTTTAAGATTTAGACTAAAACTGAACAAAAAATTCAACGGAGCGTGACCATTTGGAACAACTGGGCAGAGACCCATCCAAGGTACATCCCTACCACGTTTGAAGTGCATCTCGTTCACGGTTTTGCAGAAGAACTCGAAAATATGAAATCCCATTGCAATCCCCACCGGCTTACCTAGTAACCACTAGGAATGCATGCATTGGCAGATACCCGAATTAAACAATTCGTTAAAAATGAGGCATCCAAAGTATCACCATCAAGTGAACAGGTCTGTTAACCCTCCCACAAGCTACACTTCCACCAAGTTTCAGAACAATCTCAGTGACGGCTTTGGAGAAGTCTGAAATAAGGTCAGCAGACAAAAATTCTTAAAATAGCATGTGGATAATTATACTGCTTTAGGCTTTTACCGTGTCCGGTAAGAATTCCAATCTCCAATGGCCAAGTGATAAAAAGTATTTGTGGCCTTTCCATTTACATGTTGAACTACAAAATTGAATAAGTTCCTTCTAGTACTGAAATTATGCTGGTTTTGAGCTCGAGTAAAATGTTGACATAATTATTGTAGTGCAGCATTACGAAAAAAACCACACGTGTGATCATTTGTGCTAATAAGATGGTGGCGGATCCCGGTGGCGGATGGACCTAAAACCACAACGTCGTCACATGGAGCTTACAAAAGATTGACTGCACAGATGAATACACAATATTTTATTGCAGATATGGCCCTATGTGGGTTATTAAACGCATAGATGTTCCAGGTTCACCCTCCCTACCCACTCTGCCCCCCCCCCCCCCCCCCCGTTATTAGCACGAAAAGTTGACTGACTGAACGTAACGAGCGCCTGTGGTTTCAACTTGGCATGGTAATACACCTAGTAGGGAAGTTGTCTCTCTGATTTGGAATAGTTATGATGTTCAAAATTATGCTAATCAGGGGCAATTAAAATTTCAAAAGCTCCATATCTTCAAAACTATTTTAGATAGATACAAAATTCAAAGTCCAGCATATAGGTTTGTGACATATGCCAATCAAATGGACCGTAAACAAAAGTTGTAAAATTTTAAATTATGCTATTAAATTAAGGCACTTTGAAAATTTAAATCTTGAATATCTTCAAAACTATAATAGATAGAGATGCCGTTCCAGATTTAATTTATAGGTTTGTGATAGAGGTGCATCCAATGAACCATGAACCAAACTTTTATGATTTGAATTTATGCAAATTAGATGATTACCTCAAATTAAAATCTTGAATATCTTCAAAAATATTATAGATAGAGATGCGTTTTTAACTTCCGCATATAGGTTTCTGCTAAAGGCGCATCCAATGAACCATGAACCAAAATTGTAGGATTTGAATGTGTGCAAATTAGGTGACTACACAAATTTTAAATCTTAAATATCATCAAAATTATCATAGATAGAGATGCCATTCCAACTTCAATACATAGGTTTGTGCTATAGGCGCCTCCAATGAACCATGAGGCAAAGTTGTAACATTTAAATTCATGCAAATTAGGATAATCTGGGCAGATACATATAATGTATAAGTGATATAAGCTTGTATCTCGAAAACTGTGCATTTTTGGGCCACAGTTACTATTAAACATGAATAGGAAATGGCATATGGGCTTTTACCTGGTGCTGTCCTTTTTTACCTTGAGTGACCTTGAAAGGTCAAATCAAAGTCACACACCATGAAAATCTTTGTACATGGAAAATGGTGCACTTTAGGGCCATAGTTACCATTAAATATGAATAGGAAATGATATATAGGCTTTCATGTGGTGCTGTCTTTTTTAACCTTGAGTGACCTTGAAAGGTCAAAGGAAGGCCACACAGCATTAGAATCTCTGTATATGGAAAACGGTGCACTTTGGGGCCATATTTACTATTGAACATAAGTAGGAAATGACATATAAGCTTTCATCTGGTGTTGTCTTTTTTGATCTAGAGTGACCTTGAAAGGTCAAAGCTAGACATGTGTACTTATATCATTCTTCCACACTTTCCACCAACTTGGCCATACTGTTAACATGCCATTACACATTTGGAGCTTATGTCACAACTGCATACATTGCATTGCAGTTTCCCCAGGTACCTAAACTGATTTGCTAACAAGCAAATCAAATTTTCTAGATATATATTTATTTGGCGTAGTTTCTTGTTTCGATAGGCGTTCATATGGCCATTACCATATAACTGTCAAAATTAACCTTTTCAATGGCACTAAATTATGGAAATCCGTGCCAGTGTTTCTGTGAAAAATATTGAATTTTTGTTATTAATTACGACGCGGCCCACACTTTATATCTAGACTTGTGTTAAGTTTGCTGGTATGTTTACATGCATGATCTTTCCAACGTACGTCAGGGGGAGGAATGAAGGATCGAGTTCCAAAAAACGTTTTTCAAGACAAAAATTAAATTCATATTCTTTACAAAGAAAATTTTATTTAGTTTCAATTCGTTTAACATCAACAGATAATATGAAAAACTATTATGTCACTATATTTCTTGTTAAAATATTATTTGGGAAGAAGGTTGATATGTCAGATGTTTTTAAGCTCTGCACACTCTTGGGAGGACAATTCTTTGCCTGGTTTTAGAAAAAAATCGCATATGAGCCAATATGACACATTGGCATGAAGTACAAGTAAATCAATTGTTATGAAATGAACCGATGAATTATCTTCTTCTACATTTCAACATGAATGAGAACTCAAGTGAGTTTGATTGAGAATTCACTTTCTAAGGGCGAAAAAACAGTACAAATATGCGCTTTTCGGCCCCAGGCTCGTCATTATATTGGCTTCTTTTTTGTGGTTCCTTTACACATCTAGACCCCACGTCATACACAACATTGAAACTCGATTCATTGTGATTTTTATACTGATTACATGAAAAATATCAAAATGTAAACTGATGCTGGGGCTCCATTTGCCCCATGCCCCGGCGGATTATGATACTATCTTAGATGTTTATGAGCTGTGAAAATACTCTAAAGCAAATAACCGTACACATGCTTTTCGTAAGTGTTTGGGTTTTCCGATTAATCTCCAGGGCCCGTATGCATAAAGGTGGTTTAGCTGTGGTTTAGCTGTGGTTTAGCTTATTCGAGGGAACAACCATGGTGTAAAGTCTAATCCGTATGCATAAAGGTCTTGCAAAGTTACCCCTGGTGTAAAGTTACACCAGGTTGAAGAATCCGTATGCAAGAAGGAAGTATAGCTTAATCCATGGTGTAAATGGCCTTAAACTGTCCTAGATCTCTAAACCTGCCAGTGGGATAGTTTAACGGAGGTGTAAGTCCCAGTGGAAGTCTATTTCCTTGTATACGAGGGACCTGTTATGATATGTAACGCAAATAATCATAACACTGTACATTAACTGAATGTTCATATATGATAAAATTGTCAAATAGTGATACCAACAGTACGAAAGATCAGCTCCATTTCACATGCCTCGTGCTGTTACCATTGATAAACAAAATTGTACTCTGTGTACATTGGTCAAACATGCCAAATGTACGCACTATCTGAATATTAAATGTGTTTGCTCTACTGCAAATCTACACATGAAAATACTGTAATTACAGATATCCACACTGATTCCATCACCGGTACTAGTATGTACATGTAAAACAATGACAGTTTGCTTGAAACTAAATATGTATTGCCTGCAAAGCAGACCAAGATCCGTCTTACTACACTTAGAAACCATGTATGTCTTAATCAAATGCATAAAAAACAAACGTCAATATATGTTACCCTTCATTGGTCAATGTAGCCGCCCAGCAAAAACCAGAGATAAAACCTTTAGAATTATATTATTTGGCCTAAAAACTCTGGGACCCTGTGTTTGGCGCGTGTAACGTTAACTTCAAGAGTGAGATGCCGAACCCCACCTCATATAATAATAATAATAATAATAATAATAATAATAATAATAATAATAATAATAATAATAATAATAATAATAATAATAATAATAAATTAACAAAACTCGTTGCAGAAACTTCCTTTAAAATTGAAATCGCTTATAAATTTCGAGTGTATATATATTGAAGGTCCGACCTAAAGTGACTGAATACCTGCATTGCAACCGTACAACAACAAAAAACCCTAACCACGTGACCATGCTCTGCACTCCCTCTACTTACTTCATCCCTTTTCCGTCACGTAGGCTACTTTATTGCGTAACACATTCAGAAAAAAAATAATTCCCGCTTTACTTCGAAACGCGGGAAAATATCAATCGTGTTCCATAATACCTAATCCAAGGCCGTTTCGCTGCTGTATATTTCACGGGATAGGCCTGTGTCATGCACTTAAAATTGCGTGACTATGATCTTTACCTTTGACCCCTTATATGATTTTACCTTGACCAGGCCTAATATTCTACACCCTTGCCCCAAGTTAGCCGGAACTTGGTCTGCTTTGCAGACAATAAAATATTTAGTGACTGGTCAGGTATTTTAACAGTTAAATGATATTTATAATGAATTCCACTTATTAAATCAGCCTAAGTTAAAATCTTAGTTTGATTCTATTTCCATTCAAAGCAATTTTTCAATGAAAGTAAAAGAATTGTGCCTTCATGTGTGCCTTGATCAGCGCAAGAACAATTTTGAAATAAAATATTTTGCCTCCAAAGCAGGCCCAGGCTGCGTATTCTGTTTTCTCCAATGGTTTAAACAAATACATATAAACATACATTAAAAGTTGTGTAACAAAGAGGTGACGTTTGTTTCAGATAAGTTAAATGCTTTTAGTATATTGCATGCGAAAAGTTATTTTTTATAAACATGTGCAAGATGAACGTTTTCTGGCAGTGGCAAGATTTTGTTAACAAATAAATTCACTCGAATATTCAATCATTTTTTATCAAAATTTGCCCGCCACCTAGTCTCTCTGCCCGGCTAAATGCAATTTGATTGTTAAGTTGTGGGTTACATGTCTTTTAAGTATAGTTAAGAAATATGGCTTGAACAAGCCGAAACTTCTTGTGGGGTTAAAGGTCGAGAAATACGTCACAGTGACCCAATTTTGGCATATGACACTCCGCTATTCAAGGAAGTGTGTACACGCAAAATTAGGTTAGTGTGAGCCCAAGAGTTTAGGAAATATGGTACAGACTAGCAATTCAGTCTACACGCAAAAATAGGTTAGTGTGAGCCCAAGGGTATAGGAAATATGGTACAGACTAGGCCCTACGCAAGGACGAACAGACGAGCAGACGGGTCTGACTAAGCTACATACAGTTCGTGCAACATACAAAACACGTATTATGTCTTCACTCATATAAATGATCAAAGCAAACTGTTTGGCAAAATGAATTTCAAATACTTGAACCATAAATTAAAATGACCTTGCCTGCGTTGACATATTCTAAAAGTTAGCATACTATTTCTTCTTTAACTATTGCGAAATGTGTGACATTTCCTCAGATCTTTTGCAATAATATTAGAATCTTTGTTGTAGAATGAAAAATATTTTAACACTAGAGTCCACAGTCTACACATTCAACAAACACAAAGAAGAACTAGACATCTTCAATACGAAACATTGACTGAAGGGTCCGCATTAATAAGGCTGTAATTTGCTTCAGGTGGTCTTGTTATGCCACAGTATAATCAGTGCAAATATCTATTTTCCGGCTCCATAAAATAAAAATAGCGTTCAGAGAACGGATTACTCTCGGCGCCCACATTTTTTCCCTCAATTATGCATTTTTTTAGACTTCGCGGAAAAATGATTTACATACAATTTCCATATTGTTGTCTGTGAAATGAAGGAGCAATTTTGAATGTGTTCTTGGGGCAAGTTCTGGTGACATAGACCACTGTACTGTGCATCATCCAGTCTGCCATCAAATAAACACTTCAAAAGTTTCAAAACAAGTATAAAAATAGGAAAAAGTTGGTTTTGAATAAGAATGTGGTCCATTATAATGTGCATCTGTGGAAAGAAATTGCGGAAGCTACGTTGGATCCTTCTTGATATATCATGATAACGTCGTCCTCATGTGCACCACTCAGACTGCCTAAAAGATAAATACTCTAAAGTTTCATAAGACGTTTATAAATACAAAGAAGAAGCCAGTTTTAAATTG
Organism: Hermodice carunculata; assembly: GCA_964020975.1. Lineage (NCBI taxonomy): Eukaryota > Metazoa > Annelida > Polychaeta > Eunicida > Amphinomidae > Hermodice > Hermodice carunculata. Next base: position 83,612,668 of record OZ026627.1, on the reverse strand, counting down.
GAATCTGGTCCATCATAAGATATAACTCTGACAAAAATTTGGGAAAGCTGTGGTCAATATTTTTGAGATATCGCGGTAACGTCGACAAGACGGACGGACGACGCTGCTGACGAAAATACCCTCCGGCACTTTATTTGCCGAGGGTAAAAAGTGCGCATACAAACATGCAAAGTGTACATTTGATGAACGGTCATTCACAGAAGTGTATTTTCTGATCAAACGAACTGTTGTTTATGAGACGATTAATTGCAGGATAAGAATTTTTGCCTTTTCCACAATCTACTGACCATTACTTGTTTAAAAATGTATACATTGCATATGTCTATTGGAATACTTGTTACAATATGCAACTAACAGAGGGATAGCGCACTTATAACAGTGGGGCATAGCTAGACAACGTTCTTTTTTCTCATGTTGCCAATTCCCCTCCTCATCTTTTTGGCTCTGCTGTTCTACGCCTTGTGCAGGCATGGTTGTTGTGACTGGACTTGGAAAAAGGGGGTTATATGGGGAAGATAGAAATTTTAATGTTCTATTGAAACGCCAGTGATCACTTACATCATCATGTTATCCATAACACAGACATATTTTGAGGATTAAATACACACATATAAGTTTATGGTCTATCATGCACAGATATTATAAGAGTAATATTTCCCTTATTGACTACTGTGTGTACACTCAATTTCATTTTGACAAACATAAATCTGAAGCCCCTTGCCCCCCTTGCCCCCCTCGTCACGTAATGCAATCTGTCAATAAAAGGGGACAGCAGTCACACGACTGTCCTCACTGTGCTCACCCAGGACAGGTCAGCTGGTCAGTTCAGGAAAGGGGGTTAAAACTTGTATCAAGGTCTTCGGTTAAACAGTGGCGTAACTGCCCCATGGATTAGTTAACCCAGTTATAACTACACCAGCTTTTATGCATACCAATTTTCTTACACCATGAACTGAGGGGTAACTAAAACTGTTTTAAGTTATACCATGGGTAAGTTACACCCCCTTTATGCATACGGGCCCAGGACATTTTATATACATGTACAACGTGTTTTGAGTGAATTGCTGTACTAAGGCAGTACCAAAATTATCATATATATATATATATATTCTTAGCATTTTCATCAGGGAAATAGTGGAGCATACACATATACGATGACTGCATCAAACACCAGGCAAAATAATAATACACCGTCAGGATAAATTTAGTTCAATGTGATCAAGCAACTTCAAATATATGGAAATTTAGTAATTTCAAATAACATTTATTTATAGCTTCACGTACCCTTCTAGTTTTAGCCCCTTGCCACATCAGGAATGACCACATTCAATTCTAACTATAGTCTTTTAAAATCAGGCAGGTTTCGGTTGAGTGGTTTGCTTAAACACCAGACTGGAGCGGACATAGTACAGTTTTGGGGGTCCGCTGCTCTTGCTTTTTCAAGATTTCTTTTGAGTTACTGTTACATATAATTCACTGACATATCTTTAGTTGCCAGCATCTTGCCTATTGGGTTGTTGTTGTTGTTGTTGTTGTTGTTGTGTATTACAAGCGTCACACACTGACCAGTTTAAATCAGCAGGGAACAGTGTTTGTTCTGATGGATAAATTAATTATATGGCAGTTTCAGAATACCTGACCTGTCTTTAAGAGGCTCCAAATTTCAGAAAAGTATTTGTTAATATCACCAGCAACTGTTTTTAATTTGGAAAAAAAAAGTTGTCCGTGAAATTCTATATGTTTTTGTCCTTAGTAAAATTTGAGTATCCTATTTTTTTTTTTCATTTTTTGTCAAAGTTTCTTTGTTTTTTTATGTTCAATTTTATTTCTGAAATATTCGGCCACAGCTCTCTTGATCTGCATTTGAACTTTAATCCTGAGAAACAAAATTTAGAAGTGACTAGGCCTATTAGAAATCTGCAAGTCAAGTTTTATTTTGGCTTTTTTGGATATGTAGTATGATGTACAAACAATGATGACTTAGCAAAATCTCCATGTAGAGGATGTAACAACAATTTTCATGGCCGTGTGGTTACGTTTCTTAACTGAGTTGTATTATGTGTTTTGCAATCGTATGCAAGTTGACATCGAGATCTGCAGCTATATATTATGGTTCGATGAAGCTGCAGAGTTTAAATATTAAATTTTGTTTGCGTTGTACCCACCAGATGGCGCGCTTATGGGTACTGGGTCATAGCGGCAACCTGTACACTGCAAACAATGTAGGCCGTGCGTGTTTTCCATGTATCACGGGACACTTAAACATCATGTTTAATAAGAGTCTACGGCAGGCTGCCCTCAGTACGACCCACATCGTCATATCATCCATAAGACAGCGCAACATCTGAAGAAGAGTTATGTTTTAAAATGGAAAACATCAGTCAGATTTTCCACCAGCCTCATGTGGCTGGAGTCCGACGGCTATTTTATGTGGTAACTCCGGCAGAAACTTCATTCGCTTCACTTGAAGAGGTCCCGAGCTGGGTGGATCAGGTGAGCGAAGTTCCATACACATTCGTACCGGGCCACATGTATGGCAAATTATAGCCTGTTCAATTAAGTTCCGTCTGTATTTTAAGTGGGTTTTGCAAACATCTAAAACAATCCACGCATGTGCTATTTTCACTGAGATCTTGATATCAATGAATACATAGGCCTGCCAGTAACTAGCGAAAATAAGACTTGCCGGAGAGCGAATCTGTCAGTGTACCTTGCAAATTGAAAACTGTCACCGTGGGTCACCGACATAACGTCGACAGGCAAAAGGTCGACTGGACCAAGGGTCGCCAGGACAAAGCGTCTTAACTTTTAAGCGATTAAATGCCAAAATGAAGGTCTAAAAATGTCGACAATTTTTAAAGTAAACTGTAAAAAATACGGAGTGACTATTTTCACCGTACTGTGAGAATAGCGTTTTGTCTATATTCATCGTATGGTGAGAATAGGGGCTGCTCTATTTCTAACGTACGGCGATGAAAAGAAGTCAACCAGGGAAGAATATTTTGGAAAAGCATTGTGTCATGATATTACATACAAAGAGAATTGGAACAAAAAAGTTTGCTGAAATAACAAAACGCCTAAGATCCCAGTTTGAGCATGGTATATAATGAGATCTGAGGTGTTATTTCAGCTTTTATTATCTAATAGTTTTTATAGAGCCAACACTGTATTTTTATGTGAAAAGGCTAAAACTTAGGTAACAGGACAAAGTAGGAACTTTTTAATATTGTCACAGATGGAAGTAACGGAACTTAAGGGTAACTTATAGATCTATCTTGTTATGACTTAGTTAAGGATCGCATTAAAAAGAAATCCACGAAGCAACAAAAATGAAAGACTGATGGGTGTGTAGAGTAAATTCATATACATTAATTTGAGATGTTAAAAACCAAACATTTAATGCTGTCACGGTGCCAAGGTAATTGCTTTACAGTAAACCCTCCGTAAGTGGGCACGTTGCTATGGTCCCGTTTCCTATTGACTATAAAGCTAGCTATCTCCCTAAAGTAGGCACTTCTCCAATCTAATTTGCCTCAATTCTATGCGACAAGCCAAAACCATAAATTTGCGAAAAGGCTCTTAATTTCAATTTCCAGATGGTGAAAATAGAGCTGCCTCTATAGATCCTCACCGTGAAAATATACCAAACTGTACCATTATCCCCATACGGTGAAAATTGACCAAACCCTATCCTCACCGTACGGTGAAAATAGACAAAAAGCTATCCTCACCGTATGGTGAAAATAGACAAAACTCCTTCCAAACGCTATTCTCACCGCACGGTGAAAATAGACCAAACGCTATTCTCACCATATGGTGAAAATAGCATCGCAATGTGATATAAAATAAGCAAAATTAAAGGATTTTCAAAAAAGTCTCTACTTCCTATGACTTTCCCATTCCGAAAATCACAAAATAACATGATAACCATCAGCCATGATGCCCCTGGCTACTTGGTTACACCCTGGAAGTTGGGCAGATTTTTATGCGAAGATCTCAGATGCTGGCACACAGTACACTCACCATTAATTTTTTTTTAAATTGTGTGTACACGTTTGATGAGTTCTGAGACTGCAAGGAAATCAATAGACTCACTATAGGCCAGCATAGGGGTATTGAAGGAGGCCCTGGCATGCAGTATGGACACCCCAGTTGTCATTTAGGGATCATGTTCAAATAAAACCATTCCAAAATTCCAAAAAACCGTCGGACAGGGGGGAGGGGGTCCAAGCTCCAATCGGAGTTTCACCAAAGTTTTGGAAACGCACTATTGAGCGCCATCTCAAATGTGTACGTAGGTGTCAACTCTCACGTTTTGACCGTGATTCTCACGGTTTGAGGACTTGCCTTGGGGCCACTTCAAATCTCCCGTTCAACAGAAAATATCGCTGTTTAAAAAAAAAAAGTAGTAAAAATTAAGCAAAATTAAAAGATTTTCAAAAAAGTCTCAACTTAATTTCTATGACTTTCCCGTTCCGAAAATCACAAAATAACATGATAACCATCAGCCATGATGCCCCTTGCTACTTGGTTACGCCCTGGAAGTTGGGCAGATTTTTATGCGAAGATCCCAGATGCTGCCAGATTGCACCATTTTGAACCTGAAAAAACAAAATTTTCTGGGGGAGGCCCACCAGACCCCTCTGCGGGAGGGGGAAACTCCCTCCGACACCCTTCCTCTGTGAATCCATTAAGGTGAGATTTCTCCAAGGGTTGACACCTATCCGTTTAAAGTAAAAGTCACATCAAGCAAGTATGAAAATAACATGGAATGTGACAGAATTTCGCCTGTCGTGTCTACATCGTTTTTTTAAGATCTTAAAAAGCTACAATAATTATGTTGTGGAGTGCTATCAGTGCTGAACTATTTCCCTGCTTGCGTCATTTTGCCGTCATGATGTTTTGCAGTCCACATAATACTTGGTACCTTGAGCCTTGAGGGAACAGGTGTTATTTGTTATAAATGGTTGACAAAATGCTGCAATTTTCAGTCTACACCACGATTAATGCCTTATAAAGATATCAACTTTCCTTGTTGAGATGTAGAATGTAACTTCTGTGGCATGTTATAAATACTTGACTGGCTGAAAAATGACAAAAATGCAGCAAAATTGCAGTCATTTGACTGCACGGTAGCATGTTGTCTCAAATGAACTCATGCCATGTGTGTTACCGTTTTGAAGCCCTGGATCTCTGCTCATCAGTTAAATGATTTTCTATTGGCTACAAGTTAATTAAATGCAGTTAAATTATTCTAGAAAGGTCATATTTCAAAGCTGTCAGTTTCTGTTTTAGACACCTCTTTCTATTGGCTTAGGATGATGTAATGAAGATCTTCTTTTGACTTTTTGAATTATTAGCTGTGACATTTGATCACATGGGCCAATAGAAAAAGCAGTTTTCAACTTCCGGTTCACATTATAATATTATAATTACTACTTCTGTCCAGCTCTGTAATGGGAAGCATGACGACTGTCCATGCAAATGGACAGCAAAACTGCAGGGACCACTGGTGCCATTAGCCAATTAGCTAAATGCTAATGTTTCACTCATTTGGCTGAAGAAATTTGCAAATGACCCAATTTATTTTAACATGAATGATATAAGCGTGAGGCCAAATTCTGCAGTGACTACTGTTATTTTTCCCAATTTGACTACAAATTTTGAAAGCCAATATCTGTTCCTGAAACTGGTCATTTCTGTGCAACAACATCGTGAAATTGTGACATTTTTTTTTTTTTTTTTATCAGCTTAAGATGCAGAAAGGTCCTATGAAAGGATTTGAAATGGTGACGAAAGTTAAGGAATGAAACTACCTGCAGGTTTGGTGCTGGTGACAGTAAAACCATGTTGATGCAGTTGATGTGCACAGAAGCAATGGAAGATTTGTCTTTCCCAAATATTCCAGTTTTGATACGACGAATCTAACCACTAATGGCAAAGAACTCGCTAAATATGCATTATAATGAAATTTGAAGCAAAGGAACTCCATCTTATATATAAAGACACTCATTCCCAAAAGTACTAGAACAATGATGTCATCATTCTGAGGATGTAAACGGACTGCGTGTGTAGCGTCGATCAGCCATAGGGAGCCTTAAGATCACTGCTTTAGTTTGATGGCCGCAATTAATTTAGATTATGTTGAACTATGGCAAAGTGTAACATTTCCAACTGTTCTCATTTTGAAGGCACCCAGACAGATTTGCTGTGAAGTAAATCTTCTTTTCTAGATTTCTTTCTTTCTCTCTCTCTTTCTTTCTGTTTTTATTTATGGCTGGGTTGACACACAGACATTTTTGTTTTTCCAAGAATTCTTTTTTTCTTTCCTTCTTCCTTTTTTCTTCTTGACCACCAAATTTGTCCAGAGATTTTCTCCAACACTGTTATTCTGAAAATCACCAAACTTGCCATGGTGACTGAGCTAGCAGTGAAATTGTGCACATGGTTTAGAATAGTCATTAAGTTTAAAATCATGCAAATCGGGCAATTAAAATTACAAAAACACCATATCTTCCAAACTATTGCAGATAGACACAAAACTTCAATGTGCAAGTATGGGTTTGTGATACCTGCCAATATGATGGGCAGTAAATAAAAGTTACAGAATTTTGAATTAATGCTAATTAGGGGCATTGAAAAACTTTAAAATTGAAAATCTTCAAAACTATTATAAATAGAGATACCATTCCCACTTCAGCTTCGAGATTTGTGGCAAAGCTGCATCCAATGAACCACAAACCAAAATTCTAGAATTTTAATGTATACAAATTTGGTGAATGTGCAAAATTTAAATCTTGAATACCTTCAAAACTGTTTCAGATAGGGGTGTCATTCCAACTTCAATTTATGTATTCGTGACGTAGATGCATCCAATGAACCATAAACCAAAGTTGTAGAATTTTAATTTATGCAAGTTAGGTGAATATGGAGAATTTAAGGCTTGAATAGCTTCAAAACTGTTGTAGAGAGAGGTGTCATTCCAACTTCGATTTGTAGATTTGTGACATAGCCACATCCAATGAACCAAATTGTGAATTTATAGTTTATGCAAATTGGGCAAATACAAAAAATTTAAATCTTGAATCATTTCAAAACTATTATAGATAGGGGTGTCATGTAATATAGGTGCATCCAATGAACCATGAACCAAACTTGTAGGATTTTAATTTATGCAAATGAGGCAAATACACAAAATCTAATTATTGAAAAGCTTCCAAACTATTATACGTAGAGGTACCATTCCAACTTCAATTTGTAGGTTTGTGACAAACATGCATCCAGTGAACCATGAACCAAAATTGTAGCTTTTTATTTATGCAAATTAGGCAAATACACAAAGTTAAGATGTTGAAAAGCTAGAAAACTATAATAGACAGTTCTTTCATTCAAACTTCAGTTTATAAGTTTGTGACACAGCCACATCAAATGAACCTAGAATGAAAGTTGTAGCATTTTAATCTATGCAAATTAAACTAATACACAAAATTTAAATTATGTTGAACAGTGGCAAAGTGTAGCATTTCAAACTGTTCTCCTCTTGAGGGCACCCAGACAGTTCTGCTGTGAAGCAAATCTTATGTAGTTTCTTTCTTGCTTTCTATTGCAGCCAAATTTGCCTGGAGTTTTTCTCCGACACTATTAATCCATACCAGTGAAATTATGCACCTGGTTTGGAATAGTTGTGGTGTCAAAAATTATGCCAATGAGGGGCAACTAAAATGGTAAAAACTCCATCTCTTCCACTATATTGCAGACAGACACAGAATTTCATTGTGCAAATACAGGTCTCATTTTGTCACATAATATTCATCAAATTGTAGGTGGCATCACAGGTATCACATGTAACTGAGATTTTGACAATTCTGTGCACAATCCTACTCTATTTCATGAGGATCTATCAAACATTAAGGATGCTGGAGCAGTCACAAGAATTTTTACATTTCGACCCATATACTGTATTACATAATACTGCAGGTGGCATCGCCAATATCAAACTTGACTTGGCATGGCGAGATTAATTGTTTCGGAATTACTCATCTGCAGGACAAGTGATACAAATTTTTCAATAAATGTCCTCCCTTATGCTGATGAAGTGTACCTAGGTTTAAGATTGAAAGAGCATGTTTTAATGGAAATCATTGTCATACAGTGAGTTAATGTGTCTGTTATGCCAACAAACTTTGTAAATTAACATATTGTGAATTTGTCAATTAAAAGTACTTGTCCATATGACCAGTGAAATTTGAAAGTCACTTGTCCCCAAAAGGATTTCACTTGTCCCGGACAATAGGATCACAGGAATTTTAACATCCTGCCTAGGTTTTAATACACTCAAATAATCCTTGAAAGTTTCATTGTGCAAATACAGGTTTGTGACACCTGCCAATATAATGGACAGTATAACAAAGTTGTAAAATTTCAAATTATGCTACTTAGGGGCATTGAAAAATTGAAAAGTTTAATATCTCCAAAAGTATTATAGATAGAGATGCCATTCCAACTTCAAATTATAGGTTTGTGGCAAATCTGCATCCAATAAATCATGAACCAAAGTTGTAGGATTTTAATTTATGCAGATTAGGTGATTTGTAGGATTTAAATCTTTAGTAGCTTCAAAACTATTATACATACAGTTGTAATTCTTATTTCAATTGATTGGTTTGTGACATAGCCACATCCAATGACTGATGATCCAAAATTTTATAATTTAAATTTATGCAAATTAGGCAAATACTTAAAATTGAAATGTTGAGTATCTTCAAACTATTATAGATATTGGTGTGGTTCAACTTCAGTTTAAAAGTTTGTGACATGGCCAGATCCAATAAACCAGGAACAAAAGTTGGCATTTTGAATTATGCAAATTAGGCTAATACAGAAAATTAAGATTTTGTTGAACAAAGGAAGAGTGTAGCATTTCAAACTGTTCTCATTTTGAAGGCACCCAGACAGATTTGCTGTGAAGGAAATCTTCTTTTCTAATTCTTTCTTTCTTCTTTACCTGTGAATTTGTCCAACACTTTTCTCTGACACTATTTTACATAGAAACTCCAAACGTGACATGATTGTACCTCCATACAAGGGGTTTTGTCTTTAATGCAGATGAATGAAGATGTTTAAAATTATGCAAATTAAGGGCATTTAAAATTTTAAATCTTGAATATCTTCAAAAGTAGGCCCTATAATAGATGGAGATATCATTCCAACTTTTACTGGAGGGTTGTTGACCATTCCACATGTGATGAATCTAAAACAAAAGTTGTTGCTATTTAAATTATGCAAATTAACAGTATTCAAAATTTTGAATCTTGAATATCTTCAAAACTATAATAGATAGAGATTGCATCCCATCTTCTACTTGGGAATTGCTGACCATTGCGCACCTAATGAATTAAAAACAAAATTTGTAGCAATTTAAATTATGATAAGTAGAACTATTTGAAATTTTAAATCTTGAACAACTTCAAAGCTATTACCGTTAGAGATGCCATTCCAACTTCTACTTCTATTTTATGGACTAGTACACAGCAGTAAGCTTTGACAACACACACACTAATTTGCTATGCAGCAAATCATCTTTTCTGGCAATTATCTTGCTGTTACTGGACAAAAACCTCTTTTTCAGTAACAGTTTGAGTAATTTTGTATACCCCACCCAGTCAAATGCTTTAGTGGCATCAACAATTATAATTTGCACATGAGTGTTTCATGAGTTATGATACTTTACACAATGGTCTGGGAATGGCATGTGAAACTTTTGAAAGGTTCCTTGGTGAGACCTTTCACAGCACCATGTACAATGAACTGGTTTGGACTTATCAAACTAATAAATGCATTCTGAAGTTTGGCAGTGTGAGAGAAGGTAATACACATCTTGTGTGTTCATGTTGGACAATAAATTGATGTTTTATGTCATCAAATTATGTACATGTAAATGCACTGTCACAGGTAGGACAGCTGTACATACTTCAGTACAATATGTCCATATGCATGTACCAGTAACATTAGTAATGTAGCTCATGATATTAAAAAGTGCATGTACCATTATCCTAAAGTTTACGAATCCTATAAACTTTTTTCCCCGAGTGGTTGGAATTTTTACAAAGTTCTTTTTCATCTTAGAATTTATTTTCTTTCAAGTTTTTGTAATTTACATAAAAATACATGTATCGGAGCTGGTAAATTCCCCAATGCATGTACATGTACATGTACAGGTGAATTCAGAGTTTATATGTGCAGGATGTAGCCACAAGGCCACACCCCCCGACCCTCTTTTAGCCACACACCTCTGATACCCAAACACTATGGCTGGGTTCCAAGGGCGTTTGGCCTTGATAGTTTTACTGTAATTGATATTATAAGACGCATTGCTGTATGATCCTCTATATTTTTGAGCATTCAGTTTCAAAAATTGGTTCAATAGCAAAATATTCCAAGTTTATTTTTCATAGAAAATTATTGCAAAAAAAAAAAAAAAAGAAAGAGAAGACACAAAAACTGAATGTACAGGCCATGATATGAGTCTGTTGGCATAAACGTGATGAACAAATGTAAAATATATGTTTTTAGACTGGGTGTCTGCAATTTTAAATACAGTACATGTAGCCCCTCCTTTGAGAGACCAACCATAGTGCCATCCAAGAAGTGGTCACATAAAGCAGGTGGTCTCCCATTGAAGGAGATTTGATTCCTGCACCAACTGCCCAGCAACTAACCATTACAGTGGAACTTGTTTTGAGAGACTACTGTAATGAAAGACCACCTGGCTTATAATACCATATTTTCAAAGTCCCTTTTGCTATATTTCCTATGTTATTGCACCTCCATCCGGAGACCACCTGCTTTATGTGACCACTTTTTGGTCTGCCCTAAGGGCAGTCTCTCAAAACAGGTTTCACTGTACTTTGAATTACCCTCCATAATTTAGATTCAAACATGATTGATGTAGGCCCCTACACTTTTTCGACCCCATTCTATCTTGCCATCATGTGGCATTGGTATTACAAACATTAGAATCTGGATTTGTAAACTGTCTTTGAAGTTTAAAAAATTATTTTACCAATCCTGTACAAAATAGGTGGGTTTTACTTATCTGAGAATAGGGACTATCTGTAGGGATAAGTGGGCTTTTGTGGTCATTTTTGGTGGTCACTGGTCATATTCTGCAGATGGTCTCCCAAAAGAGGCAAATCATAATTAAAGTGTGTGTGTCAACATACACTTTTCTGTTTTTCCTCGAGGTCTTTCTTTTGTTCTTTCTTTCTGTCTTTCTTTCTTTATGACCAAATTTGTCCAGAGTTTTTTCAGACACTACCAAACTTGCCATGGTGACTGACCTACCAGTGAAATTAAGCACCTGGTTTGGAATAGTCATGCTGTTTAAAATTATGCAAATTAGGGCAATCAAAACTTTAAAAAGCTTTATATCTTAAAAAATATTATAGATAGACACAAAGTTTTAGCTTACACACAGGGGTGTGAGACATCTGGCAAATCCAATAGCATCCAAACAAAAGTTAGGGAATTTTAATGTGTGCTAAATTCAGTGAATTTCTCAACAATCCACATCTAGACTAGGGCTTCTGTTGTACTGTATGTTACAAGCCTCCATGGTGCTAGGCATGATACTTGAACCTGTATCAGATTCATAGGCAACCCTCTAGCCATTGCATGCTATAGGTGTATGGTTTGGGTCTTGTGGCAAATGGGAAGGCCGGGGCACTCCCAACCACTGTGTAATGAAGTTCTCTATAAAATACAGAGAATCTCTTTCTGTTCATGCAAGAAACACATCTGCTCTATGTTCCCACTAGTGCCGGACAGAGCTGTCAATGCACCATGACTGAGACTGGTGTTCTATCCAGTCTATTTTTGCCTAAAGATATGAGTCTGCTGGGCTCATCAGTCCCAAGGGATCAGGGGAACTGGACTTCTAGGCAGAACAATCCTGAGTGTACCCTCTGTTAAAAATAGACTACATACAGAACTGAGTTTGCTAGACCAACCAAAGTATGGTCTTCCAGTCCTCAGTGACTGTTTTCACAACTTGGTAAATTTTGAAACAGTGTTTGTATTTGTGTAATCTCACTGGACACTTTCATGTCTTTGTTTTCTTGTAACCAGTGAGATGAAACCTGTTCTTCATGGCAAATACTGAGTCAGTATAATGCATGTTTCAGTTCACAGGTACATGTACATGTGATCTTGTGACAGCAGCTGTGAAAATTTGTTTATGTAATAAAAAAAGCGAAGCCAGTTTTGTATTGCATGTATACCCATCCCCCTGAATTATATTTGTACACTGTACATGCACATATACCTATCCATACTGCCCAGAAGGGCTGACCCTCTCAGGAAGGGGGCATTTTTGTCTGGTCCCAAGGGTGTGCACTGTGGAGAGGTTTCGCTGTACAGTAGTACCTGCAATTTAAGACCACCCCTAATGCCAGACAAAAGTGGTCACAATGGACAAGTGGTCATTCATTGCAGATAAATTGACAAAGAAATAAAAAGGCCAATGTCTTGAAAGGGTGGTCTGAAAACTAATGTGGTCTCTCATGAGATGTTATCTAGGGAGCAGGTACCAATGTATGAGTCAACTCTTTCTTTCTTTGTTTCTTTCTCTTTACGACCAAGTTTGGTCCAGAGTTTTTCTCAGACACTATTTTTCTGAAAACCACCAAACTTGCCATGGTGACTGATATGACCAGTGAAATTGTGCATCTCATTTGGAATAATAATGATGTTTAAAATTATGCAAATTAGAGGCAACAAAAAATTTTAAAAGCTCCATATCTTCCAAATTATTGCAGATAGACTCAAAATTTCAATGTGCATAAATGGGTTTGTGGCACCTGCCACTATAATGGACAGTATATAGAAGTTGTAGAATTTCAAATTATGCTAATAAGGGGAATTGAAAAAAAATTAAAAGTTGAATATCTCCAAAGCTATTATAAATAGAGAAGCCATTCCAACTTAAATTTATAGGTTTGCAGTAAAGCCACATCCAGTGAACCATGAATCAATGTTGTAGGATTTTAATTTATGCAAATTAGGAGATTTTACAGGATTTAAATCTTGGAATAGCTATAAAACTATTATAGATAGAGGTGTCATTCCAACTTCAATTTATAGGTTTGTGACATAGCCACATCCAATGAAGCAGGAACAAAAGTTGTAACCTTTTAATTTATGCAAATGAGGCTGTTATGCAAAATTTAAAATATGTTGAACAATGGCAAAGTGCAGCATTTGAAACTGTTCTCATTTTGAAGGCACCCAGACAGATTTGTTGTGAAGGAAATCTTTTCTAGTTCTTTCTTCTTTGCCAGTGAATTTGTCCGAAACTTTTCTTTGACACTATTTTACATGAAAGTTCCAATTTGGCATGATTGTACCTCCATACAAGGAGTCGGGTCTTTTTATGCAAAGGAATGAAGATATTTAGAATTATGCATATTAGAGGCATTTGAAATGTTCAACCTTGAATATCTTCAAAAGCATAATAGATTCGGATGTCATTCCAATTTCTACTAGTGGGTTATTGACCATTATCCATCTAATTAGCAGCATTTGAAATTTTAAATTGTGAATATCTTCAAAACTGTTATGGATAGATATTTCAGTTCAACTACTAGAGGGTTATTGACCATTGCACATCTAATAAATCTAAAACAAAAGTTGTAACAATTCAAATTATGCTAATTAGCAGTATTTGAAATTTTAAACTGTGGATATAATTTTGTATCACTTGTCCTACAGATGAGTAATTTCAAAACAATTTTTCTCGCCATGCCAAGTCAAGTTCAACATTGGCCATGCCACGTGCAGTATCATGTAATACAGTATATGGATCGTAATGTAAAAATATTGTGACTGCTCCAGCATCCTTAATGTTTGATAAATCCTCATGAAATAGAGTAGGATTGTGCACAGAATTGTCAAAATCTCAGTTACATATGATACTTGTGATGCCACCTATAATTTGATGAATATTATGTGCCAAAATGTTTTTAAGGATATAAAATTCTCTATCTCAAAAAGCAATTTAAATTAGACATGCCAAATTTACAGGATATATAGACCATGTCCAGTGCCAGCAAGTTACATGTATGTAATGTCAGTGACCTTGAGGTGTATTTTTGTTTGGTCACCGGGCCTGTAAAGTTGCAAGAGGTGATTTTGCAATGGCAGGGTGTATCTTGGACATCAATGGCAAAGAGAATTGAGCTTCCAGGTCAAAATTGCACTTGAGAACATTGTACATGAAACTGCATTTGGGGATCTACTTTTTGGGTCACCGTGACTCGATGATTATGGACTTTGGTGCGTGTCCAAGTATATTGCTTTATAACTCAAAAAGTTACTACCGAATTTGAAAAAACTGACAATGTATGTTAACTTGGATGCATATTTTCAACGTGCAGTGACAATTTTTTAATCTGAGTAGAATGTCAAATGGCCAGTTGGGAGAGAGGGGTCATCTTATGACTACATGCACTCAATCTGCATGCCAGAGTTATTGAGTTAGGCCCATATGACTTTTAGGACTTATCAAGTGTATGAAAATATATGTGGATGTCAATGTTGATGGTGCTGCCCATAGTATTATGTTATATGTGGGTCAAAATATGGAAATCTTGTGACCAGTCCAGCAACTTTAATTTTTACCTCAGCTGACTTGTCAGTCAGCTGAGGTTTTTTGAGGGTCCGTCGTCCGTCCGTCCGTCGTCCGTCCGTCGTCTGTCCGTCCGTCGTCCACAATTCACATTCTCGACTTCTTCTCAAAAACCGTCAGCCAGATTCACTGTAAACTTGGTGGAGATGTGCCTTGGGTGGGTCTTTACCAAGTTTGTTCAATTGGTCATGGTCCAGTGATTTTTGGATTTTTAATGAATTTTTTTGTTCCTTTTTTGGGTTAATCTTAAAAAATCTTCTTCTCCGAAACCGCTTACCCAATTGCTTTGATATCACACAGGAACACTCCCTGGGACTCGTAGTTTTTAATTTGTTCACCAGGTGGCGCTGTGATTTTTTCCTAATTCTTTATGAATTTTTGTGTGTTATAGCTATTTTCGACTTCTTCTCCGGAACCGTCACTCAGATTAAGCTGAAACATGGTGGATATGTTCCTTGTAGAAGGGTCAAACAAAGTTGTTCACTATGTGGGAATGCTGCGGATTCCTGATTTTTAACGATTTTTTCAATTCGGGTATTTGTCGGTCAATGCAGCTTTCCTATTGATTACTATGGAAGTCAATGGGCATTCTAATGCTAATTCACATTTTCGACTTCTTCTCCAAAACCGTCATCCAGATTGACTTCAAACTTGGTGGGGATACACCTTGAGTGGATCTCTACCAAGTTGTTTAAATGGTCACGCTCCATTGATTTTTATATTTTTTTGAATGCACCTTTACTATTGATTACCATGTAAGTCAATGGGCATTCTAATGCTAATTTACATTTTCGACTTGTTCTCCAAAATCATCATCCAGATTTGCTTCAAACTTGGTGGCAATGTACCTTGGGTGGGTGTCTACCAGGTTTGTTCCAATGGTCATGTTCCAATGAAGTTGGAATTTTTTATGATTTTTTTTCAAAAATCTCTACAAAAGTTTTAATAGGAAAGTTTAACATGGGAATTTCTTGTAATGGTCATAACTTTAATAATATTGACCAGATTTACTTCAAACTTGGTGGGGATACACCTCGAGTGGATCTCTACCAAGTTGTTCAAATGGTCACGCTCCATTGATTTTTATATTTTTTTTGAATGCACCTTTACTGTTGATTACCATGTAAGTCAATGGGCATTCTAATGCTTAGTTACATTTTCGACTTCTTCTCCAAAACCATCATCCAGATTTGCTTCAAACTTGGTGGCAATGTACCTTGGGTGGGCGTCTACCAGGTTTGTTCCAATGGTCATGTTCCAATGAAGTTGGATTTTTTTATGATTTTTTTTCAAAAATCTCTATAAAAGTTTTAATAGGAAAGTTTAACATGGGAATTTCTTGTAATGGTCATAACTTTGATAATATTGACCAGATTTACTTCAAACGTGGTGGGGATGTGCCTTGGGTAGATCTCTATCAAGTGTGTTCAAATGGTCATGCTCTATTGATTTTTGGATTTTTTATGAATTTGTTTGTTCTTTTTTGGGGAAACCTTCAAAATTCTTGTCCTCTGAAACCGCTCACCCAATTGCTTTGATATCGTTCATAGACACTCCGGGGGACACCTAGTTCCCAATTTGTTCACCAGGTGGCGCTGCAATTTTTTTTATGAATTTTTTGTATGGTTTTGCTATTTTTCACTTGTTTTCAGAACTGTCCCTCAGATTAAGCTGAAATGTGATGGATATGTTGTTGTGGAAGGGTCAAACAGTTGTTTAGTAGGTGGCACTGCTTTGGATTCCTGATTTTTAAGGATTTTCAATTACGGTACTTACCAGTCAGTGGAGCTTTCCTATTGATTACTATGTAAGTCAATGGGCATTCTAATGCTAATTCACAGGACAACTGACACGAAATTTACTGTTTATTTGATAACTTGAGATCTGTTTTGAGTTAGCTACACATGTTAATTATTCTGTATGAAGGTCATGCTGAGACAGTACATGAATGACCTTGACTTGTTTGTGGGGTCACAGTGCAACATACATGAATTTTACTCTTCATTATAACTTGAGAACTACTTGAACTTTGATGTTGTACATGTAGGTGTTCTTCTATAAAGGTCAGACTTACTCAGAACATGGTGTCCTTGATCCTTTCCCAAGTTCATAGAGCTGCAAGTGTGATGACTGTCAAGATCAGCTGAGCATGGGCTGTTCACACAGCCCTCTTGTTAATGGACCTTCGTGAAATTTAGAGGGATTGTAAAATAGGTGAAAATCTTGGCTGCCTATGATACTAGTAGTGCCACCTATACTTTGATGGAAATTATGAGTGAAACTGTCTTGAAAGAAGCAAAATTCCATATCTTGAAAAATAAATTGAATTCAACATTGCAAATTATTTATAGGATGTATAGATCATGTCCAATGATAATATGTTATGTAAGATCGGTGACCTTTACCTATTTTGTTAGGTTGCTAGACCTGTCAAGTTGGAAAAGGTGATTTTGTAACAGCAGGATGTAGCTTGGACATCAATGGCTAAAGAAAATTGAGCCTTCAGATCACAATTGCACTTGAGAATATCATATTTATGTAAAACTCTACTTTGTGGCCTACTTTTTGGGTCTCCTTGACCCAATGATTGCGTGACCTTTATCTATTTCTCAAGGTCACTCATTAAGCACTTAAGAAAAGGACATATAATTCAATAAATCTTGATAAAGAATAAGGTGAATCATACCAAATGTACCACAAATGTACCACGAATGTTTATCCTGTGGAAGTTTGAAATTGCATACTAAGGATAACCTTGATTGATTTTTTCAAAGTCGTGGAGGGAATACATGTCACCAAATACTTTTGTCATGATGGTGGTCAGCAGAGCATCAGGCACAACGGCCTCTTGTTTTCATTTAAATTGACATGAGGTACTGTTTCTGTTAACCAAAAGCATTGGAAAAATTACCAGTACCTCGCTTAACTCTTTCAGTGCAATGTTTTGGACTGATCAATTGCTTAAACTTCCTTGGCATGTGCCTTGGGTGCATTGAGTCTGAAGTTTGCCGAGGAAAGCTGTTGACCCAGGCTTATATAATTTATGTACTGTAAATTGCTTTATTTTCGCGTGTATAAATTTTCACGGTTTTTGTATTTTTCACATTTCACTGTAGTTTTGATTTCACTGTTTTGGACATAATTCCCATTCAAACAATGTTAAAATACTATTTCACTGTGTTTTAATTTTCACGGTTTTGTGCCATTAGCGAAATAAGCAAAAATAAGAATACAGCGAAATTAAAGCAATTTACAGTAACTGGCTATAGGCATGTTGGTACTTGAATGAACGGTCTTTTAACAAGGAATATGAATCTAGCACCCTTGTAATTGAGAACAGTATCTATTAAGTAATTGTAGTTGGACTTTAGCTGCAGGTGAGACTGAAAGAGTCAGTAGCCAAAAAGCCCCTTAAATTATTCCTTTCTGCCAGCCCAGTTTGTGATGTAGCCTGTTCATAGCCTGACTGCCCTAGCCAGTTGTGGTTAATTGGCATGTAATGAGTTGATCAGAATGCTAATTTTCAGTTTTTATATCCAGACTTCCTTTTCTGTTGCCATATTCACACAAATTGTTTTTTAATATGTAGCCATCTATTCACATTTTTTTTTTTAAATTTTATTTATTCATTTTTTTTCCAGCAGCCATGCATCATGTATTCACAAAAAATAATTTAATTCTGGCTTTTCGTATTGTAAAACACCAGAATTATAAATTATAAGTGTCGAAATGTCACATTTCTTAGGCTCAGTTTTTTTTTCTTTTTTGGGGGGGGGGGGTGAGTGTGGCTAATGACATTTTCGCAAAAGTACAATTTGTTTAATATTCATTTAGGTACTTGGTGTGGAGAATTTGTCGACAAAATTTTGTTAATGACATATATACCATGTGTAGCATATTCTTTAAGCCAGTGTTTAAATCCTGAAAATTGTTTTTAACTCCTCTGTGGCTTTGCCAGAGGGACGTGGTAGATGGAGTGCATATATGGACAAGTTTAACAGCGTACTTTTGATGAAGGATACAAGTAAACATTCCTTTAATAATATTTATGCCGGACTTACTCTTCCTGCAATCTGAATGACTCTTCAGCCTGGACCCCTGTCACAAAGTATTGAGGTTGCTTCCATGGTGTCTGTGAGTCTACAGCTACTGGTTCTGCTTTGTCTTGAGTCTTTAAAAGTGATACCTTCCTATTTATGTTTTGTCTTTAACGCAAATAGCTTGCTGTTTGTTGTGTGGTTCAGGCAATACCATATACAGTGAAACCTGTCTTGAGAGACCACTGTGATGAAAGACCACCTGCCTTTTCAGACCATGTTTACTATGTCCATTTAGCTATCTTCCCCATGTTGTAATACCTCTATTGAGAGACCACCTGCCTTATGTGACCACTTTTTGGCTTGCCGTAGGAGTGGTCTCTCAAAACAGGTTTCACTGTATATATGTTTTGCTTTCAGGCAATACCTTACTCTTTTAGACCAGTGGCCAACCCTAAAAAGTGGGTTATTTTAGGATATACCCCTCCCTATGGTAGAACAAATCACAACCCATTTTTTGTGAAAGATTGGCATATTCTGCATTGGATTATGATGGTTGTGGTCTTTTAATTTGATGACAGGGGTATTTTATAGCCATATCTTTAAAGATAGTAGTCATCACTTTAACTATCATTCCAAGCAAGACACTACTGAGCATGACTTCAAAAAATGAATTCAAGAAACATACCAAATATGTCTAATAGTATCTGAAATAATATGGCAAGCACTTTACAAATGATGTTTGCATGGTTTTGTTGTCATAAAATGTCGAAAAATAACAAGTTTGGGCAAATTAGCGCAAAAATTCCTTCAAGCTCGATATTCTATGGTGCATAAAATGTTACACAGTGCTCGAAGTCTTTGCTCTAGGGAAACATTTAATGCACCAAAAATTGCCCTAATTATCGAGCTAAAAGGCAATATGCTCAATATAGACTCACCTTTCTCAGAATTTAAATTGGAGAGAAAAGAGTTACCCCACCCCCATTATTTTCTGGCAGGTCTAAAATGGTAATTTTTTTTTACCAGAACTGTCATAATCTAACTATACAATCAAAAGTGAACAGGTAATGGTTGCAAATCAGGACAATGTATGTTTTCAGTCATCCAGTAGTTGTCCCAAAAAAGCATAAAACAAGAAAAGAATATTTGCTTCGCAGCAAATCTATCTGGATGCCTTCAAAATGAGAACAGTTTGAAATGCTATACTTTGCCATTGTTCAACATAAACTAAATTTCGTGTATGAGAGCTTAATTTTTATGAATTAAAATGCTCAGCTTTGGTTCTTGGTTCAAGGGATGTGGCCATGTCCCAAACTTATAAAGTGAAGTTTGAATGAAACTAGTATCTGTAGTAGTTTTGAAGCTGTTCAACATTTTCATTGTGTGTATTTGTCTAATTTGCATGAATCATAAGCCTAGAAGAACTTTGGTTTGTTGTTCATTGGATGGGGTTATGCCACAAGCCCATAAATTGAAGTAGAAATGGCACCTCTACAATAGATTTGAAGCTATTCAACATTTACACCTAATTTGCATAAATTAAAATCCTACAACTTTGGTTTATGGTTCTTTGGATGCGGCTTTGCCACAAACCTACAAATTGAAGTTGGAATGGCATTTCTATGAACAATAGTTTTGGAGATACTCAACTTTTAAATTTTTCAATGCCCTTATTAGCATAATTGGAAATTCTACAACTATACTGTCCATTATAGTGGCAAGTGTCACAAAGGTATATATGCACATTGAAATTTTGAGTCCATCTGCAATAGTTTGGAAGATATGGCACTTTTAAAATTTTTGTTGCCTCTAAAATTTGCATAATTTTAAACATTATGACTTTTCCAAATGAGATGCACAATTTTGCTGGTTATGTCAGTCACCATGGCAAGTTTGGTGTTTTTTTCCAGTGGTGTCTGAAAAAACTCTGAACCAACTTGGTCAGCAGGAAAGACATTGACTTTTTACTTCTTTGTTAATTTATCTGAGATGAAAGACCACCTGCCCTACGTGACCACTTTTGTCTGGTATTAGGGGTGATCTTAAATTGTAGGTACCATTGTACAGTGAAACCTCTACAGTGGGCATCTTCGCGACCAGAGAAAAGTGCCCACACCTGAGAGGATCAGCCCTTGTGGGCAGTATTGATGAGTATATGTGCATGTACAGTGTACACATATTATAATTCAGAGGGATGTGTATACATGCAATACAAAACTGTCTTTGTTCCTTTATGACATAAAAAAATTCAACAGATGCTGTCACAAAACTACATGTACGTGTACCTGTGAACTGAGACATGCACTATATTGACTCAGTATTGGCTATGAAGAACAGGCTTCATCTCACTGGTTACAAGAAAACAAAGATATGAAAGTGTCCATTGAGATGACACAAATTCACACACTTTTTCAAAATTCACCAAAATGTGAAAACAGTCACTGAGGACTATAAGTCAGACTTAGAACAGTCCAGCAAACTCAGCTCTGTATGTAGTCTATTTTAACAGATGGTACACTCTGGCTTGTTCTGCCTAGAATTCCAATCCCTCTGATCCCCTGGGACTGATAAGCCTAGCAGACTCCTAGCCTCCGGTGGGCGGCGAACTCTTGACTGGTCAGTCTCAGCCATGGTGCACTTACAGCTCTGTCCAGCATTAGTGTAAACATGGATCAGATATGTTTCTTGCATGAACAGAAAGATTCTCTGTATTTTATTGAGAACCTCATTACACAGTGGTTGGGAGTTCCTCCCTCCCCCCCCCCACCTCCCATTTGCCATAAGACCCAAACCTTTTAAACCATAAACCCAGCAGGCATGGCTAGAAGGCTGCCTATGAGACAGGTTCAAGTATCATGAATGCAAAATGGCTGCCTAGCACCATGGAGGCTTAAAACATGCAGTACAGCAGAAGACCTAGTCAAAATGTGGATTGTTGGGAAATTCACTGAATTTAGCTGACATATAAATTCCCCAACTTTTGTTTGCATGCCATTGGATTTGCCAGTTGTCACAAACCTATATGTGTAAGTTAGAACTTTGTGTCTATCTCCAATAGTCTAGAAGATATTGAACTATTAAAATTTTAATTGCCCCTCATTTTTAATCATCATGACTTTTCCAAGTCAGGTGCCTAATTTAATGGTAGGTCAGTCACCATGGCAAGTTCTGTAGTTCTCAGAATAGTAGGGTCTGAAAAAAAGTCTGGACAAATCTGGTCGGTAAGGAAGACAGAAAGAAAGAAAGAAAGGAAGGAAGGAAGGAAAGAAAGAAAGAGAAACAAAATGTCTGAGTTGGCACCCAGACGTAATAAATCACATACTGGAACATACTTTCTCAACTGTGCGACGCTGCGCCCAATACCGCCGGGCTCATCAAAGCCCAGTGGTGTTGGGCGCAACGTCGGACAGTTGAGAAAGTAAGTTCTAGTATGTGATTAATTTTAATTATGCTTTGGTTGCAAATCATATAAGACAACCCTGTATCATCAAAAACAGACAGACAGGCAGATATAAACTGTGCCAGTGTTTGGGTAAGTTCCATGTACTATGCTTCTATCTCCTAAGGTTATGGTAGATCACGGGACATGGATAATTCACAAATGATGGTGCCATAATGAGTCCTGGGGAAAAAGTGGGTGATTTTTGTGTGTTAGTATATGGCATTCATTGCCAGCATTATTGGCAAGCTATTTGGAGATCGTGGACTATGTGACAAGTTCTTTTTTTTTTTTTACAAAAATTGCCAAATACTAGTATGTTGATGATTTCTGTAACACAGAGTCGTTTTTCATATTATCAAAGTACATGCAAATTCTGATATAAGGTTTTTAACTGCAAAATTGTGATAGAAAATTTATCAGTGTTTTGGACGAAATAATAGGTTTGATCTTCATTCCATATCCAAACTCAAAATTTTTAAAGAAGGTGACATTAAATTCACTTGCACTAGATTAATTAGTTTGTTCTTGTGTCAAGTTTTAATTTTGAGTAAGTATTATCTTATCAATGAGTAAGTATTATCAATTGAACAATAGCGTTGCATAGCGACAAAGCAGTGATTTTCCTTATTTCCAAAAATAAGGGGGTAGGGGTAATACTTTTGGTGCTTATAGAATTTTGAGAAACTTGGGATAATAATTTCCATGTAACCTCATAGCCTTATGGCTAAGGTAATTTTGGGTGTATAAAAATGCTATATTGGAGAAGAATTGTAAGTTTCCTGACATATTTTTGGGAGTTATAAATGTCAAAATCAAAATATTTTTGCATAATTGTGCAGTTTTCTACATTTTTTCCCATCTTTAGGTTCTTAAATGTCCAATATCATTATTTTCTTACTTTTTCACATAAGTTTTCTTTAATATAAGCCTAATGTCATCAAGTTTCAGCAAATATTGCTTTTTTTTTTTTTTGCATAAAAACAAGCAAAGTGAGAAGTTATTGATATATAGAGCAATTCTTCATTATAAATGGTGATAAGATACACCTGTCACTAAAATAAATTACCACAACCATCATTTTCTTATGTCTCACAAACCAATCTTCAATAAAAAATGGGCTGTGTCTTGTTCTACCATGGGGAGGGGTACCCGGGTACTTTTGGGCTTTGACCACTACCCTATTTATTTGATGGTGTTTTTAGGCATTACCAGTACCTTTTGTCTTGTCTTCAAGATGATACATTGTTTTATGTTATGTCTTTCAGGTGATACTTGAATCTATATTATGTCTTCCATGCAATAACACGTAGAGCATACTGGGCCTTTCATTCAATACCCAATTTAATTACCTCGTGTTGTGTCTTTCAGGCCATATCTTGCTGTATGTTGTGTCTTGTAGATGGTACTTTACTGTTTGTTTTGTGTTGTACATGTAGGAAATACCTTAATTACCCTATGTTATGCCTGTCAGGCAATACCATACTTTATGTTATGTCTGTCAGGCAATACTATACATATATTAGTTACACACTGGTAAACTGGGTAATACAGCGAGCATCTCCCATGAAGGGAACTGGTATACAATATGAAGCGAAGCTGAGGGTAATACCAGTTCCCTGAGTGGAAAATGCTTGCTGTATTACCCAGTCTACCAGTGTGTAACGAATTTATCCGATTTTTGTGTAGCTATCTGTCTCAAAAATAATATTAGGGAACCGTGCATGAAATATTAAAAGACAAAGTGCTTAATGAAGTAACATTTAATATTTGAACACAGATGAGGTGTAAACATTTTAGATATATAGCAAAAGAATGACCATCCAGGCTTCAATACCATGTAATAATAGATGTCAAACGTTCCATGCAGTAAGGCATCTGTAGGCCCTTCATACAAGTATTAAATGATGCACCAAAATAGTTCCATGTAATAATATGAACTTCAACATTGTCCACCAAACGGTAATCATGTATTTTAGCTATAAGCTATAGGCCTAGGCATAAAATATATCTGTCGCAACTTAAGTAGAGACTATGACAGGTCTCACATTTCAGGAAATGAACTGATGTAGACTATGCCCACAGAACTAGGGAATGTAAATGTTAATAATGTTCAAAGTTCATGACTGATTGAAGATATAATAATTAAATGTTTTTGTAGGACCATGATCATGGTGGCAGTTCCATCATAGGACAAATACAACCCTGGCAACATTAGTAAGACTCTGGAAATAAATGCAGACTCAGAACATATATACTGCATAACCGTGTTGATATGGCACTCACACATAACTACCTCCATTGAACCATTCTTTTTAAGAAAGGGGATTTGGTCGAGTGGATGTGTGCATTTCCCATTTCAGCTAGGCGACTGGTGCCAAAGGTTGCAGGTTTGAGTCCCGCTCGTTCGGAACACAAAATATTACATAATATATATCAAGATATGGTGCCTTTCTCACTTCTGCTTATTTGTCATCATAATATATGTTGCTGTGCTGACTTGTATACATTTACATATTCATGGTTTTCACATTATGAATCTGTAACTGCAGATCGAGGAAATTTAGGGGAGCTATTGCACGTTGCTGAAACTTGAGTACTGGACAAAGTGGCAATTTCACCCGGCTTTCCAGTTTTAACGGCCCTATCAACATTTGTGAACGGATATTCTAAATCTGAAGCAGACAGTTCTGGGAAATCATTCTCATCATTTGCAGTGGCCATGTCTATTTCAGACATGTCAAATATTATTTTTTAACATACTGGTTGCTACTAGTCTTTTCTCACCTTGCCTCTTGAAGGTCAGAGTTCACAATACTTATAGGTGCATGCATGCAGCTGCAGACTGCTCAGGAAGGCCTTGATGTCCATTTGTTTGTACTGGCACCAAAAAATTTGTAGAAATTTCAACAGCATTTGAGAATGCTTGACCCATGTCAATTTTGTCATCTTCAGTTGCCCGTTGGTACCTTGCCAGGAAGTTGACACTTTTGTGTCCCGTCACCAACAGTGTTTGTGCTGTGCTGTATCTAGACCGGTTGAGGGCCGTGGCTCCAGCAACTCTTATGCTGTGGTAGTGTACGCTTGGGATAATTCACAGTTTATTCTGAGGCATTTCATAAATGACTGGAAGTAGTTTTTTGCCAACAGACTTCTTACCATTCCAGTACTGATCATCGGGAAAAAAATAAGCTGCGAGCATGCTGCCAGAGTCTATCACAGTCCCGGTGTAACTTAAACACATATACTTTTTAAATGAAGCTATTGGGCATAGAAGATAACCTGGGGACTCGTGCATAAAGCCACTGAATGCTTCATTGTCATTTGCATGGTGATTTTTCATCATTTCATCCCCAGTCTTGCAAACATACCTTAAATTCACATCTGGGTCCATTCTTATAAAACATGTATCCATAGTCATTTTCTACTATATTTTCCATGCCTGGCCTGCAGAAAAAATAGTCTGACATTGAAAAGTACTTTAATTGTTGTACAGGCCTACAGGGCTATCCAGGTTAAGACATCTCAAAGTGTACAATTTTGTACAATCACACTCACTGATAACTGGGTAGTGCTCTGTGGAGTCAAGTCCATTATTTGCTTTCACATGTGCAACAGTCACTGTAAATGCCTGGTTTGCCTCATGAAAACAGTCTCCCTCAACAATAGCAAGCGTTTTTGTTATATGGTGGTGATTGTAGGTATGTCTACAGTGAATAGCGCAAGTTATTCAAGGATTTCACTTTGTAGTAATTACCCGGAACTGTCCAAGCATCCATGTAGAATTCAGCCAACAGCTGGTTGAGATCTGGCGGGAGAATTAAGATTCTCAAAGTCTTAATTCACTCTTCCCTCTTTCCTGCAGATACTGCTTCATGATGTTTGCTGCATTCTTATTTACCTTTTTAAGCATATATTTTGCGGTATCACATTCTGCCTGTTTGCCTGACGTTTGCTCTCAGACAGGTGGCGCTTTTTTGGCCAGAATTACTAGACACAGGATTCGCCTCTTCTGACATTTGCCCAGGTAGGATATGTCGTCTGCAGCTTGTGCTATCCAAACCAGGCTACTGTAACAGTCACAGTAGTTTTCGTTTCTGTCGCTAGGTGCTTTCTGGTATTACTACAGTAGTACCATGATTTGCATATTCAATGCAACAACCTCATAGCTATTAACCAATCAGATGCCTAGAAATTTCATGAAAATGGGATAACATACAGTTTGTGTTGTGTCTGTCAGTCATTACCATATGGTTTATGTGGTGGGTGTCAAGCAATACCTTACGTTATGTTATGTCTGTCAGGCAATACCACGCAGTTTATATTGTGTCTGTCAGGCAACATCATACAGTTTATGTTATGTCTGTCAGGCAATATCCTACAGTTTATGTTATGTCTGTCAGGCAATATCATACAGTTTATGTTATGTCTGTCAGGCAATATACAGTTTGTTATGTCTGTCAGGCAATATCCTACAGTTTATTTTATGTCTGTCAGGCAATATCATACATGTACAGTTTATGTCATGTCTGTCAAGCAATATACAATTATGTTATGTCTGTCAGGCAATATCCTACAGTTTATGTTGCGTCTGTCAGGCAATATCATACAGTTTATGTGATGTCTGTCAGGCAGTATCCTACAGTTTATGTTGCGTTTGTCAGGCAATATCATACAGTTTATGTTATGTCTGTCAGGCAATATACAGTTTGTTATGTCTGTCAGGCAATATCCTACAGTTTATTTTATGTCTGTCAGGCAATATCATACATGTACAGTTTATGTCATGTCTGTCAGGCAATATACAATTATGTTATGTCTGTCAGGCAAAATCATACAGTTTATGTTGCGTCTGTCAGGCAATATCATATAGTTTGTGCTGCGTCTGTCAGGCAATATCATATAGTTTGTGCTGTGTCTCCCAGTCAATGCATCACTTTGTATATTATTTTCAGGCTATTCCATACTTTCTGGTTGCTGTCATACTGGAATGTGTCATCCAGTCATTCAAAGGAAAACCATTCTTCCCAAGACTAAATGATGCGTACTCTTCTGTGTCAGCAGGAATCTTGTCTCTACTGCCACTGTAAGTACTCAACATGACCAGCACAGTATTAAAGCTCTGAAGACTATGAACACATAAGACTTACATGTTACAAAGTAAGTATATTCCATGGAGACCTCTTCTTCCTCCAAGAAAATGTATGGCCACACCTGTCACAATTGAAGGGCTTGGTGCAAAGACCTGTTAAGTCCCACCTTTGTGAAATCGAGAAAATGAGGTTTTAAAGTGCTGAAAATGATGACAGTGTTTTGAGCTCAGCTGACTTGTCAGTCAGCTGAGCTTATCTTATGGTCCGTCGTCCGTCCGTCCGTCCGTCCGTCCGTCCGTCCGTCCGTCGTCCGTCAACAATTTTCATTTTCGACTTCTTCTCCGAAACCGTCAGCCAGATCCACTTCAAACTTGCTAGGGATGTGCCTTGGGTAGATGTCTACCAAGTTTGTTCCAATGGTCACGGTCCATTGATTTTTGGATTTTTAATGATTTTTTTTTGTTCTTTTTTGGGCAAATCTTAAAAAATCTTCTTCTCTGAAACCGCTCACCCAATTACTTTGATATCACACAGAAACACTCCCTGGGACACCTAGTTCTTAATTTGTTCACCAGGTGGCGCTGCAATTTTTTTCTATTTTTTTTTTATGAATTTTTGTGATTTTTAGCTATTTTCGACTTCTTCTCCAGAACTATCCCTCAGATTAAGCTGAAACATGGTGGATATGTTCCTTGTAGAAGGGCCAAACAAAGTTGTTCACAATGTGGGAATGCTGCAGATTCCTGATTTTTAACGATTTTTTCAATTCGGGTACTTATCGGTCGATGCAGCTTTCCTATTGATTACTATGGAAGTCAGTGAGCATTCTAATGCTAATTCACATTTTCGACTTCTTCGCCAAAACCGTCATCCAGATTAACTTCAAACTTGGTGGGGATGTACCTTGGGTGGGTGTCTACCAGGTTTGTTCAAATGGTCATGCTCCAGTGATTTTTGAATTTTTAATGAATTTTTTTGTTCTTTTTTTGGACAAATCTTAAACAATCTTTTTCTCCCAAAGCGTTTACTCAGTCGCTCTGATATCACACGGAAAGACACCTAGGGACTCCTTGTTCTTAATTTGTTGACCAGGTGGCACTGCAATTTTTTACTTATTTAAAGTGTGTGTGTCAGCACACACTTTTCTGTTTTTCTAGGAATTCTTTATTTCTTTCTTTCTTTCTTTCTTTCTTTGTTTCTTTCTTTACAGGCAAATTTGTCCAACATTTTATTTGAAAAGTATAACACGTAGAAACTCCAAACTCGGTACAATTATACTTCTATAGATAAAGTCTGGCCTTTTTATAATGAGAGGTCATGCTTTTCAAAATTATGCAAATGAGGGCTAATTAAAGTTTTAAATCTTCAATATGGTATATAGCTGTGGAGCTGGCTCTGCTATGTGTCTGCCACCCCACCAAACACACATGACCAGTGACAGTGAATGATTGGTATCAAATGGCCAGCGTATTCCAAAGTCCTGGCAAGTGTAACCACATCAAAATAAACCCTACCCTTTCCTCCTGAAGTTTATGTGTATTTTATTACCCCCAATAGATTTCACTCATAATCCACAGCCTTTATCAACATCGTAAGACCTGTGGGACATTTTTACAGGGGTTTCACATCTCAATTAAACTGCAAACAAGCCATAATCCTGGTATATATTTTACAAGATGTGACATCAAAATGACCCTTTGAAAATGCGGCATCCCTTGACTCATTCAGGACAGAAGTCTTCATTTACTGTCAGTAAAATTTGTATCAAAGGGATATACTGAGTATTTTTATCTTTTAAATTAGGGGGTTCTGATTTAAAATTTCTGACAATCATAATAGAATATAATATCTGCTCATAATTTGTGATATTCTGACCTTTTTCATTTGCTTCACACATTGTATTAGCAATGCAAATTTGAAAGAATTAGCAAAGAGCATATCCTTTGGGTTTATCACTAAATGAGTTAATTTTGTCATATAAACATTGGCTGCATTGATTGAATGGCTATGTCTGTTTGGTAATTTAATCATAAGTTAATGTTTTCATTTTGGACACCAGTCAGTTCAGTGGCTCTTAAAGAAAACATTTTGGACTACATTATTTATATACAATTACACAGTCCAGGAAATGCTCAAGATCCCTGCTCATGCATTCTATCATTAAAGTGTGTGTGTGTCAACACACACTTTTGTTTCTTTCTTTCTTTCTTTCTTTCTTTCTTTCTTTCTTTCTTTCTTTCTTTCTTTCTTTCTTTCTTTCTTTCTGTCTGTCTGTCTGTCTGTCTGTCTGTCTGTCTTTCTTTCTGTCTGTCTGTCTGTCTGTCTGTCTGTCTTTCTTTCTTTCTGACTGAATTTGAAATTTTCAATCTTGAATATCTTCAACAGTATAATAGAGATGTCATTCCAACTTCTACTAGGAGGTTGTTGACCATTGGCACTTAATCACCTAATGAATTAAAAATAAAAGTTGTAGCAATTAAATTATGTAAAAAAGCACCATTAGAAATTTTATATCTTGAATAACTTCAAAGCTATAATAGACAGAGATGCCATTCCAACTTCTACTCCTGTTTCATTGAATAGTTGTACATTGCCATACTAATATGCTTTGAAGACACACACACTGATTTGCTGTGCAGCAAATCATCTTTCCTAGTTTTTTTTATGAATTTTTGTGTGTTCTAGCTATTTTCGACTTCTTCTCCAGAACCGTTACTCAGATTCAGCTGAAACTTGGTGGATATGTTCCTTGTAGAAGGGTCAAACAAAGTTGTTCACTATGTGGGAATGCTGCAGATTCCTGATTTTTAACGACTTTTTCAATTCGGGTACTTATCGGTCAATGCAGCTGTCCTATTGATTACTATGGAAATCAATGAGCATTCTAATGCTAATTCACAATTTCGACTTCTTCTACAAAACCGTCATCCAGATTAACTTCAAACTTGGTGGGGATGTACCTTGGGTGGGTGTCTACCAAGTTTGTTCCCATGGTCATGTTCCAATGAATTTTGTTTTTTTTATGATTTTTTTTTTTCAAAAATCTTTATAAAAGTTTTAATAGGAAAGTTTTAACATGGGAATTTCTTGTAATGGTTATAACTTAAATACTTTTGGCCAGATTTACTTCAAACTTGGTGGAGATGTGCCTTGGGTGGATCTCTACCAAGTGTGTTCAAATGGTCACGCTCTATTGATTTTTGGAATTTTTATGAATTTTTTTTTTTGGGGGGGGGCAAACCTTAAAAACTCTTCACCTCTGAAACTGCTCACCCAGTTGTTTTGATATCATTCATAGACACTCCCAGGGATGCATAGTTCCCAATTTGTTCAGCAGGTGGCACTGCAATTTTTTCTTTTTTTTTTTTTTTTTATGTGAATTTTTTATATGGTTTTGTTATTTTTCACTTGTTCGCAGAACCGTCACTCAGATGAAAGTGAAATGTGATGGATATGTTCTTGTGGAAGGGTCAAACAAAGTGTTTACTAGGTGGCACTGCTTTAGATTCCTGATTTTTAAGTATTTTCCATTTGGGTACTTATTGATCAATGCAACTTTACTATTGATTACTATCTAAGTCAGTGGGCATTCTAGTGCTAATTCACAGGACAACTGACACAAAATTTACTGTTTACTTGATAACTTGAGATCTGTTTTGAGTTAGTACTGTGATGCTGCACATGTTAATGTTTTTGTATGAAGGTCATGCTCAGACAGTACATGAATGACTTTGACCTTGTTTCTGGGGTCACAGTGCAACATACATGAATTTTACTCTTCATTATAACTTGAGAACTACTTGAACCTTGATGTTGCACATGTTAGTGTTCTTTTATAATGGTCAGACTTACTCAGAACATGGGTGACCTTGATCCTCTCCCAAGTTCATAGATCTGCAAGTGTGATGAATGTCAAGATCAGCTGAGCATGGGCTGTTCACACAGCCCTCTTGTTTTGTATTTTTTGCATCAAATTCCCTTTTTCTTCACTCTTAATCCAAAGTTTATAAGTAAGTCTTAAGTTTTCCACAAAGATTGACCATGAAAACATCCCAAATGACAGATAAAATAAAAAAAGTAGTAATTATCATATTATTGCACCATAACTAGACACCATTTCTAGAATATTGCAGCAACCTCAAACATTATATGCACAGTTACCTCTTTTTTGCACTCCGATAACATATATCGGGCCCATGTATGATGCAGCAAACAAACAAATCCTCATACTGGTCATAGAACTTCAGTAGTGCAAGAATTGGGCAAGTGTATATGCATGTTTTAAGCACAACAGACTGATTTTGTATGTCAAGATAACATAAGTTTGCACTAACTCAGTTATTTTGAGGGAAATAGTATGTTGTGGTAAAATATGTTAGGTAAAAACGACATGGTATTGCACACTTTTGTCTTGATGGGTATATTGAGTTAACATGAGCTTGCACTGAAAATTATCTACAATTTTACTCAGAAACCTCCAAGATTTACACAGCAGGAAGATCCTGCCATGCACAAGGCAATGCGCCTAATTTCAGGCAAAGATCTGTAACTCGAGTTATCAGGTCTTTGCACCAAACCCTTCAATTGTAAAGTCTGCTCACGTGACATACAGACATTTTGTTTACCCTGTACAGAAGAATAAATGTACACATTATTGTCTCATTTTCAAAAACTTCACCTCAAATAAAATGTATTTTTGAGCCAAAACTTTTATGGCTTCACTTTTCTCAAAGTAAAAGTGTATTTTAAGTCCAAGACGTGTACAGGTGTGCCTCCTTTGAGAGTCATCGAAAGACAAAACAAATGTTGGTGACAGTGGACACATCATATGCTAAAATGCCTGACATCCATTGCTGGATTCATCAAAGGCTAGTGAGTTCTGGTCAATCCCAGAGTTTACGTATATATTTGTGGTTACTGTTTGCCTGCAGATGGTCTCTGTGTGCAACTCTCGGCTCTGCAAATCAACAGAAACTGAAGGCTGCAGTTGATACGTCATGCTTTTAAAGGGGCAGGATTATACAAACATTGCTGTGCATATAAACAATATAAAGTCTGTATTATGGTATATCACTGTTATGATGTCAGTCATATGTTGGCTCCCTTTCTTTTGAGAGACTGTCCCTTTAATAGGCAGGTAGAAAAGTGGTCCCTCACATACATAGAGCAGGTGGTATCTCAGTGCAGGTCATGTAACATAGAAAGTATAGCACTAGGAAATTCAATGTAATAATGATGTGGTCTTACATGGCAGGTGGTCTCTCAAATTTAAGGGTGAGAACACTGTATCATATACTCGCTCTTTTGAGTATGCTCTTGTTTGACCAAGAAAAGACGGGACTTGAAAAGACGGGGCTTGCCAATTCATTTTTTCTGCTGTAATCCTCCATGCAAATTATTTTGATTTATAATATAAGCTTATTATAATTAGGTAAGCAGCAGTAATCTCATTGGTCCACAGCCGAATAGCAAACGTGCACTATTTTGCCATAGTACATGTCAATAGTACACGATGAGCAATTCAATGTTTTGCCACCAGGGAGTGTGGACAACTCATGAACTAGCAGACGATAATTTGTGCAGATGAGCAGGGCGGGGTCATGGGGCTAAAAAGATATGGTGCAAGAACAGAGGAAGATATAAAAAGGCTTATTGACGCAAAGGATGCCAAAAAAACTAAACTGTCTTTGTTTGATGGTTTCACACTCTTTGCTTATATTATAAAATAAATATTGCATGGTTACCATGTGCTATTGCAGATCATCAGTCCTCGGGGAGCAATAGCACACTCGGCTGACGCCTCGTGTGCTATTGCTCCCCTCGGACTGATAATCTGCAATAGCACATGGCAACCATGCAATATTTATATAATAGTATGGGGCCTCTGTTGTCCTCACTTACACACCCCTCCATTGAAATCCTATTTGCATATTGCTTGCCTCCAGACTCAGACTCAGACACAATTTTATTCGACCAATATACAATTTCATATGTGAACATTTCAGAGGGTACATTTAGTGGTCAGGGAGACTCTCACTAAGGCAAAACATTGCCGCTATTGTGAGAGCCACCCTATAAGGAATTTTGTTGCCAGACTACAATTACATGTTTGGGTAAACAAAAGCAACAATTGGTTGGGAGTTGCATTTTGAGGTGGAGTGCAGAACAATTAAAGTAGGGGGTAGTTTATCATTGATTTACAGGGTGACTAGAATTGGCTCTCATACAAATGTAACAATTTGGTATGGTACATCTATCTTTATACTTATCAAGCATTTTTGTTTTGGCATAATTAGCCATACCCTTTAGACTATGGGAATATATTTTTTCTTTAATACAAGCATCAATTTTATTTATTTTGTTGGCCATGTCAAATCTTAGACAATTTTTGGCAAATGTATGGTTATGTCTCAAGATGTACAGGTTTTCAGATATTCTGGTGGTGCATGTTTGCCTAGCTGTGTTTTGTTGTAAAGGAAATTGTAGCAAATTGCCAGGAACTTTATTATTTATATAGTTATGATAAAATTTCAGTTTGAGATAGTGAATATGTCTTTAACCTTAAGTATTTTCAGACTTTTGTATAATGGGTCAGTGTGTGCATTATATTGGCTGCATTTTAGGACCCGCAAAATTTTTTTCTGTATTCTCCAAAACAGACCCAAGCAGTGTATTTTGTCTACCCTGCTGGGGTCTGCCCTTCTTTGACAAGGTCACTGTTTAGCACTGTAAAAGTGACTCAGTTTCTAATTGGCTGAGTATGGTTACTCTGGTAACAGGATTCTGTAGACTGGGTACCAGAGAATGCAGCTGGTCTAGGCAATAATGATGAACTTCTTGATTGGTGTCTCAGTCCAGGGCGAGGGTCACCTATAGTTTTGTTTTCCTTACTATAAATAAAATCCTGTCAAAGAAGGGAAGACCAAATGTAAGTGACACGGAATTTGGTCTGCTTTGCAGGCAAGCATCTTGCTGACATCCCATACAATTCTGCTAGCAAGAACTGTGTATTTTATACAATATGCAAATGATAAACCTGCTGAGGCACATTATGGTCAGAGTGTAACTGAACAATGCATTTTTATGCTGGGCGTAAGCCCCAAAGCATTATTACATCAGTGAAAACCTGCCATATTTATTGACATGTTGATTAGCAATGACTTTTTCTTTTTCTTTCTTTTTTTTTGGGGGGGGGGGGGTTACTGTGTGTATTTAGTGAATACTGGTGAGTTTTCAATAATTTTTACAGAACAGGGCCATAAGTACTGATATGGATCATTGGCAAAGGTAGAGTTATGTGTAATTAAATGCTATCTTAAAGTTAAAATTTGAGGGAGAAGCTCCACAGAGATAAATGGGCCCATAAATAGAAGAGCAGGGGTTGTATTACAGAGACCTGAGGGATACATGTGCATGGAAAAAAGATCGATTACCTTTAATTATCTTTCTTGTGGGTAGTTTTTTATGTTTTGTGTTATATGCTAGGTAGGTGGTAAATTGTAGACAGCTAGTTTATGGACATGGAAATTTATCGTTAACATGTAAATTTAATGCAAAAGTGTAATTTTTAAGTTGAACTGCCTTTCAAAAGTTTTGTCCTCATGCGCAGGTTACAGAAATGTAGTTCTTGTGAAAGTCGTGTGGTTGCAGACGGGGAAGTAAGAATATGGATACTTCATTAACAAGACCTGGATGTTGAAAAGAACTAAATGTCTGGGGGAAAAAAGGTTGAGAAAACTTTCAGGGGGTTTTTTGGTAGTTTTTATGGCGTTTTTAGCAAAAATGCATGGCCATAAGTGTGTGTATAAAGACAGCTGGAAATGGAACTTGAGTGGAAGTTTACCTGCCCTACTTTCCATAGTAAACTATCGGACAATGAGTTCTTTGATTTGTTGTTGAGTTTAATCTTACTCGCAGTTATAGCATTTCTGAATAAAGTTAATAGTGTAGATTGGGTCCTTTTTTAACTGTACACATGGCATTCTTTTCCCATACTCATTTCTATATTGTACGTCCTAACTAAAGTAAAAAAAAATGTATATATATTACTTTTTTTTAATGTCCTCCTGGCATGTCTTCATCTGGTGTCTTTGTGTTTTGATTTATAGTTAATGCAAAGAGAAACTTAACACACCTAATTCTGTAAGCCCAGGGACGTGCTATAGATGGACTGCCAACGGGAGCACTAATCCCTTGAGTGGTCAACTGGGCGCGACGACTACAAAGCGTGTTCAGTAGCGCCGCTCAAGTTAATCCCCCCTGCTCAGTCCGATTGTTGTTCCATCTATGTTTCCGCGTTCGGTTGTATCGGGTTACTTACATCGGGTGTGCTATTGTACCAAGTTCAAAAACGGAGAGTTTTATGCGTGCGCAACCAGTCTCATAGTTTGAATCAGAACCGTGCGAGTCCATCGATGTGTTTTTCGTTGAAATGGGCCGATAAAAGGGCTAGTTTTTGCATTTTTTCTGTCCAAAATGATGCAAAGTTAGACAACTTGCGTGCATAATAACTCCTTATGCCATAATCAGCAATAAAAAATGTAGTTTTAGATGGATAGTGTATGCCGGTAGGATCATGATGGTGGTTTCATTTCTTGTCGCTGAGTCCGGCGTAACGCTAAATTTTGACTTTAAAATGTGGAACACGGTGAAAAATTTTGCACATTTCAGTCAGTGACGCGATTATTCTCGCCTTTCATCGCGTGACCTGGCCCAAGAGACTGCCAGCGGCCAGCGCGGACCGTGGAGTTGTGTTTGTTCAGCACTGAAGGTGCTCGCTCAAACACCCAATCACTTGAGCAGCGGCAACAAAGATGGTACAAAGGGGGCCCCGCCGTTGGTAGTCCATCTATAGCACGTCCCTGGTAAGCCCATGTACCGTTTGAACTCTATCAAGTCCGATATTCCTAGAGCTATGTCATATTCTGTACCATTCATTGAAAAACTGCGTAATTCTAAATCATTACAGCAAATTAATTTTGGAAGGAACAAATCATATTCATAAAATTTGAAATTGTGAAGAAAGTTTTAGGCTTTAATAGCCTTGATAAAATTGGGTAATCAGCGTAATCAGCGGGGAACCAGCGCAAGACTTGTTTCAGTGCCATTAATCCCTGGACAAGTCATTATGCTAACTGTCGACACCATGTTTGCATTTTACAATACAAACATCCCAAGCTGATATGTTACAGAATAAAGGGAATATGATGCTCTTTTGTTAATAGGCCTACTTAAAAATGTAGCCCACATTACATAATTATAATGAAACCACTTAAGTCTACTCCTAACATTCATGATTAGGCCTACCAAAATTGAATCATAAAATCAACTCAGTATAATAAACCCCACATTTATCTACAGCACTTGGTTTTAGAACAGACCCAACTAGGCCTACCTGACAGAGCTAGTGCTCAGATAATATAAATTAAACCAGTTTGATAACTTCAAGTAAAACGCAAATGTAACGATGTGACGTAGAAAAGTCACGTAATCAATTGCGTCACACCTAAAAACTGGTCAGATCAATGTTGTCCTGTTTCAGTAAAAATAAGGCGTATTTATTATTTATAACTCGCTGCATTTCACAGCCAATGCAATCGCTATTTATGACTAGATCTGTATTAATAATTCATTAGTTACAGGACATTAAATGAAAATGTTTTGAAAATTAAAGGTCAAGAGCCGACATGAATTTAATAAATGGGTCATCAGTGGGAAACCTTCAACTGCAATGTCCGTCATTAAACATGGTAACTTACAGTCTCAAATCATCTGATATGCATTACAGGTTGGGGTGGGGTTGGTTTGGGGGGTGGGGGGATACTGTACCTTTTGGTGCAACTATTATTGTAATTTTTTATAATTTTCACTAATATCTGAAATCTTAGCAAATGAGCAGTTCTATGTAGATATCTAAATTCCTAAGTCAAGGTAGAAAAATTAATTCACATGTCTGATACCCTCTGTGGCAGGGACCCAGCTCGAAGCAATTCTCCCAACCCATAGGTAGTTTTTACTTCACACAGAGGAAACCAGACATGTAGTTATTGGACCAAAGAATTTATTATTTAAAAAAAAAAACAACTGAAAGGCAGTAAAGATTATATAATCTTTGGAGGCATCACAACAGGTTTGTCTGATGATTATGATAATTGATGGCTCATGTGTAGCTATTGTACCCCGCCACCAAAGGTGGCATAGGGGGACATAGAGTTAGTAAGGATAGGGGGCCATCCGTCTGTCCGTCCGTCCTTGCAGGAGCATATCACTAGAACCGTAAAAGATAGAATAACGGATTTTTTACCAGAGATGCATCATACCACTGGCATGTGCACTGTGTACTGTTGTTGACCTTGACCTATTTTCAAGGTCACAGGGCCCAAGCACATATCATTTTTTTTGCATCCAGACATGCTGTATACATGGTGTAGCTTTCTTCTGTATTCTCATGCTTTGAATGCTTACTTGTAGTGGCACCTACCCTATGTGTAGTGGCACCTACCCTATGTGTAGTGGCAGCCGAACTATGGTCCTGGAAGCAGATGGTGCCCCTCTGTGTAGTGGCACCGTTTAAAGCATATTCAACTTTTAGCTGTCTGTGCATCCGTCCGTTCAGGAGCATATCTCTAGAACCAAAATATTGTTGCAGGTGATCGACATACGAGTAAGCCCCTCTTAAACGTAACAGCCAAATGCACTTTTTGTGTTGGAAAGTGTTGTACTGGGGTTTGTGAAGGTTGTAAAAGGTTTACAAAGCATTTGTAAAAGGTTGACGAAGGGTTCCAAATGGTTGAAATGGTTGCAAACCATTTCAAACCATTTTAAAATTTTAATCAATAAGGTTGAGAAAGTGTGTACGTGAAATGGTTGTTAACCATTACAGAAAGGTTTAAAAGTGTTAAAAATGGGTTTAAAAACGGTTCGCCTTTCACTCAAAAGGTCAGAAAAAGGTTGCAAAAGGTTGATGTGTTTGGTGACTGTTAAGTTTAACGCGGGCTTAACTGTAGATCATTTGGATCACTGTGCACTTGTTTATTCTGATATAAAGCACTCCACACCAAAGTAAGCTGTTTTCTCGAGATAAAAATTACAAGCAGCTTATCAGTTCATTATCATAATATATTTATTCAGTGTCGCATGAATATCTAATTTAGGGGGCCTCACCATGAAAGTTTTTACTACTAGATCTAAGTGTTAATAGTATTCAATGCATTATCTTTTAATGATTAATGTGACTGGTCTCCATTTATATGTCCTGACAAAACATTTGTCATATAATATGTGGGGAAACACACACAAAAAAAAGATTTACTGAAGTGTGCTAGTGCAATGATATATAACGCCACCTGTTGCAAAGCTAGTGACGAACTTCTACATGCTGTTCAGACAAGACCAGCGAAGGAAGAAATATAAGACTCGTGCCACGTTTGGACCAAACTATTGTGGAGTTAGAGTACGACAATTAAGTTTGAAGTTTCTTTTTGTATTTCTTTGTTGCTTGTGAGTGACGGGGGGGGGGGGACACAAGTTTGTGATGCCACTAGTATATTTGTCCACCTTTAATCCACTCGATGTCGTGGAATATCAAGTTCTACAGTGACCTGATTTACTTGAATGCCACGACTGCTGTGATCCATCGATGTCGAAGTAGACTGTTGCATGGTAAACAGTAAATAGTTCTTATCAGCAATTTTGGGGGGTACCGTATAGTGAACAAATGGTATCTGTCCAGTATAAAGATGAAAAAATTGTGCATGAATTGGGGGTATGCTGTGTAGTAATAATGTTGGAAGAAGTCTTGCAGTAAGTAAAGAAAGATAGCGGAAGCGAAGATACCGTATCCGTGGGCTACTAGAACTAGGGCACGGCTTTTTGAACAGAAGTGTTGGCATGTCTTGTCAGTTGTTTTCAATTGAATGTTCGTGGCTAAGGTAATAAAGCTGACAGAAGAGATGGAAAATGGCAGGTTTAACAGGTGAAAACCTTGTAGTTTGTTTTACTTGTTTTATTTTTTAGTTCCAGTACATGTTTGTAATTTGCCCACAACATGTGTACACTGGTACACGACAGAACGGCTACAGTAATTACTGGAAGTAATGGAAGCCCCGAAAATCAGCAGAAACAAAGAAAGAGCTCTGGTTACAATAGAAAGTGATGTTTCACAACATGGGCCAATCAATATAAATGAGTTTACATATGTTTCAAAATACTTGACCAGGCATTGAGAAGAGGAAAATATGTGAAATCGGTTTCTGTGCGATTTCTTCTGAAGAACTCAATAAAACTTGATGAAAATTGGCAGGATTATGTATCCAGGTTGAGATAAGTACGAGGTCACATTGAACTAATCCTGGAGGTCACAGCTTACTTATGTGAAATCAGTTTCTGTGCAAAAACTACTGAAGAACACCGTCAAACCTGATGAAAATTTGCAGATTATATGTCTAGGTGAGATCTAGGCTGGGATTGTAACTATAGGTCACATCTACCTAATTCTGCAGGTCACAGGGCAACTTATGGGAAATCGGTTTCCGTGGGATAACTATTAAAGAACTTAACAAAACTTAATGAAACTCGGTACGATTATCTATGTAGGTGAGACTTAGATTGGGATTGTTACTAGGTCACAGTGACCTAATTCTGGGGATGACATGGTCACTTATGTGAAATGAGTTTCCATGCTATATTAAACTACGGAAGAGCTTTACAAAAATCAATACAACATGGCAGGATTATGGAGCTAAGTGAGACCTAGTTTGGGATTTTAACTGGGTTACCTTAACGAATTCTGAAGGTCACAGGGTCACTGACATGAAATCAGTTTCCGTGCCATAACCCACTGAAGAACTTAACCAAACTTAATAAAACTTGCCAAGATTATGTACCGAGTTGACGCCTAGGTTGGGATTGTATGTAGGTCACTTAATCCTAATTCTGAAAGTCACAGGGTCACTTAATATGCAAAGTTCATTTTCATATGATAACTACTGAACAACTTAACAAAACTTAAAAACTTGATCAAATCATGTACTTATGTGAGACCTAGGTTGGGATTGTAACTGGGTCATCTTGACCTAATTCTGAAGGTCACAAGGTCACTTAAAACTGTTCCACTGGGAGACATTTGATTTTGTCTTGCAAAATCGGTAACTTCTAGTTTTTGCTGCTTTTTATGGGAAATCTTAAATGTGCAGACTTAAAATGTGAATAAAGCCTAGGAGGTAAACAGAATCTTGAAGCAATATTAATGATAGATCATTCAGTCAACTAGGCGTTTGTTCATTTTTTGTCCAAGGTCTTGTTCCTTTAGTATACCATCTGTACAAGGAAATTACGACTTTATTGTGTTTTTGCAGGTTCTCCAAGACTGGTGATGGCAACAAACACAGATGTTTGAAACAGTACCCCAGTGTACTAAGCATTACATTATGAGAATTAATACCTCTGTATTTTGTTTTTGCAGGTATTGCAAGACTGACGATGGCCACAAGGCTTAGCATGGGTGTGCAAAGCAGTACACCAGCGTACTAAACGTTACATTTTGAACAGCCTGTATATGCCTTTCAAATGCCTATATTGCCTATTTGCCAAAATTTTATGCCAATATATAACA
Source organism: Hermodice carunculata (assembly GCA_964020975.1). NCBI lineage: Eukaryota > Metazoa > Annelida > Polychaeta > Eunicida > Amphinomidae > Hermodice > Hermodice carunculata. Next base: position 83,571,801 of record OZ026627.1, on the reverse strand, counting down.
TACATGTATTTTGCACACATAAGGTCTTCCTATGTGTATAACAAGGACTTTATCATTCAATGAAGATTTATGATATCAAAGTTGGCTCCCGTCATCAAATTAACGCTATTTGCTTTGGTCAGTCTCAAAACTTTGTGTCATGGGAAATACTCTTCGGCAGTATGGAGCTAGTATTGACAATTTTGCCAACCTTGTTGGTTTACAGCATACAAATTTACATTATGCATAGACAGATACACATTTATGCTTATGCATGTTCTGCATATAGTTATGCAGGTTGTACAAACTGCTCTGGCATAAAAAAAAAAAATGGGAGTTATGGCACTCTTTTTGAGTTGTTTACACTGGTAACACTGTTCTGCAGCGGATAGCACATTTGTGCAGCAAGACCACAGTTCGCCTCAGATAACCGGCACTTATTTGTAGCTGGCACCTGGCCTGATCGGGAAGTGTGGCACTCTGCGGCAAACTGCCGCAAGGCCACAGATCACAGCCAAATGCCGCAGAAGTAGGCCCAAATTGTTAATAGTGCCCAGGGAGCATGTGTTGTGTGCAAACATTCATGATACATAGTACTGGGAGCTATTTGGAGAATGGAGGTCCTTCTTTATATAACATTTGCATAGCTGCCAATATCCCCAAATCCAAAAAGAGGGAAATATTTATAATAATTAGTGGGTGAAATTTTAATTTTACATTGTACATGTATACGATAGAAAATGCTTGATTTTCTTGGCAGGTGATCAAGATACAGTGAAAAAATTTGTTGTATGTTTTCCATAAACCACCTGCAGGCTGGAACAGTCCTGATCTGGATCTTATATTGTTCACAGGTGATCAGCTATACAGAAGCATTAAAAAAATGCATAATTTTTTATGGCCGTCAGAAATTCCACAACAGAACTACTTTCTTGGATGTCAGTTCAGTTTCATGCCACTGCTTTGGGCAGCAACTTTGTAGTTGTTTGTTTTTCAAATTACTCTATTGGAATAGTCAAGCACTCTGAGGTTTTTTTATGTTTTTGACTCACACAGCAGAGACAAACATGGTATCATAATGGTTGTTCATGCAGTTCTGTCAACATTTATCTCATTTGACATGCTTGTTCACTATATTAAAACTATTGCCCAACAACTCAATGCCTTACAGTTTGATATCACTTCAGTAAGTGTTAATTTGATATGCTTAAAAAAAAACCAGTCTAATCAAAACACAGGAGTTTGTGTTCAAACAAACCTGACAGGACAAAGACAAAAAAACAAAAACAAAAAAACCCCTAACAAAATGTAATGCAGGAACCAGTATTCAAGAATAAAAGGCCATGATACAGACAAGCCACAGATGGTTTTAATAGTAACAGTGTTGGTACCTCAGCTATTGGGGAGTTGTTAGTGAAGGCCTGAGCTTTTCGAGTACAAACTAGCCTCAATGAAGCAAGTTGTGATTTTGTTGAATGCACATCAGCACCTCTTGATACATTTTTGTTGTACAACTGGTTAGATCCTGTCAAGTGGAACTGCAAAGAAGTAGACCATATGTATGCAGCTCAGGGGCCGTGTTCACGAAGAGTTTAATGTGATCCTGAATTTAATCCTAAAATGAAAGTTAGTGTGCCTTTGGGCCTTGAACTATCGAATCATTGGCCTGCTGGTTGATCTAAACTTGCAGGATTAATTAATCAACTGACATTGCGTTGCCGCTTGCCTTGTTAAGTAATGCCGCTAGTGTTCCTACTTAACACCATAGTCTGCTTATTGTGAAATGTACAATTTGAATACTAGGCAATGGCCAGGACGGCGAGTGTGCCTGTCTGTGCCGCTGATGCCTGTCGAACAGTGAATTGTTTGGCTTTTCGTAGTCTGACCAGTTTCGTTCAAACTGAACTCTTCAGAGACTAAACCAAAGAATGCTGCGTTTGATTAGACCTTGATTTATATAAACCCACGTAACTTTACGTCACAACAGGAGTTTAACGTAACAACCATAGTTTTTTACGTTAGGATGGCCAACTGTCAAACTGGTCAGTTGGACTGGACCGGCCCATGTGTTTTGGCGTGCACGTGACTGTGTTTACTAACATTCTGTCGTTACGGAGACGTCACGCCTCCGGAAAGAAAGTTCCTAGGTGTAGGATTAGTACATCAAGGGAGAATGTGTCTAAAAATAAACACAGAGTTGGAATGTTGGAGTCAAGGTAATCTAGTAATGTGTAGGGTGCATAATTATTTATGTTCCCTTATTGTGGACATATCTTTCCACAGAAAAAATCAGCAATTCTGAAATGTAGAGATAAATATTATCTGTTCAATTCACGTCATGCCACATGTAATTTATTTTGCATACATAATTTTCTTGATATATGTAATATCATAAATCAAGCAGCTGTTGGTACCTTATGTTAGATTAAATACTGAAAAAATAGATGACAATCAAACGTGCGCTACAGTCTACATTTTCAATTAACCCTTGTTCTGCTCAATTGTTTTATTAACCTTTATTTTGAACCTTATAAACGCGGGCCTGCAGCACTAGGGTTAACATTGCAGTGTCACTTTAACTATTGAATGCAGCTATTGTTCCTACTTAACACCATAGTCTACTTATTCTAAAATGTAGAGATAATTATTATCTATTCAATTCACGTGATGCCACATGTAATTTGTTTTGCATACATAATTTTTCTTGATATATGTAATATCATAAAGCAAACAGTTGTTGGTACCTTATGTTAGATTACCAATGTAAATACTGAAAAAAATAGATGACAAAGCATATGCTTCTGGACAAAAAGCACAGGGACACATTTGTTACACGTATTCTTTACTTTACAAGTTTACACTAAGACATCAACCACTGTCAATGATACAAGTAAAATGTCCACGTTAAAAAACATCAGTGCAAAACCAGTACAGCTCTGCTCCAAGTCAAATAAATATGAACATAAAAAAAACAACTTTGTTATAAAATCATAACAGCAAACTTGTTCTAAAACAAAAGGAAACAAATGATAAGTTATCTAAACGTGACGGAACAAATAGTGAACGAAACAAACATGATGTCCATGCATATAAATGTAAGAATAACAAAAGCTCCTATGTTACTATATTAGTAGCCAAAGATAATTGTGGAGCTCCAGCTCCAGTTAGAGTGGTTCTGCTTGCTGGTACTGATAAGTTACCAGTCTGCTTTACTGAATTGATGAAAAAATCTTGGGAATAATAAGTATGTATGTAACATATGCCAAGAGTTGTGGTTTCAACAAATTAAAGTGTTCTAACTCTAAACACACTATCTAGCGTACCTTCAAACTTGTAAGAACTTTGTCAGCACTGCCATATAAAGCTTGATGAACAACAGTACATTCGCAGAGCATGTTACTGTTCAGTGAAAAAAGGTAAAGTTCCTAGATTATCAATATTGATTAAAATCTAGTTTCCAAAGCTGCCAGATGCTGAAAAAAAAAATAAATTCTAAACATCCTTATTTATTTCAAAACATAAGACCAGCAAAAATGTGGGCAGCAGCTGAGTGCATAGTTGCAAATAGTGAACTGCAAGAAAACCTTACCTTAGACGCAACACGGTATGATAAATTACAGGAGAGTAGAAAACTTGCAGACTGACCTGCTCTGAATTTTAATCCTTCAGAAAGCATAAATAATGTCAATGCACAATGGGAAAGCAATCTGTCTGGCTGCATGCCCTCTAAAATCAGAAGACTGTCAGGATGTATCTATGATGATGACGACACTGAGGAACCATGTAACATTGTACCTGTGCCAGATGGTGACATTGATACCTTGTATCCTCAGCACCTTGAAAATGAGCTTAAGAAGGAAGTACAGTGGTACCTCTTTTGAGAGACCGCCCCTACGGCAGGTCAAAATGTGGTCTCTCAAAACAGGTGGTCTTTCATTAGAGGTACAACAACATGGAAAAGATAGCACAGTGTTCTGAGAGAGCGGTCTTAAAAAGATATGCTGTCTCTCATTAGAGGGGTCTCTCAAGAGAGGTACCACTGTACTAGATTTTGCACCAGGAGAAGGCAATAAACCCAAAAGCTTATGTTTTTTGACACAGATTCAGAATGCCTAGCATACCTCTGTATTTGCTGGTAAAAGACATCCCTGTAATGGCACTCACCATGCTTCAGTTTCATATTCAGATATGTGCAAATGGGAGTTGCACTCCTGCAACGGACGTTGTGCACAAAATATTCCAAGTAACTTCTTCAAATTCGTATGTTCCAAGTAAAACAGATTTTAGACGAGGCCAACATTGCTGTCAACTGTGTAAAAAACAAATCAAACATCACTGCAGGGCAACTGAAATCACCTGACGGACTTAACAGACTTCTTGTACTCGATGAAGGTTACAAGATCTTGCGGACTTTGCAGACCTCTCATACTTACTGACAAAATTTCAAAAATGACGTGTGCAATGGTAAGACGACTAAGTATACCAACGTTTTTATCAGCATGTCTGCTGCAGATATACAATGGTTTGATTTACAGAAAGCATTAGCAAGAATAAACATGGTATTGAATGAGCACCTAACGGAACAAGATATTTAACAGATGCCATGGCCAGCCCGAGCAAAACTAGTCAAGAATGATCCTGTTACTGTTAGACATTGCCACAAGCGAATGACAAACTTTGTCAATAATATATAATTACATCCAATTGAACTTCTAGGCAAGATTTTAGATTATGTGTATCATTTTGAAACACAGGAAACTTTAAGTGGTTCCTTACATGCTAATATGGGCTCTATTTCACAGAAAATGCTCCATATATATATATATATATATGAACACACACCACAAGAAACATGTACTTTTGTTGAAAAGTACATTACCTTTTCAAAAGTACATCCCTGTGTTCAGCTGCAGAAGCACAGCTGCACAAAAACTTGTACAAAACAACACACAAACTGTAGATTTGGATATCCTTTGCCGCCTTTATGACAAGGACAACTATTTTAGAGCCCCTTAAAGATGACAGTAATTACACAGAAGAGCACTTGAAAGCGTACCGTACTAAGTATCATATTATACAAGATATGTTGAATGATATTGATGCAGACAACTTGATCACACGATGCATTTTTATGAAAGGTAAATATCACACAAGCAGAATATACATTGTGTGTATGAGCTACACTCAAATCCAAAAAGATTTTCCTGAAAAGACTTCCTTCAGAAAACAGAATAAATGCTTACAATCTTACAGTGTTGGCCACATGGCAGGCAAATATTCATATGCAATTTTGCCTCGATCCATGGTCAGTAATTATGTATATAGTGAAATACATGTCAAAAGGGCAAAGGGGCATAAGTGACTTAATGGAAGAGGCATGTTAGGAAATCCAAAGTGGAAACCAAGATATAAAAGAGCAGATCAGAGCAGCAGGCAATATTTGGACCAATAAGACCCAAATACCTGTTTAAGAAGCTGTCGCATATTTGTTGCAATTACATGTACCCCTCAAACAAAACGTCACGTTCTGCCTTATTTTGAATACAACTCCACCAGGTGAAAGGTCAGGACTGCTGAAAGGTACAACCAGTCTCCAAAATTTACCATATGATTCTACAGACATTTGCCTTCCAAATGCCATACAAAAATATGCCTATGTACATGTGCTTGATGCTGCTAAATCACTTGCTGACAGTGCATCAGATTCTGAGGAAGATGATAATGAAAATGACAGTTTGCAGCACCAAAGTGATGATACTACAGAGATTACATGTTATGATCCTGGTGAAAATCCATGTCACCATCAGTATGATTTAGTGAGGACCTAGGCACCATGGAACATGGGGATTTGAGCCTCACTAATTTACAACTGCCACAACAATTGTCTGACTATCAGTATTACAAGTTAAGGATGTCCCTTGACACAGAGCAAAGATTTATTCATGGTCATGTGGTTCACAGCATAAAAACTAGAACAGAGTCTTTATATAACTTTTGTACATCTGGAGCGGGCTGTGAGAAAACATAACTAACCTTTCATATTAAAACCTGTGATTTGTTTCAAATAATTAAATGAAGCCATAAGCTAAAGTTACGCATGCTACAATATATATATACTTCAGTATTCATTTTTCAGGTTAAAGAGGTCCCATCTGTAAAGGTAGGCCTGAACGGCCAGATTGTTGGATATGGGACAGAGAATGGACAATTCTAATAGAATTTCAAGAACGGTGCCGACGAAAAAGCCACATTTTTGGCAGCAGAAAGTTTAAAGGAAACTGTAAGGAAAATGGCAGATGATTTGCTAATTTGGGCAAAAATAACTACAGTAACTGCTAATGGAGTGGTCAACAGCATATAACAGTTGTAACCCATACCAATGACATGGAAACCCTCATTGATCCAAAAAGGGAATAAGTTGTTACCTCATGATCTGAAGCCAAGTTAAGGTGCCACTTTTTTTTTTTCAGTACATATACTGCATATTAACTGAAAATTAGCATGAAATATAATGTAAGATATCTTTTTATATTCATATTCCATTTTTGTTTCGCCAGCATAAGCTGTTGTCGAGACTAAGCAGTCACTTTCTGTCCGTCAGTCCGTCCGTCAACAAAAAAACTTCGGAATGGTTTGAATTACGCTGGCGAGACATTCATGCCCCCGGGCATGGCTCTGGTCATTGTACACATTTTAAGACAATTCTAGTTCTAGTTATATTAGTTCTTGAAATGGCTAAGATTGGCCATAACATGTCCGACTTTGGCTCACAGTGGCTGCAAGCTAGTCTGCACTTCACTATTAAAGAGGAAGTGGAAAGACTTGGACTTTCCACATAAATCAGGAAGAGACTTGTGGTGAGCACCTCAAGCACTATAGTTAAAACTACAACTATGTTATCCTAGGTAATCAATTTATGTTTTGTATTAGAAAGCTCACATTACATTTCTATCAGAGTTCATTGTCTAGTGCATGAACAATGTCTTACAAATTTCTTTTAACGGTATTCTTGATAATGCTGTACAGTGGATTAACAATTTCAAGTACCTGTCAACAAACAGGACTTCTTTTGAGAGGTTTTGTGCAAGATGCCCACTCGTATCGGTTAAAGCGGCATAAGGCCTACAGTTTCTAATTATCTATTCTCAAAATTTGATTTTCCTTCTGCTCAGGACAAGGAAAGATGGGTTATTGATAAGCCCTGCAAAGAACAATTTGCAAAACTTTTACAACTATTAGTGCTTAGGTTTAAAAGTTGCATCTACTTTATTTTCTCTTACTCTGTGATTCAATAGTAATCCCATTTTTTTTTGTATGTATGTTGTATTTGGTCCGCATCTCACCAGTTCTTAATACACAAATTGATATTCCAATTTCTAACAGTGAATACATGTGTATGCAATAAAAGATCATTATAATAATACATTGTGGCGTTCTCATTCAGTTCAGGTGAAAACAAACTCCAAATGCATTTGCAGTGGTACTTGTTCTGAAGACCATCAATCGCCAAAATCCTTATCAATTTTAGACCATCTTGTCCTGATTATACCCTTCTATTTGTTTGCGCATTTACCTGCAATGAAAAACCAAATCATCCATATACTAGTGATTTTTTAGCTGATTTACATATTGTACCATGGCATATTATCGAATGTTTTGATAGCATTAATGATGTTTGGCTAGGTTGGAAATTTATTTTCACTGATGTTGTTGAAAAACATGCCCCCCTCAAAAGATTCAGAGCTCAAAAAGCCAAAATCCCTTGGTATAGTGACGAGATTGAAACAGCTAAATCTCTTCGGGATCAATGGCACTCGATCAGTTGCATCCAATAATACAGCTGACTGGTCAAATTACAAAAAGTTGAGAAATAGAGTTACATCCTTGGTCCGCCAAGCCAAGTTTAAACACTATTCCTCATCAGTAAGTAATATCAAAGGCAATAGTAAGGAAATGTGGCGTGTGCTGAAAGATCTTTTGCCTAAATGTTCACAAAATGGTATTACTTCCTTAATTATTAATGATACATTCATTAATAAATTTTCTGAAATTGCCAATGAATTCAATAAATTCTTAATTGAAATTGGCACTCATTTATCTAATCAAATTCCAAGTTCCACTAGATCAGCTATTGACTACCTCTTCGAGTATATGCCACATTCTCCACGACATTTTTCTTTCAGCAGTATCTCCGAACATGATGTTTCAAAACTTTTGGCTGAACTACCACAAAACAAAGCAACAGGTCCTGACAATATCCAATCCAAACTTCTTAATACTGCTTCCCCAGCCATATCAAATAGCCTAGCTTTTATCGTTAATAAATCGCTCAAAACAGGAATTGTACCTGATGAGTGGAAATTTGCGAGAATTTCAGCCATTTTCAAGAAGGGTTCTAGAACTGACCCTGGAAACTACAGACCCATCTCCATCCAACCAGTAATCTCCAAACTTCTGGAAAAAATTGTTCAGAGGAAGATCTACAGATACTGCTCAGAACACAAAATCCTATGCCTGGAACAGTCAGGCTTCTGTCCAAAACACTCAACACAGACTAGTCTTCATAGGTTAACTGAATCCTTATTTGATGAAATTCAATTCGGAAATATAACTGGCCTTGTTACCTTAGATTTGAAAAAAGCTTTTGACACAGTTGATCACAATATCCTTCTAGCAAAGCTTGAACATTATTGATTAAAAGGGACAAGTTTTCGTTGGTTCAAGAGTTACCTTTCTGACAGGAAACAGATTGTTTGTATCAATGGAAACTTGTCCCAACCCATGGAGATTGGTACTGGCATTCCCCAAGGGTCAATTCTTGGCCCCCTCTTGTTTGTTCTTTATGTAAATGATCTCAGTGTCTCCCTCAAAAAATCTAAAGTCAACTTATATGCAGATGACACTCTGTTTTATTATGCTGACAAATCCAAAGATGTTGTCTCCACTGTATTACAGCAAGAGCTGATCCAAGTAGCTGACTGATTGCATGCAAATAAATTAAGTCTCCACCTTGGAAAAACAACTTGTATGCTCATTTGCAGCAATCACAAGAGAAATTCCATCAACTCAACCCTTGATCTATCACTCAATAATCAAGCTATCTCCCAATCAGAGGCTTGTAAGTACTTGGGTGTAACGCATGATCAGGAAGTGAAATTTGAAAAGCAGGTTGATGAGGTTGTTACAAAAATAAAGAAAGCTCTTGGTATTTTTAGCAAAGCTGCAAATTCCCTTTGTGCAGACTCCAAAATTTCCCTGTACAACACCTTGGTGTTACCTCATTTTGATTATTGTAGCACAGTCTGGGGCAGCAATCTGAAGAAAGCTGACATTGTACGCCTCCAGGGACTACAGAACAGGGCAATGAGAATAATATTACAATGTCACCCTAGGACGCACATGCTCGACATGCTGAGGACCCTGAAATGGATGAGTGTCAAACAGAGATTGTTCTATAATTTTTTTCTTTGGAAAATAGTTAATAACGAAGTCCCACCTTATTTACACAATGTCTTTACTCCAGTGACCAAAGTCCATGCTTATCAAACAAGAGCATCCACTTCCTCAAAATTTTTCCAGGCAAGGTCTTCCCCTAAAACTCTTTCTTTTATTGGTACCAAGTTTTGGAATGAACTACCTCAGCATGTCCAGGATGCACAATCTCTGTTTAGTTTTAAAAAAAGTTGTATACGATTCATTTTTGATCACATAGAGCCTTTCTGATCAATGATCTTTTTTATCATTGATTGTTTTATCAGACATTTTGCTCTTGACTGATCGTAATGTCTTATGAACTCAATGTAATTGATTTTTAGGGTTCTTGATGTACTACATGTATCTTTTTATTCACCTTGTGCACCTCTCATCTACCCATAATCATGTGGTTTTTACTCTTTGAATGACTTGGTCATATATTTTTAATTGTTATGGCATCCATACCTCAACAGTCATGTACTGATCTTGGATTGCAATAAAACTTGTCACACTGGTATATAACCACTTTTGCCTCCAATAGGATGTATTCATATCTAAATGCGGTCCTACTCTAACACATATTGAGCAAAAGAGGGAGCCACCTGCATCAGGGCAGATCCATGTATTTAGCATGGTCAAAAGTACTTTGAATTCTCAACAAAATGAACAACACAAACACACAATCTTAAGAAAATGTATTAACACATATTTAAAACATAAAGGATGCCTAAAATAATTAGAAACGGGCTCTCTTTTGGTTGAAAAGGTGTTATTTATGGATGTTGATGTAGTATATAATACAAATCTGCCCTGATCATGGTGGAGGCATCAGTCTGTTGCTCCGGCAACACAGGAAGTGAGCAGGATTGCAGTTAAATTTGAATGTCTCCTGTTAAATGTAGTCTTAAATTCCAGGTACCACTGCACTAGCAAGAAGTTTGTACATGCAAATTTTACATTTTTTTTTTTTTTTTAACAAGTTGTTCTAAATTTATGTAAAATTGAAAACCAAAAGTCAATTCTGAAATCACCTTATAAATACACTTTAATCTATATCAGTCAGTAAAAGAACTCAGGACATGAAATCAAAGAAAAAAAAGGTCAGAAAACTGAAGGAATAGCTGGGAACAAATTAAAACTGCATTATAATCCCATTTTACATCAGAAATCTGCCAAATCAGCATTAGCATGAGTGTTTACCTGAATGTGTCATAATGGAAATGCTTGAGACATGCTCTCAATGTAGCAAAAAAGAAACCCAACAGTTTCCAATCTTCCACCCAAAACTCTACAATGGTCCCTGTAAGATAACCCCGCCATAAGTGCACCATGATTGTGACCTTACACAATGTGTGGCCTCTCTCTCTCTCTAGGGGATGATATAATGAAAGTGCCGCACTTACTGCATTTAGAACTGGCCTCTCATTAAGGGGGCCGTATACGAAGGGGACCACTGTACTACAGGGCCCCAGCATATGTGCCCATGGCCTTGTATTTGTGAAGCAGGTGCGTCAAAGCAGCCAAGTGGATCCCAGCAGCAGGAATGGCTTTCTTAATAAGATCAAAAAGCATCAGTAAACACAATGAATAGAACAGATATTATCAACACTTTAATTGGCATTTGAAGTACTTGTAGTCACACTGGTAAAATCTTTAAGCATTCTGTCAATAACATGTGTAAGAGCAAAATATTTGCTTGCCCTCAGGGCAGTTGGTTTGTAATTTTTACCTTCCCCAAATTGGAATTTCAGTTGTTCTGGGCAAGTGAACATGCCAATTGGTGTGCACTGAAATGGTTAGAATCATACGTTGTTATATTTTACAATTCAGTGGTCTTGTCTTGAGAGACAACTGTCTTGAATGGACCACCTTTTCAGAATATTTTGCTTAGAACTTTTCATCTGATATGAAAGACCACCTGGCTTGAGAGACCATATGATATTCTCATCCATAGGGGTGGTCCTTGAAAACTGGTTTCCTGTAACATTAACGACTTTTTATGCAAAATACATAGTAAAGACAGAGTTACAGTGGAACCTGCTGTATGTGTCCACCCCTTGATCCAAGAAAAAGTGGCCACATATAGCAGGTGACCTATCACAACAGGTAAAGTAACAAAGAAATTCTCCTCTGGGTCCCAGCAAGGAGACAACAAAAACCAGTATGGCTGCTCATGGCAGTGGCTGCATACAGCAGGTACCACTGTATAGAGCTTGTATTAGAACTTGTCTTAGCGCCATTTGCATAGCATAATGTGGTAAAGTCGGATCAAGGCAACAAAGTTTTCTCTCTGGGGTGTACGGTGGTACCTGCTGTAAAGACCACATCTTGTGAAAGACCACACTAGTTTTTAAGACTGCCATTTCAAGACACTGGCAATTAATTTCTTTGCTAGCTTACCTGCAGTGAAAGACCACCTGTCACATGTGACCATTTTTGTCTGGCATTAAGGGTGGTCTTGAATAGTGGGTATCACTGTGTCTCCTATTCATAATCAATCATACCCCATGCTTTTCATATAAGCATGATGTAGACATGTTTTGAGGGCTCACATTTGAATTTAATACATGTATCATTTTGCACTGTCATGACGATCGAGGTTTGTGCACATCAGCACTATATCACATTAAATTACTCTGCACAATTGCTCAGGATAGAGAATTTTTTAAAAGTTTAACCCTACCCTAGTAGTTAAAGTAAACTTAGCATGATGTTTCAATTTTAGATGTTTATGACTGCATGTAATTGTTTCTTTGTAGTATATTGGCCCGCAATATAGAGATCAGTGCGTACATGTGGGTGTTCAAACATTACCAGTTGGCTGAGTTACCCTGGCAGTCTCCCTGGACCTGGTGGCTGGGATTCCTTGGTGTGGAATTGGGATACTACTGGCTTCACAGAATGAGCCACGGTCAGTGTCACTATGATTAACCCTTTGCAGAATTACAGCTAAAGTTATCCATTTTGGGGCACAAATGGATTTTTTGCAGACATTGTTTTGATATTCAATATGTTCAAATTTATAAAATAGTTAAGCGACTGGGAGTTCCTCACTTGTTTCAAGTCATTCTCCCCTGTTCATGTAGATGCACAGGGCACCGGCCTTTAACTATTTTATAATACGTAACAAGTTTAAGATATTTACGCCTATCCTCTAGCCGCACCCATCCTTAACAATTTAGAAATTTTCATGGCTCTAGATACATCACAGCTTTGCACTGATCTGACTCCAGCATTTTACTACATTTTAGTGAGCAGTTATCAAAAACAGGAGGCGCATATTCCAGAATAGGTCTTATAAATGATGTGCAGATACTCTCTAATGCATGTATAGGAAGTAAAGCTGAAAAATATTTGACACGACCCAACCGAGACAAAACCTTTGCAGTTTAATGGTTAATGTGACTATCGTAGAATAGATTATCACACAAAATGACTCCCAAATGCTTGTGTTTGCGAACATGTTTAACAGGTTCATCCATAAAAATTAGTGGATTGTGCACTGGTTTTTTCCTTTTGGCAGACATAACTATTTCTTCAGTTTTGGATGGACTAAAATCTACCTTCCATTTCCTTCCCCACTCGTGCACAATAGACAAGTTGTCATTGAATCTAATGGTTGTTTCTTCCGGGGTATTTACTATCTCGAACATAGAAGTGTTATCGGCAAATAATAAAGCTCTACAGGTCAAGTCCTCTACTAGGTCATCAACAAATACAAGAAATAACAGATGTCCTAGCACACTCCCTTGGGGCACACCCAACTCAACTGATACCTTGAATCTTGACCTTCTTGTATAACTATGTGTCGGTGATTACTTAGCTATGATTGGATCCAGGAAAATAAGGGATCACAACTACCAAATTCTTTCAATTTGTGAAGCAGGCCACGATGCCAGACTTGATCAAATTCCTTGGATATGTCTAAGAAAACCATTCTTGTTTCTTTACCCTGGTCAATTGCTTCAGACAATGGATGGACAATATCAATCAGCTGGCATACATTAAAATCAAGTTTTCTAAAACCAGAGTTACAGTCAGTGAGTAGTCCATTTGAAGTAAAATAATTATACAACCTTTTGAAAACACAAATTTAAAATACCTTAGACATGGAACAAAACAGAGGTACAGGTCTGTAATTACATGTGCAGTGAGGATCTTCTCTCTTGAATTAAGCGGTCACATTGGCTTCTTTCCGAGGACTTGGAAAAGTAGAAGTATCAAGAGATGAATTGAATAATTTGGTGAGGGGAGTGTAAATATACGGAGCAAAAAGATGCAAAACTTTATTAGACAGCCCATCTGGACCACCATTTTGCATACTTTCAATTTGTTCAAGACGTCATAAACATCCTCTTCATTTAACGTGACATCACTGAAATTATGTCTCCCGGTGGAAGCCGGGGAACATATTGTTTTAGTGCCCGTTTCTTCCGCTCCTTCTTCTTCTTCTTGTTGTTGTTGTTGTTGTTCATGTTCTTCAACACTTGGTTTCCGTGCGAGAAGTGTTGAAAGACTTGACAGAATTTGATGAAACTTGGTAGGATGATGTATCTAGGCAAGACCTAGGCTGGGATTGTATTTGGGTGACCTTGACCTAATTTTTAAGGTCACAGGGTCACTTATGTGAAATTGGTTTCCGTGCGATAAGTCTTGAAGAACTTGATGGAATTTGATGAAACATGGTAGGATTATGTATCTAGGCAAGACCTAAGTTGGGATTGTATTTGGGTGACCTTGACCCAATTTTTAAGGTCACAGGGTCACTTATGTGAAATTGGTTTCCGTTCGATAAGTCATGAAGAACTTGATGGAATTTGATGAAACTTGGTAGGATTATGTATCTTGGCAAGACCTAGGTTGGGATTGTATTTGGATGACCTTGAGCAAATTCTCAAGGTCACAGGGTCACTTATGTGAAATTGGTTTCCGTGCAATAAGTCATGAACAACTTGATGGAATTTGATGAAACTTGGTGGGATTATGTATCTAGGCAAGACCTAGGTTGGGATTGTATTTGGGTGACCTTGACCTAATTTTCAAGGTCACAGGGTCACTTATGTGAAATTGGTTTCCGTTTGATAAGTCATGAAGAACTTGATGGAATTTGATGAAACTTGGTAGGATTATGTATCTTGGCAAGACCTAAGTTGGGATCGTATTTGGGTGACCTTGACCTAATTTTTAAGGTCACAGGGTCACTTTTTTAAAATTGGTTTCCGTTTGATAAGTCATGAAGAACTTGATGGAATTTGATGAAACTTGGTAGGATTATGTATCTAGGCAAGACCTAGGTTGGGATTGTATTTGGATGACCTTGAGCAAATTCTCAAGGTCACAGGGTCACTCATGTGAAATTGGTTTCCGTGTGATAAGTCTTGAAGGACGTGACAGAATTTGATGAAACTTGGTAGGATTATGTATCTTGGCAAGACCTAAGTTGGGATTGTATTTGGGTGACCTTGACCTAATTTTTAAGGTCACAGGGTCACTTTTTTAAAATTGGTTTCCGTTTGATAAGTCATGAACAACTTGATGGAATTTGATGAAACTTGGTAGGATTATGTATCTAGGCAAGTCCTAGGATGGGATTGCATTTGGATGACCTTGAGGGAATTCTCAAGGTCACAGGGTCAGTTATGTGAAATTGGTTTCCGTGCAATAAGTCTTAAAGAACTTGATGGAATTTGATGAAACTTGGTGGGATTATGTATCTAGGCAAGACCTAGGTTGGGATTGTATTTGGGTGACCTTGACCCAATTTTCAAGGTCACAGGGTCACTTATGTGAAATTGGTTTCCGTTCGATAAGTCATGAAGAACGTGATGGAATTTGATGAAACTTGGTAGGATTATGTATCAAGGTAAGATCAACGTTGGGATTGTATTTGGGTGATCTTGACCTAATTTTCAAGGTCACAGGGCCATTTATGTGAAATTGATTTCTCTGCAATAAGTCTTGAAGAACTTGATGAAAATTGCTAGAGTAATTAATCTGGGTGAGAGCTAAAATAGGATTGTAATTTTCAAGCAAACTTGGTCATTTGTAATTTGTCGTCACCTGTAGCTTGTTCAGAGACACAAGTGTTCCACCGGGAGACATTTGATTTTCTGTTGGAAAATCAGTCTGTTCTAGATCTGATCTGTTTTTAGCCCTAGATTAGCCAATTCAAAAGAAGGGTTTTCAGGTACACACTGAGAAGCAAAGAAGTCATTGAGAGATTTTGCTTTAAAATAATGGAGGGTACAGGCTTGCCACAGTTCTAACCACTTAAATTCTTTAAAGTTTGGCACCATTTCTTTGTTTTGGTTGTTTATTTTGTCAGGATATCATACACCTTACTAAAATAATCTCGTTTGGCTTTTCTAACCATGGCCACAAAATCATTCGTTAACCCTTCCGCAGGTCCGGTCTCTTGTTCTCATGTGATGTCTAAGAACATATGTCATAAAGGGCTTATCACCAGGTATTATAATTACTTCTTTATGAGGAACACAATTGGCTGCTACATCATTTAGAAATGTAGTGAAGCGTTTACAAATATTCTTAATGTCTTTATCAAAAAACATAGTATCCCAGGGAGCAGCTGGTAGTGAATTGTTAACTTTACCGGGGCCAACCTTGGAGTTGTTCCAGATGACCTTTTTATCTGCTTTTTTTTATCAAGTTGAATATTTGGAGATGTCAAAGTACATTCGTGGTCACAAGTGGAAATTGGCGAAAAATTTGTAATGTTACTATCTACCGAAACCTTTAACACAAAAACAATATCCTGCAGTGACTGAGCCCTGGTGAGTTCAGAAAACAATTAGGGCCAATGATTTTCTGGGGGGGGGTTTTTGAAACTGAAGCGGAATTGTGCATTTTTTTCATCCTTGAAATGGAATTTGATATTTTTTCGTATATGTATAAGTATATAGTAGTGAAACGGAATTTGAAAAATTTTTGCTGTTGAAGCTGAATGCCTCCCATTTGGAAACAGAAAATCATTGGCCCTAAACAATTGATATAAGTTTAGTCTGTGGATAGTGTTTAAGAACTCCCAATCAAGAACTGACTTTCCTCTTCCATCTGCCCAATATTAATTGATTCCCAGGATATTGAAATCCCCAGTAACAAAGATTGCCTTTGGAGCGACCACAACCATTTTTGTTACAATGTCAGAAAAAGGCTCAAGAAAAGCTCAGCTTTCATTTAATGTTTGTCCAGGGGGTTTGTAGAAGGTTGCTATAAGATACTTTATGTTTGTCAATTGATGCTAGTCTCTGCGAACAAAAACTCTGCGCCAAAGTCCTTCCTGTGTTTACAAATTAGTGATTCAGAAAAATCTATTGACACCCCACTGCCAAATCTAGTACAATCACATTGGAGAGGCGACTGAAAACCTCCAATTCCAAAATTGTCATTTGATACTGATTGACTGAGCTTCACCTTGTTTAGGCAAATTACATCCACTCTATTATGTCAACAGATGGACTCGAGTGCATCTAGTTTGTTATTAGCTAAAAGACTATTTATGTTTAAGTGAATAATGTTCAAAGCATTGTTTTGTGGGCCAGAATTTTTGGCAACATCATTTGATAAGTACAGAAACAAATCAAAGTTCACAAACACAATACAGCATTTCATAAATGTGTGCAGCATTACCAACACCATGTATCCCAACTTTGAGTATATTAAAGTTGCCTTTATCCTTGGCCCTAACCTTCTTAGTTTGCATTACTGGCAGATGCACTGCTGATTTAGTAACCTCAAGCATTGTCTGACTTGATAATCACAATCACTAACGCCCACATAAAAATAAAACTAGCATGTCTTCTGCAACTAGGCAGTGTACAATAACATGTGTCTGAGTGCAGCGCCAACTTTGAATTGAGATTAGCATTACCCAAAACCTGCTCTTGACAAGGGGGATTTTTAGATCACTTTTTCACTGACGCAAAGAAGGATTATTACATCAAGCTTTGTAATTTGGTCAACATATTTGGTATCAACTTGTAACATAAAATGGCTTACAAAATAACGAAGGTACGTATCCCTGAGCATGCTAAAGGGTGAAACAAGTTTTCAGCCCTTAATAGCATGATAAAACAATAGAGTTACAAAAGACAAAATCACATATTGAAACTGGCTCTCTCAAAATGGATAATTCATGACAAACTTAATTAAACACCAAGGTAACTTGCATTACGAATTTTACAACAACAGAGCTGTGCTGTTCGAGTTGACAAATGCGGAAGAATTAAGCAACAAAAAAGTTTCATATGAGGTCAACACAAGCAACACATATGTATGTATGTACATGTACAAAATAGATACAGTGGATTGGTTGTAGCTGTTGATGAACCAACAATAAGAGTTGATTAATAGTGTGCACACAATGTGACCTGACAGTCAAAGATTGGTTGTTCCCATGCAGTGACGTTTACAAGATTTTTTTGATTTTTTTTTTTTTTTTTTTTTTTTTTACGTTTACAAGATGTTTTGCTTACTGCAAAAATCACTATGTTAACTCATGTTGCCCCTGGAGAGGGTAAGGTGACTGAACTGCCGACATTTTCAACAGCTGGGACACAAAATAATGGTTGAATAATATGTATAGGTTGTTGAACAATAAATTCGGGCAGATTTTTATGTCTATTTTGTGGCAAGTTGGTTTTAAGATTTGTTTTTTTCCAACCGCACGTGTGCCAATGTTAAACACTATGCACGATATGTTTAGGAATAAATACCATTACACAGCTTTCAGTTCCTGACAAGCAGAACGGAGAAAAAATTATATGCAGTGCCGATGCACGACAGTTCGTCTGAATCCAGTCCATCATTTTAGACGTACTGTCGTAGAGTGTACTTGTCGCATCACCTGATTATCAAGCCATCTGGATGGGTCAACAACTACAAAGCCTAAAAGTATTTTCAGGTGAACATGTATACATGTACAATAAATGTTTGTGCCATAGAGGATCGAGGGCAAAGATATGTTACAGAATCCTAGACAGAAACGTAGACAAAAAAAATCTTCATACATGTATGATACTTCAACATGAGAAAAACTAATGCCCAATATCCTGAAGTAATTGTGTGCATATAAATGATCAAGACACCAAAATACTTAATACAGTGGTACCTGCTATTTAAGACCACCCATAATGCCAGACAAAAGTGGTCACATATGACAGGTGGTCTTTCACTGCAGGTAATCTAGCAAAGAAATTAAAAGCCAGTGTCTTGAAGGGGCAGTCTTAAAATATAGTGTGGTCTTTTACGAGAGGTGGTCTGTAGAGCAGGTTCCACTGTATGTCTAATGTGTATGATTAACACAATCTAGTTTTGACAAAACCCTATCCCCCTGTCTTACAGAAATATGCAGCAACAAACACCTGTCAGTTATTACGACACGAAGATAAATGACCCATGGCTATAAAATATGTTTAGATAAGACATTAGTGTGCAGCATGTCTTTATGCCATAGCAGAGGACATTAGTAAATATAATAGACACGTATGCAGAAAATTCAAGTTTAGCATCCACATATTGCATATGCATGAAAGTGAAACGTGTCAGAGATATGACCCCATATGCTGAAATGGATGTGTCGCCTGAAAAGCTCGTGACTCATAACATGCTAGTTTGTCAGATCTTGGAGGAAATAATAGATGGCCTGATAAATGCAATGGAAATTTGATAAACCAGGGGTAGAAATTAACTATTTTTTCAAGTTTCCCCTGGGCAACCACAGCATTTTTACAAGTTGCCCAAGCCTCCAGAAAGCTGCCCAATTTCCCACCACATGAGAATTGTAGTTACTAGTTAGCTTGTTAAAAGACACTGATATTGAAATGTAGCAAATATAGATAAACAAGAGCAATATTTGTCACCACTATGAAAGCAGTGTTTCCACACAAAAAAGATTTTAGGAAGTGTGTTTAATGTTCCCACTATTGTTGGAAATGATATGTTCTGCTGAAGATAGAAAGTTGCCCCATGGGAAACCAGCTAAGGAAATAAAGTTGCCCGGGGCACCTAGACACCTGTTAATTTCAAACCCTGTAAACTTTCTCTTCCAGTCTTACAGAAAGCTGCAGCAATAGACGTGTCTCTAATACAACCTCTGATATAAATGACCATGGCTATCTGGAATGTTTAGATATTGGGTACATTAATATCTATAAATGTTTACCATATGCCGTAGCGGATGACATATAAGTGAGTTGATGGAAAGTACATAGAAATTTTGAGTTTGACATCCAAATCTTGTCATATACATGAAACTGAAACATGAGTAAATTACATATCCCGTATGCTGAAAAGATAATGTCCACATGATTGATACATGACATCATGTGCTATTTATGTTTGATACTACAAAATTGTTCTAGCAGGAGATGTTCACAAACCCTTTAAGCAGAAAGAAATACATGTATTTTGTATACTTAAACATAGGACAAGGTACGAACAAATTATATGGCTCGTACTGGAAAGGCCGAGTATCCACACTTTCGTGGCCAAATAATATGCAGCTATATTTAGCAGATACGTTATTATGTTGTTGAAGTTTTTCATCTCCAGTCTTACAGAAAAAGATGTAAAAGCAAAAGTGATATCTCAACATGATAACTTTCACCTTGGACAACTCTTCCACCCCCCACCCCCATCCACCCCCGAAACCACGGGGAAAGTTAGCCCAGGATAAGTTCTCCTCAGGGCAAGTTTCCTAGGATAACTTTCTCCACCCCTGGATTATACTATCCCCCTCCCCCCCCCCCCCCAAGAAAAAAGAATACATATAAACTTTATCTGTTTACACTGACTAGTAAACAAATAAAACTGGTTTGTACTCAAAATATGAAAGTATAGTAACAATTATCAGCAACAAATATTGAGTTTGTTGAATGAAGAAGTTGAAAGTATAGTGTGTCATTCATCATACAGCACTGCAGTGCACTATTCCATCTGGCATCATTCATAACAAAGTTGATCAATTTTGACTTATTTCGCTACACTGCCTGTTTTCTAATGGAAGTCTTTTATAATTGAGCACTTTTTTAGATGCATCGATTTTTAGAAACATTTCAAATTTTACGTAAATGTGGAATACAGTGGTACCTGCTGTATGCAACCACTGCCGTAAGCAGCCGCATTGCTTTTTGTTGTCACTAGCCTGGGACATAGGAGTCAATTTCTTTGTAAAATTTACCTGTGGTGACAAGTCACCTGCTGTATGTGGCCACTTTTTCTTGGCTGAAATGTGGCCACATACAGCAGGTACCACTGTATTTCAATTTTTGTTCTAAAATCTTTGTAGCCACTTACAACTGTCTTCATTGGATAAATCAATATACAGTGGTCCCCCTCTAATATGGCCCCTCTCACCAAAGGCCACCTCTCCTAAGGCTACCATCTTATGAAAGTGTCCATTTTTGAAACTTTGAATTTTTGACATTTTTATCCCAAAGCCCAAAATATGTTTTTCTTAGAAATATGTAGTGCCCATTTTCATTAACATATCAAGGGAGGACACCCTTCTTAAGAATTCGACAGAAAAATAAATGTTTCTGGGCTTCTTAAGATTGTGCAAGAGATCATTGCATGATGGATGCAGTCATAATTGAGAAGGAAGCCAATGCCATTTGAGAGTGTAAATGTTGTCAGGGACAATAAGTTTTACCATACATTTTATCTGAATTCCATATATAACTTGTATTTGAAATTCAGGGATTACAAATTTCTTTACAGTTTATAATATTATGAGGAAAGACAAAGGATGGAAAGTTCAATTGCTATAGAGTGAACATAGAAAATAACAATATGTAAGGGGGGGGGGGGAGTTGTCCAGGCCAGGATAACTCCCTCCCCCCGGTACTAACATCACATCAGTGTGTGCAAGATATGTCAGTTCTTTACTGTCACTGTTATGTATAATAATTGTTAAAGAAAGATTAGGAAAAAGTTGAATTCCTAGACAGGGATCATGGTAATGGACAACATTCGGGATGGGGGGAGGTTGTCCAGATCAGGATAACTTACTCCCCTCTCTCTCTCTCCCCCCCCCCCCAAGTGGTACATTCTATCAGTAATTTTTATTCAAAATGCAAGAAATGCAAGTTCTGTACATTTATATAAAAATATGAGGAAAAAATTGGCATGGACAATTGAATTACAACACAGGGATAATAGAAAACAAAAAATGTGGGTAGGTTAGGTTATCCAGGCCAGAATCCCCCCCCCCCCCAAAAAAAACAAAAACAAAAAAACAAAAGAAGGTACTCTTTCCCACTGCAATTTGGTAGATTGAATTGAAAGACAGAGATCAGAGAAAACTAAAAAGTGTGTGTGGGAGGTTGTCCTGGCCAGGGTGATTAACTTACCCACCTCCACTGTATTTGCTGTGTGTGCCATTGGTATTTTTTATTCAAAACACAAATATTCCACTTCTTTGCAGTAATATATAATCATGAGGCAAGAATTGGTGTGGAAAGTTGAATTACATGACAGAAATCAAAGAAAATGACAAATTGTAAAGGGGTGCGGGGGGGGGGGGGGGGGTAACCAGGCCAGGATAACTTACCTCTTCCCATAAGTTTTACTTTCCATCTGTAATTTGTATTTGAAATACAGAATTGTATTTGTGTCTTTTTGCCCAGAACCACTTCCTAGTAGTCAATATCCTATTCCGCAGTTCGAACTCTTTACTCTCCATAAGCTAAGAAGTTACCAGTTTTTTTACAATTTATAATAGCATGAGGTAAGATTCAAAATGGAAAGTTGAATTGCAATTAAGGGAGCATAGAAAGTAAGGTGAGGGGGTATACATGTATGGGCAAGCTGCTTTTACTTCATACTTTTTATTCAAGAAATGTAAATTTTGCTTAGTGTACAATGCTGTTAGATAACCCATAAAAAATCTTAAATTAAAAGAAAATGAGCTTACGGACACTGGGACTTTGAGATGGATGAAGATCGTTTAGGCCTGCAACTTGCCCCCTGCCTCCCATAAATATCTGTTACCTTTTCTTCCATTAAATTTTTAGCCAACAAATATAAATATATTCTGTATAGTTCCAAGGGCTATGAGTTAAAAAAATTGGCTTGAAAAAAATGAACACAGAGAGTAGACACTTTAAATATGGGTTGGGGGGAGATTGTAAGGCCAGTATAACTCCCCCCTGAAGTATATGGCTATGTGTTGTCTGTCTTCAACATGTTCATAGTTCCAGGCATGAAATTTAAATTCTGTATATGTAACGATGATATAAGGGGAAAAAAGTAAGATTGCCTCAACCTTGAATGGCGAGACAAAATTAGCAAAAAGACACTTTAACAAACCTGGGGAGAGTGTCCATGCACACATAAATTGCCATTTTCCCTTCCATCTCATAAATATATATGATGCATTTCTTGCATAAACATTGCAAAGCAAAGGATATATAAACATCTGCATACGATCACGTCCCGATTTTAAAAGAAGTTAATTGTCTACAGGCACACAATGTACCAGGGCTACATGGTGTCATATGCTCAATATGGTGGACAAGTGCAATTAATACTGATTAATTTGATGAAGCTTTTAGGCTCCCTTCCAACCGAAAAAAGTGTTAAAATTCTCTCATGGGCACAGAGGAAATCAGTAGGTAACTGTAGAAGCATCCACAGAACTTATTAACGTAACCAGACAGTCTTTTATACACAACAGTGTGTAAAAAAAAAGTAGCACATACCGCAACCTGCAAGAGAGAACTGCAAACAAAATGGTCGTGACAGGGTTAAGTGTCAACTTCTGAAAGCCAAACACGACACGACCAGCGCCTGATCATTGACACACTGAAAACTTGGCGAGATGGATTTCATGACACATTTCAGATGTTTTGAGAGCTGGATTGTCCGGCAGTAGGCGATGTTTCACAAATATCTTGCCATCATAAGTCCAGGTGTCCACGACTTTGCTTTGCTTTTTCAGTTATCTGGCCAAGTAAGCTAGCCTATGGCTGCGCTTGGTAAGATCCTCATTCACCTACAGTGAAACCTCATTGTAACCACACTCTGATATCCGACATATTTATTGTAATGACACTAGTTTTGAATGGCAAAAGTTAGTTTTCTTTGTTGGTTGATTCATTTATGAGACCCATTCAGTTAATTGACACGTTTCTAAGGGAACAGACAGGGTCATTGTAACGAGTTTTCACTGTATATATTTGTCCCTTAGAGTTTACTTCTTGCCGTCAAGAGCCAGGCCCTCACTCTATAGCTGACAGAGCAAACTATTATCCCCCGACTACTGGACTCAATGGGGCTTACTGGATGAGAATGTTGCAGATCGGATAACTGGAGTTGCAGACCTATCTGCTCATTTCAGAAATGAGCAAAAGTTTGTCTGCATCTTTGGGGCGCATTCTGATTAGAGCTAGGTTTAATACTATAGTGCTGGCCGTGTACACTATATTATATTACTCACCAGGGAAGGTTCAGGTTTCCGGTCCTGGTCAGTGGGCAAACGGACTTGTCCAGTAGATACTTGTAGTCCACAAGACACGTCTGGGCTGTCCAACAGCTAAGGCTCCACTGCACACTTCCAAGGTCTCATGGTGAGGGTCTCGTGGTTTCTCGCCCAGGGAGCAGTGAAGGTCTCTCGCCCGGGGAGCGCCTATTGTTTCCACCCACACCACATTCCCCTCCGTTTTATAGAAGTGTGCTTTAACAAGAGTGGGCTCTGGCTAGTGCAGCCCTATAGTGTGCAACCTCAAGTAGAGAGGAAAAAAGATCAAAGGTTATTATCGATGTGTCATGCCCCTGAATGTCACACAATTAATTCACATCTATCAAAAAATGAGAGATAGAATCAGGGTATCTCCATGACTCCCATGATCAACCATATCCCTGAAAAAGGTGTTAGTGACATGCATTGGAGGGACATAATATGCAGCATGCAGCATTCCTTGCAGTCTGAGAGTTGTTAGGATATGGGCTACTGCATTACTATGTGATCCTTTCAAATTAAAGCTTAATTCAATCAGCCAGCCAGAGCAAATCCATCCGACTGATTTGAATACTATAAACAATTTGAAAAATCAGTACGTCAGATCAGATCCAACCTACTGATTAAAGTACCTAATATAATACAATTATTTACATATTTACAAAACATTACACAACAAGCCAGATCAAATCCGTCCTGCTGCTAAATGTGTACTGCCTGTATATTTGGCAAAAATCAACCACATTCCTCTCAACTATCAGATCAAATCCGACTGCTCAGAAGGAATGAGTTCTGATTCACAGCATTTCATACGAGGTAGGTAGATCATAATCCATCTAACCGTATGCAGACTCACACACCATCCCAAAATATTACCAGCTACCACAACCAGACAGATCATAATCCGTCAGAAGGGTAGACAACATGCATTCTTTCTTCAGATACACATATATATGAGTTAGAGGCGATATAATTCCTTGGTGGCTGCTCTGGTTATTTCGCACACCATGGACAATGGTAGATTTTTAGTGCTGGGGACCAATTTTGCAGCTTCCAGAACCATTCCAGGATTGGAACAGGGAACATCGCAGGTGGTCGGAACCAGATATGGTGCATCCGTCTCCAGAACCAACTTCTTGATTGGAATTTGACGGATTACCCTCCTCATCTCCTCACTCGAACCCATTTTCTGCGTTATCCCAAAAACCATGCTGGGGAATGCCTCCAGACACGCCTTAACCTCCTCTACCCCTCCATGAAAGCAATGCATGTGGATTGGATGACTACTAGGGATGGTCCTCCTCAATAGTTCTTGGCACCTGTAGATGTGGAAGTTGGTGCTGGTTTCTCCACGTGGTCCTTGACAATGAATTACAACCGGGAGCTTCCGCTGGACTGCCAATGGCAAGCACAATTCCAGGACCCTCTGCTGCTCCTTCAACACGGTGCCGTTAGTGGTGTCAACTGAGGAGAAGTCCAGGCCCAGCTCCCCCAAGCCAACCACTCTCGGGGCAGCCAACAGTTGTTCTAGCCGGCTTACAATGGGAGTGTAGTCCCTGTTGGGAGACACAAACCTGGGATGGATACCCATACAAAAATGAATGCGGGGATCTTCTCTTAGCTCCGCTAAACCAGCCTCAGTTTTCCACATATTTTCGAAGCACTGATTGCTAATTATGTATTCCAGTTGGAAGGACTCTGGGGATGTGGGAAGCTTCTCTAGGGCTGTCTGTAGATCAGGCTGATGTGATCTAAAGAGAAGCTCTCCCACATGACAATGTGCATCTATAACAATATAGGTGTGGGTCTGATATGCTGTGATGAGATAAGTTGCATCTTCGGTCCGCAACCGAGGCTCCATCCTTGCCACACTCCTCATGGGTTCCACCCGTTCCTCCGGTAAGCTGCCCACAATGGCAGCCAGCACCCTCCAGTGAAGGAGAGACACGATACAGTTGGGAGGAGACACCGTGATATGCGTGGGGAGATCCTCGATCCATGTAATTGTGGAATGGAACAGTTGGAGCAGTTCCTTATCCGTGTCAAAAATGGCTGCATCCTGACCGTACAGTTGATGCTCCTTGACATATACAAGCAGACCTTCAATGGAGGAACACCCTACCTCTTCGGCCAATGTGGAGAGATATCCAGCCATGAGATTTACCCAGGCTCCCTTCTGGTCTTCTCCGAAGTCAGCCACTCCAGCGTCATTATGCTGCTGTAAATGAGCCAGCATCCCGGTCACCTGCGAGCACTGGAACCCGCACTGCCAACAGCAGGTGGATGGCGACACGTACCACGGGAGGTGGGCCTTCAACACATGCCATTTCACATGTGATACCTTGGTATTACAAACTGGGCAGGGACGCAACTTGGACTTCTTGGATTTAGCCTATATCGTCAACGTTAACTGGTGTTCCGCATTTAGCTGAACTGTACGCCGATGTCCCAGCTTATCCGGCTGGAAAAGAGCCCGGTCCTTGTATATTTGCGAAACATCCACCACCCCATCCACTGCCGGACCATCTGATGGTAAGGTAATGCTGTACCTGCCTTGGGGACCTGAACGGACTTCATGTGCAGTAATGGGACGGTCCTCCAGCTCATCATCAGTCAGGGAGCTAAGAACAATCCAGTCTCCTGGGGGCAACTGCTCTTCAGCCGACATCTGATGAAACACAGACATAATAGTGCAGTTCTGCTGGAAATTTTACCTTAAACGTAAATACATTCATCAATTTTCAGCCCACATAAATTTATACACAGGACCGATTAATATATACAAAAGCAATTCACACATAATATTTACATTAGCCAGATCACATCCAGCCAGGTAAGAAATACCCATACTCATCAGTAAACTTGGTCAAGGATTGATACAGTCAGATTATATCCGCCTGCAGGCTGCAAGAAAAATCAAGATCATAACGTGTCAATCAGTGGATATGGACAGATTACATCTGCTTAAGAGTACTCTCAACTCACACCTGCAAACATATATATACAAAATAATCACATAGCCAGATAAAATCCAGCCATTATTACCAGGTATGATTATATACATGATATCCACTAATTGAGATCATAACCTCTCAAATGTCTAGGTGGTACCACTGCTCGTCCCCTCCTGGTGGTGACTGTGGGAACTACAGCTGTGTGATTGACAGGGGTTGTCAATGGGGTGGGAGTACTGGTGATGAAATCATCTGGATCAAAATCCAACGAAGTATCACTCAACTGAGTATTCCCATCCTGATGAGGTGAGGTTGTATCTGTCACGCTGTCTGGAGTTGTACCACCGCTGTCTGGTGTAGGTACCTCCTCTTCGGTGCCAAACAGATCGCGGAAAATGTCAGCCAATAAGGATTCTTCTTGTTCTTCTTGGTCATAGGGGATCGTGACATCTTGATCTAATAAATCATGTCTCATCCGTCTTAGCCACATCGGGATTACACGATCCTTACATGGTTTCAGACGGTCATGATGGGTCACAAATTCTTTCCTACGACCTTTAGCCTTATAAAGTACTTCTGACAAAACTTCCATCACAATATATGGCCCGCTCCAAATCTTACCCAGTTTCTTTGATTGACCAGGCTTGCGTGCAGATTCCAGTTTATAAACTATATCCCCAACCTCATAAGAATTTTTACACAGCTTTAAATCATAGGTCTTTTTCTGTTGTTCCTGGGAGACATGTAGATGGGAACGAGCTTTGTGGTGTGCTTTAGACATAATTTTCTGCATTTCCTTAGCATACTGAGGTGGTTCTTGACCAGTACGCTCCTCAAAGAGTCGAAACATCAGATCTTTCGGCCCAAAAACTTCTCTTCCCAACATTAAAAAGTTAGCTGAAAACCCAGTGTTACGGTTAGGCATAGCTCTAATTGCTGCAGCCAACTGAGGGAGATAGGTATCCCAGTTTTTATTGGAACTCTGTACACAGCACCGAATCATCTGTAAGAGAAGACGATTATACCGTTCCACCTGTCCACTTGCACAAGGCCTGTAAGGTGTGGTCCGGGTCTTTGTTATCTCTAACAAATCACAGATGGCCCTAATCAAGTTGCCATCTACGTTCTTACCTTGGTCACTGTGTATAGCCAATGGGCATCCAAATCTGGCAATGAATTCATTCACTATCTTGGTAACAATGGCCCTCTGCAGACTGGTTTGGTAGTGCATAGCACTCCAGCCATTTGGTAAACTGATCGACCAACATTAAAATATATACGTTACCAGCTGAACTTTGCATAAATGGCCCCAGGATGTCAATGTGGACCCGTTCCATAGCTGCTCCTGCATGGTACTTACCTAGTCTTGCTCTTGGCCACATCCTAGGTTTTTTCTGAGTATTACATGCAGTACAAGACTCTACATATATTTTACAGTCTTTAGCCAAATTATGCCAAAAGAAACTTCTCCGCAAGATCTGTAAAGTTTTAGCCTGACCGAGATGTCCTGCTAACCGAACATCGTGACACTGCTTCATTACATCATCCCGCAGAGTAAGAGGCACAACTAAGCATTTCCTTGGCACAACATCTTCCCACCTGTAGAAGAGAATACCATCCTCCACAGACAGTTGAGACTTACATAGCCATAGATGCTTTACTGATGGACTGTAAAGTTGCAGAGCATCTTTTGTTGGATCGACGTTGGTCTCTAACCACTGTATAACAGGGCCAATGTCAGGATCCCTTAACTGATGGTCACGTAGATCCTGTGAAGAATAGCCAACGAACCAGTCAACATCGGTTGAGTTATCTTGATCAGTGGAGATCAGTCTAACTGCCAACGGAATAACGTCATCGACGTCCTCTTCAAACCGACTCCACTGTTCTTGCGCTCTGGCACAATACCTACACCCGCCACATGGCAACAGGGAGATATCCATGCCAGCCCTGTAACAATTGCAGAAACTTTCCGGGTCTGGAATTCGGGAAAGACCATCTGCATTTTGGTGTTTCTTTCCTTCCCGATGAACAATACAAAGGTCGTACTGACTTAACTCTTCCAGCCATCTAGCAAGCTGTCCCTCTATGTACTTAAACCTCATCAACCAAGCCAGACTACTGTGATCTGTACGAACCAGCACTTTCCGGCCCAGCTGATTATGTCTAAATTGTCTAGTAAAACGGACAACCGCCAGAAGCTCTTTCCGTGTGGTACAATACTTCCTTTGTGTTGCAGTTAATGCAAAGCTACCATAGGAGATGACCCTCAATTTGCCATCCTGTACTTGAGAAAGCTCCGCTCCGATAGCAACCCCAGAGGCATCACAGTCAAGCACCCACTGTCCTTCCTTTTGTGGAAAACCCAACAGTGGAGCTTCCAATAATGATGACTTTAATAACTCAAATGCCCTGGTATGCTCTTCTTCCCATACAAACTTGCTTTTGGAACCTGTAACCTGGTATAAACAGGCAGCCTTCTCAGCAAAATCCACTATATGTTCCCTATGGTAGTTCACAAACCCGAGAAAGATTTCTACATCCTTTGTACATTTCGGTACAGGCCATGTTCTTACTGCCTTGGTTTTTTCTGGATCCACTCCAATGCCATCCTTGGACACAATCTTACCCAAAAACTTGACTTCCGTTTGGAACAGGGAGCATTTCTCTGGTTTTAGCTTAATTTTATTCTCCCTAAATTGTTCAAACACTGTCCTCAAGTTTGCAAAGTGATCTGAAAAGGATTTGCCCAGAATAAGCACGTCATCCAGAAAAGCTTTGGCCCACGGTAATCCTTGTAAAACTAAATTCATGGCACGCATGAAGGTCGCTGGTGCGTTACAAAGGCCGAAAGCCATGCGTAAATGCTCGAACAGACCGTATTTAGTTAGGAATGCCGTCTTATGATGATCAGCTGGTTCAATCTTGATTTGGTAATACGAACTGGCCATGTCCAAAGAGGAATAGAAAATGTTGCCTCCGAAAGTGTCTAAACACTCGTCAATTAAAGGTAGAGGGTAGGCGTCCTTGACAGTGACCGTGTTTAGTGCCCGATAATCAATGCAATAACGTACATTACCATTTTTCTTCCTAACCAACACAGGTGCTGATGCCCAGTCTGACGTACAGGGTTGTATTACGCCAACATCTAACAACTGCTGGAGATGTTTCTCTTCCTCCTGTTCGAAACTGAATGGAACACGCCGGAGACGCTGCTTTATGGGCTTGGCATTCTGAGTGTCAATCTTGTGTGTCACTTTACTGAAACATCCTAGGTCATATTCACTTACAGAGAAAATGTCAGAGTACTCACCCAGCAAAGTTGATAGCTGTTGTTGTTGTTCCGCAGTAAGATGTGTACTGGATTTATCTAACAATGCTTTAAAGTATTCTGGCACATTATTCTGCAAGAGATCTTTGTCATCCCTCACATCACTCTCATGTGAATAATCTGACCCAATGGATTTCACTGTAAGGTGATCATCTGCAGGACCCTGATCCCCCAAATCCGACGAACTAGCTGCTGCGGTATCAGTGTCAGATAGTACACGATCCAACAAAACAGCACTGCCCATCAGCCTCCCGGGTTTCAGAGTTACAAAGGTGTTGCCCACATTAAGTACATCAATGGGAACTCTGGCTAGACCAGGTACTACAATCGATGGTAACAGTAAGTCATTGTTCACTGGTACAGGTGTTATGACATAATCCCCTGGTTGTACATCCTCAATAACTGCAAGACCTTGAATCCTGCTATTAGGAGGGACAACCAATCTTTGATGGAGCACGACTTTGTGTACAGAGTGTTGGGTGGTTCCATTACGACACAAAGTTGCAGGTATAACAGTGTCACCCACTATAACAATGTTGTTTTTGAGATCCACTATACATTCCTGCGCCAGCAAAAAATCCAGCCCAAGAATGACAGGATCTGTGATTGGGGCTACATATACATCAATGGGAAATGTACTTTTCCCCACAGAAAGTCTTACCTGTTTGACAATTGTGGCCTCCATCCTGCTTGATTTAGCAGCTCCTTTCAGGATAACCGGTTCTCCTTTAGTGGAATTCAGCCCGATCTTATTGGCAAAATCTGCACTAACAACAGTAATTTTTGCTGCTGTGTCCACTACGGCTTGGGTCTCCTGTAAATTGACTTTTATGGGAATTATGATATTGTACCCAGTCATAGTATTTTGAAAAGTCACTTCTTTAATTGAGTTCAGGTGCAAGGTTTGAATAGTTCTTCACACCAGAGTTAACAATATTCTTATTTACAGCATTTGCACAACTATCTACAATATGTACAGAATTATTCTGGCCCTGAACAGCTGTAAGGGTTGTCTTATGGCCAGACTTCACAACCCGCTGTTGTTTAACTCCGGTTCCTTACCTTTGTTGGGAGAGGATGAGACCTGGGATGGTGACCGTACCGGACAAGATTTAGGAGATGAACATTCCCTGGCAAAATGAGCAGTACTGCCACACCTAAAACAAGCACCCTTGGCAGTTCTGGGTGGAGTACCAGGGGGTGTTCGCTGTCCCGAACTTACCTTCCCATCCATTTTCCCGTGCACCTCTAAGATGGTACTGAACACTGTGGTCATACCTTTCATTCCCTCAAGAAGAGCAGATTTGATGGCAGCCACAATCTTGTCAACTGGTTCCACATCCGGTGTTTTGGTTTTGTGCTCCAACGTGGTAGCCATGACACTGAGTGGATCGTCCTCAAAGGAGACCACCTTGACCGACTTCTTGGCACCAAACACAATTTTGTAGTGCTGCTCATGAATTTTCATGAGACGTAATTGCCGTGTCCAGATCAGGAGGCTCCTTATTCAGTACTTCCAGGGCCACCCTTTGATGTGTACACGCCCGTAGAAAGGCGTCCCTGGCCAGATCGCCAATAATTTCATTCGCCCCCTGGGCATCAGGATAGCTATTGCGCGCCAATTTTTGAGCTCGTTCAGCCAAGTCTTCCAGACATTCATCCGGCAACTGCTGAAGACAGGCAAGTTGCTGCCTCACTGTGGCTGGGGGATCTTTCCGTCCAAACCTGCTATCCAACTTACCTGTGAGACGCACGAAATCCTCTTGGATGTCTACATTCAGACTACCAAAGTAGTCCAAGGCTCTGCCCCTCAAACAGTCAATCAGACGATCCAACTTGTCATAATTGGACCAATGATACCTGTGGGCCAACCGGTTGAACTGAGCCATATATGATCGCCAGTCCTGTTTGCCGTCATACGTGGCCATCTTGGGCGCTGGAGGTTCACGTGCCTGCCCACGGTCTCGATTATAGCGAGGACGATGTTGGGTCTGTCCGATCTGGAGGGATGGCACTGGATCATACCCTTGACCAGCAGCTGAAATCGGCGAATTAATAATTTCTCCCCTAAATGGTGACAACACTGGAGGCTCTGGGGAGTAGGTGTGTCTAGGTGCCGATGCAGGGGTAAAAATGGGTTGTGCTGGTCGCGGTACATATTGTGCTTGTTCCCAAGACACATTGCCAGTCCACGTACTGCTGGTGTTATTTCCAGGAGGAGGGAATGACATCCTCGAAACTGGGGGTGGAGGGGGACAGTTCTGTTGTCTAGTTGCAACTGTCACATTCGGTGCTGAGTATATCCCTTGCGGCACAATCTCTGACATCCGCTGCAACAAGTTGTCGTGAAAGACAGTTGAAGGGTCCTTCACATCCCCTCCTGTAGCAACTGAGGCGTTAATCTTGTCAGATTTGCTTCGCTCCTCTTTCAGCTCAGCAAACTGCTGTTCTAAATTTGCCTGATTTTTACAAAGAGATGCCATTTTTTCATTCAAATTACTGAACATCCCTTTCATCGACTCTTCCATTTGTTGGACAAGACTCCT
Organism: Hermodice carunculata; assembly: GCA_964020975.1. NCBI lineage: Eukaryota > Metazoa > Annelida > Polychaeta > Eunicida > Amphinomidae > Hermodice > Hermodice carunculata. The sequence goes on along the minus strand of OZ026627.1, from coordinate 83,539,041 downwards.
CATCAGAAGGTCTTGTGTCTGTTGCCCAGGAAGTTGTACGTCAGAAGAAGGGAGTGGCATCCCACCCGAGGGATTTACTGATGATGGTAACTGGTGATGTTCTTCAGTAAAACATATATCTCCTGAATCCAGTAATCTTTGCCAATGCTCCTGAGGCATTATGTTAGCCTGTATCAATGTGTGATAAGTCAACACTTTATTCTCACCTTCAAGTGTAGATCGTAGATCAAGAAGGCATTTCACTGTAGCTTTACCTACACCAGGCAATGTTGCTAATACCTTTGGAGAAGCTGTACTCACATTGATTGGAGCCATTTTGTGTGTATATGATTACAATATGAATGTAACACTATGTTTTACTGACAAAGAATTGAATTTTGTCCAAAACCAGCAAAAAAACTTGAATTCCGATGCCCAGACAGGTACTTATGAAAAAAGCACAATGGTTCTCACTCTCACTAAAGTGAAAAAACACCACCAAGAGTATGATAATTTTTTTCACAATGCAATTACACAAGCCGACAGCATAAATCCGTCAACAAATGTAATTATAACATAAATTCATGAATGTCAATCTGATATGTGTGAGATGTAAATGGAGAGGACCAAATCCTTACCAGTACACCTAATAAATCAATGACACCCTGAAAACATGCAAATGTTGAAACAAAATATTTTCATACAGTGAAAAATAATACCATATATCCGTATAATGAAGATCAAATCCTCACTATAAGAAAAATCACTGATCACTTTTACAACTAAGTTGCAAAAGTATGAAAATGAAATATCACCTTTATGTCACTGCCACAAAAGTGAAAAAATGACGAAGTTCACCTTTTGCAAAATATCACAAAAAGTGAAAAAATATTCAAGATTCACCTTCTGCACATGTAGCACAAAGTGAAAAATAATCAATGCAAAGTTCACTGAAAATGTTAAATTTTCCTCTGCTTGATCATGAACAAAGGAAATCCACGAAAAAGTTACTTTCCACGGGAAAATTCAAAATGAACAATGCATGAACTTTCACTGACACTGAAACAAAGGCAGGTCATAGGTCAAATCTGGATCTGACAGACTGAACTGCAGTCAAACCAACAGCGAAAGTTTTGCTTCAAACATCAATCAGATCAATATCCGACTAATGTTACCGGAGATACCTTCCAAATTTCAGATTATGACTTAGCCAAGATCAAAATCCTTACTTTGTCACGTTATCTGAAAAAATACATGTGATCGTGACACCAGTCGCTTCCAAATGTCAACTCAAATTTACCGAGTTGAACCACAAATCACTGCGCTAACAGATGTTTGTCGTGAGCGATCACAAAACTTCTGGTACCACATATAGTGCTGGCCGTGTACACTATATTATATTACTCACCAGGGAAGGTTCAGGTTTCCGGTCCTGGTCAGTGGGCAAACGGACTTGTCCAGTAGATACTTGTAGTCCACAAGACACGTCTGGGCTGTCCAACAGCTAAGGCTCCACTGCACACTTCCAAGGTCTCATGGTGAGGGTCTTGTGGTTTCTCGCCCAGGGAGCAGTGAAGGTCTCTCGCCCGGGGAGCGCCTATTGTTTCCACCCACACCACAATACCACTGAACCTCAAGCTTGTACATCTCCCATATTGTTCAAGATCATCTAGTGCAACTTGTAAATCGTATATATATCGGCTTTTGTTTTATCACGTGAAATTTGATAGTCTTTTAACTGAGCCTCTAGAGATGCATTTTTCTCCTTAACTTGAGACAACAAAGTTGCTTGAGAAGCAATATATAGTGGCCTCATTAGCACGTACCTTTGGTTTCAAGTTCCGGAATCTTTGTTGGCATTGGCTCCAACTGGGCTTGGACAGCATGAGAAACAACTTTCCAATATTGACAATACTCTTGAGTCACATAATAAATCCAAAAATTCCTCAACAGGAAGAGACTATCTAGACTTGGAAATTGGTGGAGACTCACCAGTGGGTGTTGCAGAAAGCCAATGCAAGGTCTTTTCAATTCATTTTCATTTTCATTGTCCCCCTTCTCAGAGCTATTCAACGTGTTGTTGTCAGCCATGACACCTTTTTCCTTATGCTAGTAGTGGCGGGAGATTCAAGGAGACATAGAACGACCCAAAACTAAGGTTCCTTGCACCCATCGCAAATAATCCATCGGCTTTTGATGCCACTGACACAAAATCTAGACATACGTATGTCCATCTTGCAGATCAGTGAGTAAGATCCACCAGAAAAAGAGTAAATTGTAACTCCCAAGTAAGAGACCAGTCTTTGGTCAGCAATGTGATGTCAGGAGAGTAATTTGTTTCTACTTCAGCACTATATTTTGAATATTGTAAGTAAAACATAATGAAAAGATGGTCAAACATAGAATGATTATTTTCATTTTCCTGATCACAACAAGGTGTGGGGTGCCAATCCTAAATCACTTCGAGGAATTCATGTACAGTACAGGTAAATGGACATACTAAAGACAGTTACCTCTGACCTTTACACACTGAACAGTGACCAGAGACCTGCACATACTTAAGACAGGGACTTGTGTACACATTACCTGTGGACCTACCCAGTGAATGCCACTTGGTTTTCAGTATCAAACCTTCGAGCTTAACTTTTGATAAATCAAGCAAGACCTGAACTACAGAGTGCAAAAATGCAAATGTTACACCACTACACTAAAAGGGTAAGGCCACCCCTAATGCACTAGAAAAGTGGCCTTATAAGAGGGGTGGCCTCTCTTGAGGGGTAAAATACAATGGAAATGCCATAGTTGCTGCACAGAGAAATGACCCTTTGTAGAGGGGGTTGTCTCTCTTCAGGGGGGCCTTATTATAAGAGGGGACCACTGTAATGAATACAAGGTTCCTAACTACAGGCCACTTAGTCTCACATCAGTTTGTTGCAAGATTTTAGGATCTATTTTTAGGGGTGTAGTCATAGAGCATATGAAGTGTCATAGATTTTTCTCAGTCCTTCAACATGGTTGTCTGCCTGGTACATGTAGATCTACAATGACAGTTATTAGACAGTTTAGAGAGGGGACAAGTACAATAGAAAATGATGAGGGTGTAGATATTCGATTGTGACTTCCAGAAAGCATATGATAAAGTACCTCACATGCAACTTCTGAAAAAGATTGACAGTTATGGCATCATTGGAAAAGTAATAAGTGGGTGGATTAAAGACATAAAAACAAGGCAGTATGCTTGGACCCTTGTTGGTTGTCAAATTAATGATCTTCTGGAAGTTGTTAACTGTAGAATTAAAATATATGTGAATGATACAAACATCTGTGGCCAAGCAAATGGTGAGTCGGATTGTTAACTTCTTTAGCTGATCATCAACGCAATATTTAAGTGTGCTGGAGATTGGCAATTACTCTTCAATCCAGAAAAATGTCACATTTTGCATATTGGGGGGGAAATTGGCATATGATACCAGCATCATGAGTTCAGAAGACAAAGCTGCATGTTCAATTAGATGAAACTGTGTGTGAAAAAGACTTGGGTTTGAGCATTGATCTGCCTATTTGATAAACATTGCCAGAATATTTTATCTGCTGCAAATTGACTAGTTGAAATAATAAGAACCTTCAGTTTCATTGATAAATTGATTATTAATTACATACACAAAGGCCTCGTTAGACCGCGGCTGGAGTATGCATCTTTGGAATGGAATTTATTGAGAGTTAAGGAGTCTTGTCCGATTGAAGGGGTACAAAGAGGAGCGACAAAATTACTATAAATTCTCCATAAAAAGACACACCCCAACTTTCGGACGTCCACAAGGTTGTTATCTCCATCATTTTGCTCAGCTGAAACACCAACTAGCACCAGCATTTCAGGCTACTAAGATATAAAGTAATCAAAATGAAAAGTTCCTGCCTGAGTTTCATGTGTCTGACTCCCACAAATTTTGCACTGCAAGACCATTCTACATTTTTCTTTTCCTTCATTGGCACGTTTTTTACATCATTTTATCCATACAACAGAAGCATGTTATTACCTCTTTTTTTCTGTCGCAGGTATTTTCGTCAGTAAAAAGCATATACATGTATGTTAAAAATATAACCCTGTTATTACTTGACCTTATGATGCTACATATTCATCAATTGCCACGTTCATATTTATTCATTATTATGTGGGTTGTCTTTGCTGAATATTTAGCTTAGACAAGGAGCCGCTACTCAGAGAGACATGTATGGGTAAAAGGCTCCGAAACATGTTGAGTAGTTACCCGCTGAAGACCCTTTAATTTATTTGGGCTAATACAGCCTATGTCAAAATCTTACAGAGGAACGTGTGCAATATGGACAATAGTACTTCTATGTATATAAGTTAGACAGGGACAGGTTAGCTTATGGAGAGTAAAGAGTTCGGACTGCGGAATAGGGTAATGACTACTAGGAAGTGGTTTTGGACAAAAAGACACAAATACAGTATTCTCAGTGTGTCTACTCTTGAAGCTAACATAATAGCTCATGCTGCAGGGAAAACTCTCCATTAGAAGATGCACCCGAACTTCTGCAAAATTATAAAATTTATTCTAATACAAGCCGTGGTTTCAATAAGATAGTTTAGGGCAGTATCTGGTATCTAATACATGTAATATGTATATATACACATGAAAGTATAGTAAGGTAAAAGAAATATATTTCATGTTAGGAACGATCGGGACTCGAACCTGCAACCTTTGGTACCAGTCGCCTAGCTGAAATGGGAAACGCACATATCCACTCTACCAAATCCCCATTCTTAAAAGAATGGTTCAATGGAGGTAGTTATGTGTGAGTGCCATATCAACACGGTTATACAGTATATTTACTGAGTCAGCATTTATTTCCAGAATCGGGGACTTAAACCCAGCAGCGTTAAGGAAATGCTGAAAATATAAATTTTAAGTTCGGAACAAGCAGGACTCGAACCTGCAACCCTGGGCACCAGTCACCTAGCTGAAATGGGAAACGCACATATCCACTCGACCAATCCCCATTTTTAAAAGAATGATTCAATGGGGGTAGTTTAATATGTGCAAGTGCCATATCAACACGGTTATACAGTATATTTACGGAGTCAGCATTTTATTTCCATAAACAGGGACTTAAATCCACCAGCATTAAGGAAATTCCAAAAATATATATTTTATTTTCTGTAGCCATGGTAACTGCCGTATGTTCATTCATTACATATCTGATACATGTACAGTGTTCATTCTTGGTCTGTAAAGAATGGGGCCCATGGGCCCCATAAGGCTGTGAAATAGGGGCCCATCCCTGCAAGGGATGGGCCAAGCTAGGGGGGTCCGGCGGCATGCACCCACCCACCCCCACCCCCGGAAAATTTTTAAATAAAGCATGCCAAATGGTGCATTCTGAGATCAAAATCAAGCATTTTGAAGGTTGTTTTATTGTGTAGTGAAAATGGTGTCTTTTTTGGTCAGTTTTTTGTCTTCAGCGGTACTAATTCCTGTACAGCAGTATATGAATCATGTAAATGTTATCAACTGCACCAGGAAGGATCGGATCAGATTAGAGTGTAATTCTGCACAAATAAAGGTTATTTTTATACTTTTCGACTGCCAGTCACAGTGCATGCCTAGCCATAGCAAGTGGAGTCAGAGTGAAATATCCTCCTCTGGGCTTTTAATGTACCATCACTTTGTTACAGTGTCAATGAATTTGAAAGGCTTCTGATAAAACATGCTCAGATTCAGAACTGCAAAAAGTATGACCAGACTCCACAGACATTCACAGTTGCATTATCATGTGATTCTTGAAGTTCATAAAAATATTCAAGGACAGAGGGATTTCAAACTCAAAACAGACAATTTCATTGTCCAACAAATAAATTAAACATAATACTGGGAAGTGATATATATTATGTTATCAGTTACCACTGTAATTAGTATTTCAATTATTTGTGTGACAAGTTCGATGAAATTATCTCTGCTGGCAGTACTAGGGCAAGTTGGATAAAATTATCTACCAGCAGTGCCACAAGTTTTCAGTATAAATGTTGGCTTCAACAGACTTCAACAACAAGGCAGCAAAGGAGAAAAAATTCTTCAAGTGCCTAAAATACAGCAGAAAATATCCATGACATTTGAAATTCACTCAAATCTCACTCATGTCAGTGTTATATTAAGTGTTTCACAATAATAAATAAATCATGAATAAATCAAGCTGCAACACAAGTAAGGTTGAGATATATAATTTTATTACATAAATGACACCCAGTGTCTTTTGTGTAATAAAATTATAAATCTCAATCTTGTGTTGCCGCAGGGGTCACACTAAGGATTTTTCAGTGTGGGTCTGTTGGACCCATCTTTTTTCTTTTTCAGAAAAAATAGTGATCTCATGGACTGAGTCGACGGGTCCAGTTAGATTTCATTTTGTGTGATTTGATTGATTTTATTTGGTATGATCATGGAAGTACAAAGGGGCAGTATCTGATATCGCACACCTGTGCCATCGGGAATTTTTTTTTTTTTTTTTTACTCTCTTGCACAACAAGCGGCATGTATATTGAGCATGCCTGGGCTGTTATTTTTGCGATTCATTCCACGAGATGGTCAGAAATTACACGATTTATATTTCTGTGCACTTTCTATTTCAATTTACCTGAAAAATTTGATGCCGTAGGAGGTGTCAAGAGCCTGATCTTCAGTGCGGTCACTTTTTTTTACTGAGCAACACGGTACAGGCCGTGCAACACAACACACGCAGGCGTACACAGCCTGTCACAGGCATGGATGATTTTTCGCTATGTTGTAGGCCTGCGTATATTTTTTGGGCCTGCGATGGTGAATTTCATTCCTCTCTTGTGATGTCATACAGATTTGTTCCATTCAAACAATGTAATAAAATCAAAACGTCAAAATTTTGTTAAAAATCACCAACGACGACGTGAGGCATAGGAGACAGCAATCAACAACACATGATCGCATCGTGTTTACGCAAATCTTCGCTTCGTCCACGTGTGACCGTGCGGTGACTAATCTGCGTATTTCCTTTGCCTTCCGTTAGGTATTTTCATTCGTGCCTTTATCTGTATCTAGATTTGTTCGATGGAAGTCTTTTTGGTGAAGATATGATGTGAAAATTAAACATCTTGGTCCAATAATCTTCGCTTTAATGCGACTTATTCCTCCCCAACACAGTGAACATGAGACAGGCACATGTACGGGCAACAACGAGTTTGATTGGACAGTGAGCGGCACGTGATCGAATTCACCCAATGAGGAACCAGCACATTTAAAATGAGATGAAATGACGTAAATTTTTGCTGGAATACCCCAGGAGTATATTTTCTTAGCATATAAGAGAGCTTGTTACAAACAAAGACGAACATCAGAGAATTCCACCAGTATAATGCATAATTATGGTCATCGTGGACAATGCAAAACACCGTGACTCTCACTCGATTTCTGTAGCTTTGAAAACCTACGCGCTCAGGTTGGAAATCATGAATTTATTACAAATGTTCATCAAGTATTCACAAGTTATAACAAAATTAGAAAATGAGAAATTTAATATTTATACAGTGCGCCCTGCAGGCCCCGTCACTCAAATCAATGTGCGTCTTCCCTGAAAAAAGTGCGCTAATCCCGCAAGGCCGCACCCAAGAATGAACACTGCATGTATGCATGTACCAATTTACCACTACAACAGTCGTAAAATTGGTCAGTGTTTGTTGATCTGATATACATGTAGGTTGCATTTAGCATGTTTAGAGAATTCAAAACTGAATTCATCCTGTTCATTTACCCTTCATCAGTTTAAAATTGGGAAGGGTGACAGTCTTTTATGAGGGCCAGGCTGGGACTGCATTTGGCGAAAATTTTTCATGTGCATTGTCAGCCAAGCGGTTACTGAAGATTGCCTCCATGTGGAACATCTAAGTCTTCATTCTATATCTTCAAGGTCATAAGGTAAAGGCACAGTAAAACCCCAATACCAAACACCCTCGGGACCAGACAAAAGTGTTTGGTATAGGGAGGTTTCCTTACATTGGAAGTATATATTTTTGACCGAGAAATGGTGTTCAGTATAGAGAGGTGTTCAGTGTACGGAGGTGTTCAGTTAGAGAGGTTTTACTGTTGTGAATATCACTGCAGGAGAATAACTCAAGAACATTGTGGGTCCAGGACTTTGATAATGGTCCTGCAGTTAGTTTGAGACTGCACATAGTTGACCTTAACCCGTTGAATTGCTAAGGTTGCAGGCCAATTTTTATCTGGACCAATAATTACTCTATTGGACAAATCAGCGGCAAAAATGCCAACTTGTGGACCCAACCTGCTCCAAGTGAAAAGTGCTGGCCGTATCTGAATTCAAGGGGCCAAGTATTAATTAACACTCTATTTTTTGCACATTGTTTGTAGAGGCAAACTTCATGTGGGCAGCCCACCAGGTTCACCATAGCTCAGAGGAGTACAACCTGAGCACAGCTCTCCGACAGTCTGTACTGCAGAGATACTCATCATGGGTAAGCAAGCCGAAGTATGTTGACATCAACATTAAAGCCACACGTATTTTCTTTAGCTCTAATGACCAAAGGTCAAAGATTTGATTTTCCTGTACTTGTTTACAATATAAAATGCATGCATGGAAAGATCATGAAAGAATAGCAATGACAACACTTCAAGGTTGATAAAACCAGAGAGGGCCATTAAACACTGGCGCTTCAGGCCGGGATCTGTTCAAGTGACAAAATGTATCCGAGGGTACTGTAACATTTCTTGGTTTAATCCTTAAAGTGCTAATCATGGCTATAATCATGTTTTCATTACCGTTAAACATAGAATGGTTTAAACATTCAAATTCCTCATGAAAATACCTTTCATTCAAATAACAGCAAGCCCCTATCTTAAGCAAAAAGTAGTCTTAGTGAACAGCTTTCGATGGGACACTTTGTGTGCAAAGTGTCCTGAGGAAAGCTGCTGACTCAGTCTTAAATCAGCGCTTTAAGGGTTAAAAGCATGTGCTCTTGATCATTTTACCGAACTGAACTTGACCCTGGTGTTTATTTTTCATTTCAATTTTTAGCTCAGTTGACGTGTCAGTCAGCCGAGCTTACAGCTTCCATCATCCATCCAAAGCAGAAAGGAAGTGATGTGTCCTGGAGGCCAATGTTGGCTGTGGTTATCCAGGGTGAGGTTGGGGCATTGGTCAACAGATGGCACTTCCTGCAGCTGCAGCCATTCCCATCATGGGGCATGTTGTGTTCCAACAGTGTGTAGCTTGCATGGAAGACAGCAAAGAAAGGTCTATCACATATAAATCAGGGTACCATGAAAGATGATTGTGAGATATCCATCTGATGCAATTGCATGCAAAATTACTTTTTAATTTTTACCACATCTCAATGACCAGACTCTCATCCAAATTGATATACATTGTACCTCAGGTGGTTTGCTACCAACCTTGCTAAAAAAATAGCACTGCAATTATATTTTTGTTTTAAGAGCATTTTCATAGGTGAGGGCTTACTTTGTGAATCTGTTTGGACCGTTGCTTTAAGAGTTCATGAGAACGCATCTGGCTACCTCAAAACCTCAGTTGTGTGAGCACGTGGCATTGTTACTTTTTCCATGTTTTTATTGTTATTATGTGCGGGGGTTGGAGGGGGGTAAGGAGAGAGACCATCATAAGGCCAAAAAAAAAAAGTCTGTGTTTGGGGTTTCCCTACCGACCCTTGTCCAAACCCCCCTACCCTAAAACTTTTTATTGATTTTCAAAAAAAAAAAAAAAAAAAAAAAAATCTAGGCAGATTTTCTTCATGAAATGCACAATTTATCCATTTTAAGTCACTTTTCTGTTTTCAGAGCAAAATTTAAAAAAAAAAAAAAAAAGCCTACCTACCTACCCTATTTATTTTTGGCATGTAACCTCAAACACACTATTTATTTTCTTTGGCCTAATGGTAACAGTATTCGTAAATGTTGGCAAGATAGGATGTGCACTCTGAGTGCATGTACTATCTCCAAAAGTGTTGTCGGGATTGTCTTTTAATGGGCATTTTGATAGCTTACAGGTGTACATCCCCATGAAGTTTGCTTGATAGGTCATGATTCAGTAATTTCTCTTCATATATTTTATAATTTTTACCCCTTTCCCTTAAAAGCCTAGGGGAATGCAGTAAATGGCATCGGCACATGCATATTTCCATATTACATGTGATTTCTCAAGAATTGGGTGGGCTGGGATCATGAATTCTTTTTACAGTCAGTCACTCTTGTAAGAGTCTACAGTACATGTAGGGTTAGTTTGAAGGCCAATGCCATTGACCGAAGGTCACTGAATATGTTGTATGTGCTGTCTCAAGAACCAGATAAGCTAGGATCCTGAAGATTTTACAAATGATCTCTCTTGTTTGAGGCTATGTTGAGCTTGAAGGACAATGACCTCGACAGAATTTCAAGGTCACCGGGTCAATTTTCTTCTAATTTCTTGTGTGTTACATGTACATGTAGATCTCAAGAGCTAGATGAGCAATTAACACTAACTTTTACAGTTCAAACAACAATGACATTGGCTCATTTGTTTTAGGTAAGAAAAGTACATGTTAGCATGACAGTACAAGGACACTAAAGGCAAATGCAACTTGTGGTATCCCCCAAGCTGTGTACAACATTACAGCTGTTCTATTTGACAAAGCACTGCTAAAATCAAATTCCTCTGAGCATAGGTTGTTCCAACAGCCTTCTGTTGTTTCCTTTCTTTTTTTTTTTTTTATTTAAATAAAAGCTTTGTAAAACTTTTTTTTTTATTGTAGATGTTCTACATGCCCATGGCTTTTTTTGTGCCTCCATCAATATTCCTGGTCCACGTGCAGTTCAACCTGCTGTATCAGTTCTGGATTCATACGAAGGTAATGCTTTTATTTGGTACTTTGTTGCAGTGAGATAGGATTGCAACGATACATTTTGAATTTCTCATGATACTATATGTAACTTGATACAAGGGTCACGATACGATACACGATACGATACGTGCAGCTAAATAATGGATATAAATTAAATTTAAATATTCTTTTATCACTTATTCTAAATTTATGCTCTCAATTTTTAAATTAAAGATAGATTTCATATTTGGCTATGTATACTAACATGATAAATGTTTCAAATGTAAAATAATTTAGAAATGTAAAGCTGAAAAGTTGAAATGCCTTACAATGAAATTTATTACAATTTTATATTCTTTAAAAAGTTGTAATCTAGAATATGATTAATGTGCAAGTGAAATATCATAACCATTTCCTTCTTTTGCTGTCAGCATGTTCAAGTGGGGGCTATCAAATTCAAAGTCTCATTAATTAAAAAAAGTTCAGAAACACATCTAAGCTTTAAATATTTCCCACAAAATTGCTGTCAAATGATATTATGGGCTACTGTTTTATAACTAGTATGAACAGTACTGTCTTATCCTGCTGTTATTTATTCATCTACAGATTCATTTTGAAATTAAATGAAACCAGGCTTAATGTAGGCCTACCGAGCATTGAATCTCTCCAATGCTGTCTTGGCAGACAAGAAAATGCAACACAGCTAAGATGAGGGTGCTGCCCCCCATTCAGAACTGATGTAACTATAATATGGTGTCACAGTATTTGACTACTTGTGCACATGGCTGCATGAAAGCACACGTGTGGATTTGGGTTTTACTCTGCACATTTTAAGGATTTTATTACCATGGTTTGGTCATTAACAGTTTGATATCAACATCTATAAAAATTGTATGTAGTGTGGAAGTGTTTGTTGATATTTACGGCCTTTGATGAATGTTCAAACTTCAATGGCAATGCATTCACTGCTGCCAGCCGCCATGTTGCCGCTTACTTCTCCCATTCCAAACTATTTCTTTGCCCGTTGGACTGGACACCAGATAATAAAATAAATAAAAACTGACATATATATGTTCTTCATTCTATTGTTGAACATATTTTGCTGGTATATGATAATGAGAATATTTGCAATACATTTGTACATGTTTCCATATGTGTCTTGAGACTGCAGTCATGCCGACAAAACGTGTATGGCATTTTTGTGATACATGGGCTCACGATTCGATATGCGTATCATAGCTTCTTGTATCGCGATGCACCAGTGAATCATTACATCCCTAGAGTGAGACTGGTTGGACAAAGTAGTAGTTGGTTTGTGTGCTGTGACATTTTTTAAGGTCAGAAGGCGGCGCCAAACTTTTTCATTGTATTTTTTGGTCATAGAATGGCTAAATTTCTAAAGCAGTTAATGTGTAATAGAGATTTTACGTTAAAAAATAATACCATCTGGGACTATGAATCTGTAAATTGCTTTATTTTCATGTGTATAAATTTTCACGTTTTTTTGTATTTTTTATATTTCACTGTAGTTTTAATTTCACTGTTTGTTTCAGCGAAATTAATTACAAGCAAAAATGAAAGCACAGCTTATTAAAGCAATTTACAGTACATGTAGGTAATACAGGGGAAGGGATCACTTCATTCAGCCGCGGCATTCATGATGCGCTGTTATTCATTAACTTTGTGCTGGCCACAAACAATTTCATGGCCAGACGCCATATATATATATATATATATATATATATATATGAATTTTAGATCCCACTGTTGATGCTTTGAGGTTAAATTAAAATATCCTTCGGGGGGGGGGGGGGGGGGGTGAAATTTTGTTACTTTATTTTATGTAGTAAATGTGTAAGAAATGTGTTTGCAGTTGTGCTTGAAAAGAAAATCCTTAGACAAAATTAATTTGTTTACTCTTTCAGTGCCAAATTTTGGACTGATTCAACAGCTTTTCTCGGCATAGCATTGGGCGCATTGCACCTAATGCGCACCAAGAAAAGCTGTTGACCTGGGATATTCTGTCTGGAACTATAAGCATACTGGTACTTGAATGAAAGGCCTTTTTATGAGGAATGCAAAGCTGTGCTCCTTGTGAGAATTCAGACGAGTTTGACTAAAGTAGATCGACTTAAGTTGTGATTGGCACTAAAAGAGAACACTAATAGTCTGAGAGTGGATAGGACCAGCACATGTCCTTGGCATACATGTATAGTATAGACAGGGTGCAATTGGTTACAGTAGAATCTCCAGTCAAGACACCTCCATAGAGAGACCATTTCCGTGTCAAGACCACTGGTATGCAGCCCGGGTTTTTTTTTGTAATTATTCTTAATTAAATTATATACCTAGTAAGACCACATTTTTCAGCCCCTTCATTACATGTAGGTAGTTGTTAATAGGAGGATTCCATGGTATAAGTATAGGACCTGGAGTATACATCTCTCTCTCTCTCTCTCTCTCTCTCTCTCTCTCTCTCTCTCTCTCTCTCTCTCTCTCTCTCTCTCTCTCTCTCTCTCTCTCTCTCTCTCTCTCTCTCTCTCTCTCTCTCTCTCTCTCTCTCTCTCTCTCTCTCTCTCTCTCTCTCTCTCTCTCTCTCTCTCTCTCTCTCTCTCTCTCTCTCTCTCTCTCTCTCTCTCTCTCTCTCTAACTGTACATGGTTATTGTGTATGTATATGTATAATATATATTATATGTATATATATATATATATATATATATATATATATATATATATGTAAGTGTAGATGTTTATGAAATATATATATAATGGTTACTGTATACCCATTATGCAGGTGATTAAAAGTTTAGGACCTCTGGAATATATCCTCAACACGCCCAGTCATCACAGAGTGCATCATGGGAGAAATCGTTACTGCATTGACAAAAATTATGGTGGCACTCTCATTATCTGGGACCGTTTGTTTGGTAGGTTATGGCAGGTGCACACACATCAAATTGTCTTGAACAGGTTGAGCACACATACCTTGTACTGTACAAGGATACAGTTTCTAACAGAAAAAAAAAACTGATGAATCTGTTTTGCAAATCACATGTATCAAGTGTATGACCATCAATATAAATTGTAAAATACGTGTACAGTGTACATGTATTTCCAAACGTAAATAGGATTTGACAGCTGTTTAATGATTCAGTTTTCATGCATAGTCTTTTAGACCTGGCTTCTTCATAGAATTGATTTAATCTACCAGTGGACTGCAAAACTTGGAAGTCTCTCTGCAGTGTTGGTTCTGAGGGTAGTTCCTCCTTTGGCCAATAGGTGGCATTTATTCAGATGAGACCAGGGGTGTGCTCAGTATGCCAGAGCCCTTGCGACCACTTGCCTTAATTTAAACAAATAAGAGTTACTGTAACAGAACATTTGTAAGTGTTTTTTCTTGCTGAAGGCAAGGCTAGCTAATTCACCAGTGCAGTGGCCATTGGCTGCAGTTGAACTGATAGGGTTAGCCATCTGTTTGAGATTCACCCAACTGGGCAGTGCGTGGTGAGACTGCACTTAGCTTTTGCAGAGAAGTAAAATGAGAAAGACTCTCAAAGAAATAAACACATCTTGTCAACTGTAAAATAAAAAATAAAAAACCTGAATTGAAGACATTAAAAATGAGTATTTTTTTTTTCTAAATCTGACCTGTAACAGGTCTAATAATCTTATTTTACACAAATGTACATGTGACCCTTTTTAACATTTTCAATATTTTTGCAGGAACATTTGAAGCAGAGAAAGAAGATGAAGAAGTAGTCTATGGATTAACTCATCCCATAAATTCCTGGAATCCTTTACATATACAGGTATCGTAAACTGGCTGCAGTGCATCTCCCTTCGTTGATTTACTTTAGACTGTTGTAGGCAAGAAAAGGCATATATAATTCCTGGCAAGGTTTTAACTCTTTGTAATATCCAGTGCACATGTGGTGGCTTCCTTTGTTTCAATTTCTCCCATCATGGCTAATGTGATTGTACACATTTAACTCTTTCTCGCTTAAATCACCCAAAAAGGCCTGGATGTACATGTACATTGCTGTCTGCCTAGCTTAACATTTTTGCTTAAATTTCTTATCACTAAAAAATATTTTTGGTAAGATTTGTATTTGACACCACTGTTGATGTCACGGCCTTGGTGCAGGGTGGGTGCACCATGCCATGAAAAGCTGTAATAGTCTTACTCTGACTAGGAATGGGTTAAACTGAAAACTATCACGTTATTCTTATTAACCACTGTGGACACGCAGGAAACCTTCAGAGTGGGAGACTAAAACTGAGACGTATATATGTAAGGTAACACTGTGCATTCTATATGGTACACAGTGATAAATTAAGTTTAGCATTTTCTGAGTCACAAAAGACAAGGATGGTTGGAGGTCTGTGGCACTAACAAGAGATAATACCATGTGAATACGGTAAACCGAAAATTACTGTGTTAGTGTGGACTACACGTGTTGGTGTGGACTACATACATTGTAACATCTCACAATATAAATTTACCTGTACATGATGTACCTCAGCGGTAGAAGGGGATGGGAGGTGATTAAATCAGCCTTTATGCAAAGGGGTCGTAACTGTTTTTAAAGTTGCCCTACACATGGGATGTTAAACTTGCAGGCCCAATTATGTGTGCCACAGGTAAAAGAAAATATGCTGTCAACACCTGCCCCTTCACGAAACCACTATGTATACTTTAGCTCTTTCAGTGCCAAATTTTGGACTGAATCAACAGATTTTCTCAGCATGCATTGGGTGCAATGCGCGCTGAGAAAAGCTATTGACCTGGGATATTCTCTCTGGAACTATAGGTATACTGGTAGTTGAATGAAAGGTTTTCTTACCAGGAATAATCTGGGATCTTCATGGTAATTCAGACTGGTTAGACTTAAGTTGATCGACTTAAGTTGTGATTGGCACTGAAAGAGTTATTGCAGAAAATGTGTGTTCCTACGCATTGTCCCAACTCAAAAGAGACTACGCCCAGGATGTGGCAACTTTTCTGCTGCAGTGCGAGTGGACTGATGGCAGGGAGACCGCTGTCACATCAGCAGAAGGAACTTTTTAACACTTTCAAGCCTGGGCAGTTTACATGGTATAAGTACCCTGTGTCGAGTGGTTTTTGGCAAAATTCTGAATGGTGGACCCCAGTTAATTTCTGTCTTTGCTTTTACTCCCTTTGGAAATTATATATTTACAAATTCATTGGACCTGGTACTCTTAATTGGTTTAAGTGCCAAATTTCGGACTGAGTCAACAGCTTTTCTTAGGGTGCATTGGGCGCATTGCCTTGATGGGTTAGTTAATATGTCTTCAAGATTGCAAAACCAAAGGATGTTTGCTTAGTACATCACAGTTAATGATACAGAAAGGTGATTCCTTGCTCAGCAAATACTCAGACTACAAACTGATATGTTTTGTATCCTTTACAGTTGCTTCATTGGCAGAACATCTTGGAGAGAGTCTTGGAAATTGAGGGCATTTCCAATAAGCTGTGCGTCATATTCAAAGGACCCGGTTGGGAACCAGGCAAACCCAGGTTAGGACTGATCGAAGATTTACCAGAGGCACGTATGAAATAGGGAAAAAAGAATCATTATTGCTCCCTTTTTCTGCAACAATCAGACACCCAATTTTATACCCTCCAGAAATGAAGATAGAGGGATATAGAGAATCTTACATGGCTGAGAGTGAGTTACTATTTTCCACACCAACAGCGATCTGTAGTGAGAGAAAATTAGTAACTCACTCTCCAGCCGTTTAAGATTTTGTTTATTCTATGTTTAATTGGGTAGTCAATGCACATAATATGCATATTTTGCTGACCTTCCCCTGATTTTCAAGGTCACAGGACCCCTGTATATGAAGAGCATTCAGTCAGTTGGCCACAACTGTTCTATTTTTTTAGCTCAGCTGACTTGTCAGTCAGCTGAGCTTTTGTGGGGGTCTGTTGTCCGTCCGTCGTCCGTCTGTCCACAATTCATTTTTTCGACTTCTTCTCAAAAACTGTTGGCCAGATCCACTTCAAACTTGGTGGGAATGTGTCTTGGGTGGGTCTCTACCAATTTCCTTCAAATGGTCACGGTCCAGTGAATTTTGGATTTTTAATGAATTTTTTTTGTTCTTTTTTGGGTAAATCTTAAAAAGACCTTCGCCAAAACAGCTCACCCAATTGCTTTGATATCACACAGGAACACCCCCTGGGACTCCTAGTTCCTAATTTGTTCACCAGGTGGGGCTGCCATTTTTTTTCTATTTTTTTTTTACGAATTTTTGTGTGCTATAGATATTTTCGACTTCTTCTCCAGAACCGTCACTCAGATTAAGCTGAAACATGGTGGAAATATATGTTCCTTGTAGAAGGGTCAAACAAAGTTGTTCACTATGTGGGAATGCTGCGGATACCTGATTTTTAACAATTTTTTTAATTCGGGTACTTATCGGTCAATGCAGCTTTCCTATTGAATACTATGCAAGTCAATGGACATTCTAATGCTAATTCACATTTTCGACTTCTTCTCCAAAAGCGTCCTCCATATTAACTTCATACTTGGTGGCAATGTACCTTGGGTGGGTTTCTAGGAGGTTTGTTCAAATGGTCATGCTCCAGTGATTTTTGGATTTTTAATGAATTTTTTTCAAATATTTACAAAAGTTTTAATAGGAAAGTTTAACATGGAAAATTCATCTAATGGTTATAACTTGAATAATTTTGACCAGATCAACTTCAAACTTGGTGGGGATGTGCCTTGGGTGAGTCTCTACTAAGTTTGTTCAAGTGGTCATGTTCCAATGATTTTTGGCTTTTTTATGAATATTTTTGTTCATTTTTGGGTGAAATCTTAAAAAATCTTCTTCTCCGAAACCGCTCACCCAATTCCTTTGATATCACACAGGAACACTCCCTGGGACTCCTGGTTCCTAATTTCTTCACCAGATGGCGCTGCACTTTTTTTTCACTTTTTTTTTATGAATTTTTGTGTGTTGTAGCTATTTTCGACTTCTTCTCCAGAACCGTCACTCAGATTAAACTGAAACATGGTGGATATGTTCCTTGTAGAAGGGTCAAACAAAGTTGTTCTCTATGTGGGAATGCTGCAGATTCCTGATTTTAAACAATTTTTTTCAATTCTGGTACTTATCGGTCAATGCAGCCTTCCTATTGATTACTATGGAAGTGAATGAGCATTCTAATGCTAATTTACATTTTCGACTTCTTCTCCAAAACCATCATCCAGATTAACGTCAAACTTGGTGGCAATGTACCTTGGGTGGGTTTTTGCCAGGTTTGTACAAATGGTCATGCTCCAGTGATTTTTTTATTTTTAATGAATTTTTTGTTCTTTTTTTGGACAAATCTTAAAAAATCTTTTCCTCCGCAACCACTTACCCAATTGCTCTGATGTCACACAGGAACACTCCCTGGTACTCCTAGTTCTTAATTTATTCACCAGGTGGCACTGCAATTTTTTTCTAATTTTTTTATGAATTTTTGTCTGTCATAGCTATTTTCAACTTCTTCCCCAGAACCGTCACTCAGATTAAGCTGAAACATGGTGGCTATGTTCCTTGTGGAAGGGTCAAACAAAGTTGTTCACTGTGTGGGAATACTGCACATTCTTGATTTTTAACGATTTTTTTTTCCATTCTGGTACTTATCGGTCAATGCAGCTTTCCTATTGATTACTATAGAAGTCAATAAGCATTCTAATGCTAATTCACATTTTCGACTTCTTCTCTAAAACCGCCATACAGATTAACTTCAAACTTGGTGGCAATGTACCTTGGGTGGGTTTCTACCAGGTTGTACAAATGGTCATGCTCCAGTGATTTTTGGATTTTTTTTATGATTTTTTTTCAAGAATCTTAACACAAGTTTTAATAGGAAAGTTTAACATGGGAATTTCTTGTCATGGTTATAACTTATATAATTTTTGGCCAGATTTACTTCAAACTTGGTGGGGATGTGCCTTGGGTGGATCTCTACCAAGTTTGTCCAAACGGTCACGCTCAGTTGATTTTTGGATTTTTTATGAATTTTTTTGTTCCTTTTTGGGGGCAAAGCTTTAAAACTCTTCTCCTCTGAAACCGCTCACCCAATTGCTTTGATATCGTAAATAGACACTCCGGGGGACACCTATTTCCCAATTTGTTTACCAGGTGCTGCTGCAATTTTTTTCTTATTATTTTATGAATTTTTTGTATGGTTTTGCTATTTTTCACTTGTTCTGAGAACCGTCACTCAGATTAAGCTGAAATGTGATGGATATATTCTTGTGGAAGGGTCAAACAAAGTTGTTTACTAGGTGGCACTGCTTTAGATTCCTGATTTTTAAGTATTTTCAACCTGGGGTCCTTATCGATCAATGCAGCTTTCCTATTGATTACTATGTAAGTCAATGGGCATTCTAATGCTAATTCACAGGACAACTGACACGGAATTTACTGTTTACTTGATAATTTAAGATCTGTTTTGAGTTAGTACTGTGATGCTGCACATGTTAATGTTTCTGTATGAAGGTCATGCTCAGACAGTACATGAATGACCTTGACCTCGTTTCTGGGGTCACAGTGCAACATACATGAATTTTACTCTTCATTATAACTTGAGAACTACTTGAACCTTGATGTTGCACATGTTAGTGTTCTTCTATAAAGGTAAGACTTACTCAGAACATGGGTGACCTTGATCCTTTCCCAAGTTCATAGAGCTACAAGTGTGATGAATGTCAAGATCAGCTGAGCATGGGCTGTGCACACAGCCCTCTTGTTTGTGATTTTTTGTGTGTTTTTGTTATTTTCGACTCCTTTTCCAGAACCATAACTCGGATCAAGCTGAAACTTGGTGGATATGTTCCTTGAAGAAGGGTCAAACAAAGTTCTTCAAAAGCTTGATTCGGTTCATTTTTTTCATTCATTTTTTTAAAAAGTACAAAATTAAAAAAAAAAGATTTACGAAACCTGAACATGGAGATTTCTTGTAATGGAAACAACTTAGATAATTTTCGCCATATTTATGTCACACTTTGTAGAAATGGACCTTTGATAGGTCTCTACATATTTCATTCAAATGGTCACACTGCATTGATTTTTGCATAAATTTTCGGGTAAATTTTTAAAAATAATCAGATGCATGTCAGCTGAGCACAGGATAATCATGATCCTCTTGTTTTTTCTTTTCTTTGAAGAAACTTTAAATTAGTGTACATCATTGACCAGAGTCAGTCAAAGACTAATGTTTCTTTAATTTGGCTAATGAAGTATGTAAATGGCTAGCTTGTTATCCCCCGCCCACCAAGAGGGGCAGAGGATATGGTAACTGAATGATGACTGCTCCATTAATATTACAAGTTGCTGTGATAGTTGACATAAGAAAATGTGTCTATAAGCTACCCAGACAACTTTATCTTGGCCATTTCTTAGAAACTACCTCAGCTTTCTGGAAAACACCTTGCCAAATAAATATGCCTTTTTCTATTTCTGTCTGCTTGGCTGTTTTTCTTTCTTTTTATGTGCAAATTAATTAGGAGTATTTGTTTAGTGCCATCAGACATTTTTTTTTTAAACTACTGCAGCTGGCCATCAGAAATTATGATAACAACTGGCCATTGCCTAGAACATACTTGTAATACAGTGTATGTACAATATGGTATTGTGTCTCCTGGTGGAAGCCAGGGGACATATTGTTTTAGTGCCGGTTTCTTCCGCTTCTTCTGCTTCTTCTTGTTGTTGTTGTTCAGCTTCTTCAACACTTGGTTTCCATGGAATAAGTCTTGAAGGACTTGACAGAATTTGATGAAACTAGGTAGGATTATGTATCTAGGCAAGACCTAGGTTGGGATTGTATTTGGATGACCTTTAGCGAATTCTCAAGGTCACAGGGTCACTTATATGAAATTAGTTTCCGTACGATATGTCTTGAAGAACTTGATGGAATTTGATGAAACTTGGTAGGATTATGCATCTTGCCAAGACCTAGGTTGGGATTGTATTTGGATGACCTTGACTAAATTCTCAAGGTCACAGGGTCACTTATGTGGAATTGGTTTTGTTCAATAAGTCATGAAGAACTTGATGGAATTTGATGAAACTTGGTAGGATAATGTATCTAGGTAAGACCAAGGTTGGGATTGTATTTGGGTGACCTTGACCTAATTTTCAAGGTCACAGGGTCTTTTATGTGAAATTGGTTTTGTTCAATAAGTCTTGAACAACTTGATGAAAATTGCTAGAGTAATGTATCTAGGTGAGAGCTAAAATAGCTAATTTTCAAGCAAACTTGGTCATTTGTAATTTGTTATCAGCTGTAGCTTATTCAGAGACTTAAGTGTTCCACCGGGAGACATTTGATTTTCTGTTGGAAAATCAGTCTGTTCTAGTTGGAATTTATCTCTGTTGAGTTTGCTTTGTTGAATTTTTGTGTTAAGTGAAAAATATATTTCAAAAGTTTTATTGTGTCTACAAATTTAAAAGTGTGTTGTAACTCCAAATTTGAAAACCTGTGCCTTGTATATTTTGACCACCAGGTGTCAGCACCAGTAGACAAGTATGACAAAAACCTACCTTTGTGGGGCACAGTTTATGCATGGACACATTTTGCGCTGACAGTCTTCTCCTACCAATACCTGGTACTACACAAATCAGTAAGTTGTCCACTTTATTGTGTGGTTTTTTTTCCCTGCTCAAGCTCACATTTTGTGTGAAAAGGTATCTACAACCGATCTTTGATTTACTGCAAACTGCCATGATTTTGGTATCTGGTAATTAAAGAATTATCATTGGTGGAAATACTGTAACAGTTATTTTCCATTTTTCAGTCTAGAAATGCAAAATTTGACACCTTCAGTGTCAATCACATCTTAAGTCGATCTACTTGAGTCAAACAAGTGTAAATTATCATTAGGATCCCAGATTGGTATTCCTTGTAAAAAGACATTTCATTCAAGTACCAGTATACCTATAGTTCCAGAGATAGTACCCCCAGTAAACAGCTTTCCTCGGTGTGCATTGCATCCAGTGTGCACCAAGAAAAGCTGTTGACTCAGTATGAAAAGGTTAGAATAATGTAAATATTCTACATTTTGACCTTTGATTATGCAAAAATGGAGTTAAAATATTCAAAACAACTATAGGTGTAACTTTTTTGTGAAAATTCCCTTAGCACCCTGGTTGCTCAATGGATATAATGATATGGTATTTATCATAATTTCTAAGTGGATATGTATAGTGTACATACAGAGATCTCCAAGTACCACCCCCAAAAGTACATTATATGTTTGACCTTTTTTTGAAGTGCATGATGGTCATGGGAAGTGGAACATGCCTCAAAATTCCTGATATCTCATTATGTGTGTATTAACTGGCCATAGGCTGATGAACATTGTGGAAAAAATTGCATTCATTTTTTACGTTTACAAAAGTCAGTTTTATAGAGGCATGCTACACAAGACCTCATTGCCTGCGAAGTGGCCGTGTGCTCCCTGTGACATAACACATTAAGAATCAAAACAGAGTCAGCTTTGCTGCCAAGTAATCCAGATCCTTATAGTGAAACTTTTGTCTTGACAATGTTTCAGACATTGCCATATGTGATAATCCTACTCTGTATACTGTACCTGGTGTGGACACTGACCAACATTGGCCTTTTGTATGAACACAAGTAAGTGCAATTTAACCCTTTCCCCCTTGAATTAAGACTGAGTCAACAGCTTTCCTTGGCATGGGTTGGGCACTAAGTGCCCAACCCATGCCAAGGAAAGCTGTTGACCTGGGGCATTTGATCTTGATAAGTCTCATGTACATTTCTCAGTCAATTTTTTTTTCATAACTGTTGAAATTAGTTGAAAACGCTGAAGCAGACGACATTTGACCACCAGCCGGTTTTGGCCGGTTTGAGGGGGAAAGGGTTAAACTAACGACATGCTGTATATACCAAATATTTGTGTTTTTTAGCTTAGCTGACATGTCAGCTGAGGTTGTAGGATGCAGTTGCATCAATAGTCTATCCACAGCTTCACATTTTGCGACTTCTTTCCTGAAACCATTGGCCAGACTCACTTAAAACTTATAGACAATGCACCTTGGGAAAGCCTCTGCCAATTTTTTTCAAATAGTCATGCTCACGTGATTTTTTATGAAGCTTTTCATAAATTCTTCGTGCCAATCTTCAAACAGTTTTTTTTTTCTGGAAACACATACAGGGCGAGAAAATTTTATCACAGGTGTACTTCTGTGAGGACAAATGCCCCAATCATTTACATGTTATTTTACTGAATTTTCACTTGTCCTGCATCAAATTTTACTTGTGGTGGACAACAGGACATAGGAATTATGTCACCCTAACACACCAGATTTCCTTCCAAATTGGCTTATGGGTACCTTGGATGAGTCTCTTCCAAGTTTGTTCAATTCATCATGCTCCAGTGGTATGTGTATTTTTAGGCAAGGGTGCAGCCCCAGCATTACTGATAGTAGCTCAAATACATTATGTTTGATGTCCAGTCGCTTTAGTTGTCACAGCAGAGACAACCTCTCTACAGAAGAGACTTCTCCATGCATCAAGTATGGTATTTTCATTTCCTTTTCTCCCTCAAGAGAGGCCACATATTTTGGTGCACTTGGGGTGGCCTTGTAAGAGAGGAACCCCTTTTTAGCTCTGCTGACTTGTCAGTCAGAAGAGCTATTGCGTCCATCGTCCTTATTAATACCCATCTGAATGTATGTCATGAGATTCTTTACATTTTCGATTTCTTCTGAAAAACCTCTGCATGGAATGTTCTGATTTTGTACATGGATGTTCCCCAGGTAGACATCTTCCAAGTTTGCAGAGGAAATGATGATGCAATAATTTTTCTATTTTTTATGAGTTTTTTAATTAATTTTTTGAAAAGAAAATCAAATATTTTCATCTCAAGAACTACCTGGCCCATTTGTTTAATTTTGCACATAGGGTCACCTTGTTCTTATTTTGGCCACCAGGTGGTGCCTCAACTATTTTGTTCTTTTTTTTTTTTTTTTTTTTGATGATTTTTGTTTGTGTTAAGCGAAGTTTTGACTTCTTTTCCAGAATGGCTAAACAGAATTGCTTAGAATTGTATGGGAATGTTATTTGACTTTAGACAATGAAAAGTTACAAAAATGATATGGATATGTTAATTTTTGACGAAGTTATGGGAAACAAACTTTGCCACCGTAAGTGTTACCACTGTATAGTATATATGGCTGTTGTATTTACATTTTCGACTTCCTCTCAAAAGAAGTGCTTGGAATGTTTTGATTTTGCATTGAATGTTCCCCAGATGGACCTCTACCAAGTTTGCAAAAGAGATGATGCTGCAATAACTTTTTCTATTTTTCATAAATTTTTTAATTGATTTTTTGAAAAAAATGAAAACGTCTTCATCTGAAGAACTACCTGGCCAATTGATTTGATATTATATACATAGGGTCACCTTGGGTCACCTAGTTCTTATTTTGGCCACCAGGTGGTGCTGCAATTTTTTTTCTATTTTTTTTGAAATTATGTATCAAACTTTTCTTCCACTGTACATGTATATAGCTATACAGACTACAGTGCATGTGTTGCAATGCTGTAAAAGCATATTCCAGTCAGCAGAGTACAGGACATCATGATTCTCTTATTTTTGTTTTTGTTTTTTTTTTTTTCATTTGAGCCTTGATTATTTTTATGGTGTGCTTTTGAATCATAAATAATACACAAGAAACCATTGCTAAGTGGGCTGAAACATACGTTGTTGGTTAATGCATACATTCTTATTGACTACTATGCAAATCAATTGGAATAGCAATGGTGTTTCACATTTTCACTTCTCCAAAACTGTCAACCAGATTCGCTTCAAAACTGACGAGGCCTCTACCAAGTTCATTCAAGTGGTCACACTCCAATGATTCTTAGATTTTGTACGATATTTTTGTTCATTTTGGGGTCACAAGTCTAAAGAAGAGTAGCAGTGCTGCGTGAACAGCCCACATACTAGGCTGACCTGGAAATTGGTGACAGTAGTGGCCCCCACCTTGAGGAGTTGGAAAGAAGATTTTTGAACCCTTAAAGTGTTAATCACAGCTATAGTCGTTTTCTCATTACTGTTAAACATGCAGGGATGAGCCTGTTCAGGGAATTCCAGGATTTCAGGGAGTTTTGTGTCGTAGACTTACAGAAATTCCTGGATTTCTGGTTGAATTTCTAAAGAAAGTTACATTTTCCCCCCACTCTAATGTTGTTTTTCACTGAGGGTGAGTACTTAATGTGATACTCTCAGGGAATTTCTTCCTTGGTCAGGCTCATGTCTGAACATATAATGGTTTAAAGATGCAAATTCCTCATGAAAATATCTTTCATTCAAATGCCAGCAAGCCTAATCCAAAGCAGAAAATAGTCTTAGTCAACAGCTTTCCTCGGGACACTTTGTGTTCATTGGGCACAAAGTGTATCAAGGAAAGCTGTTGGCTCAGCCTTAAATCAGCACTTTAAGGTTAAGATCTGGTCAAACAATGAACAACAACAATAAATAGAATCCAAAGTCAATGAACTGGGACCATATGAACGAACTCAGTGTATATACGTACAAGCGGAATTTTGTCACTTAATTTGAAGTGAATCTGGCCAATGGGTTGGGAGTGCGAGCAAAAAATTTGAATTTGTATAAGAATGTCCAGTGACTTGCACAGGGGACAATAGGATTGTGGGTACCTATCGTTAATTACAAGAAATAAACAATTTGTTAAAAAAAATCAGGAAGCTAGGGCAACGGCACCATGTTAACAACCTTATTTGACCCTTCAACAAGGAACATTACCCCTAAGATTCGGCTGCAATGTGAGTGATGGTGTTGGAGAAGTCAGAACTAGAAAAAACACAAAAATTCTCACCAAAAAAACTTGGAAAAAGTCACAGCACCACACGGTGAACAAATTAACAACTAGGGGCCCTTGGAAATGTGCATGTGTGATTTTGAAGCGATTGCATGAGCAGTTTTGAAGAAGAATGATTTTTCTAAGATGTTCAAAAACAGAACCAAAAATATACAAAAGAAAGTCAATGGAGTGTGACCATTTGGATAAATTTGTTAGAGACTCCGTACAGGAAGATTATCGCTAAGTTTGAAGTGTAACTTTTGCTGATGGCTTTGGTGAAGAAATCGAAAGTGTGAATCATGGATAGACAGCAGACTGACAGGTCAGCTGAACTAAAAAAAAATGTACTTCCAGACTGCCAGACCAGTTGCCTTAGAATTGTATAGGAACACCTCTGGGTACCCATAGGAAAGTCGTTTGCCACATTTTAAAACGTAAAAGATGCTATAAACCATATCTAGAATTTTTCATTGGTTCATTACGAAAAGGGTTATTTCTGGATGGCTGAGGCGATATAACAGGTTCAATGGCCCTCATCATCCCTGAGGCAAAGTTCTCTTGCCTGGCAACTGAGGGGACCAGGGCAGGTCTGCAGCTAATATGCCTGTATTTAAATGTAAATACCTCCTACTGCTTTGAAATTGCACAGGCACATTCCTTGGGACCCCTAGACCTTCATTTGTTCAAGAGGTGTGGCTGTGATTTTTAAAAAAATTTTACAAATTTTTGTGTCTTAAGGCTATTTTGGACTTCTTCTCCAGAACCAGCCCTGAGATTGTTCTGAAACCTAGTGGATATGTAGCTTGTGGGAGGGGTAAACCAAGTTATTCACTGTTAAAGTAATTGTACTGTGGATCCCTGATTTTTAACCAAATTTAATTTGGGTACCTGTTGGTTAATGCATGTATTCCTATTGATTACTAGCTATGTTAGTCAGTGGGGGTTGCAATGGAAATTCATATTTTAGACTTCTCCAAAACTGTCCACCAGATTTAGTTGAATCTTGGTGGGGGTGTACCTTGTGTGGGTCTTTACCAACTATGTTCAAATGGTCACGCTCTGGTGATTTTCATTTATGAATTTTTGTGTTTAATGTTTTGGAAAAATCCTAAAAATTCTGTTTCTCTGATACACCCACACCCCCCGACCTTAATTGGTTCAACAGGACATGTGGCACTGCAATTTTTATCTATTTTTTTTTTAATGAATTTTGGAGTGCTTTTAAACGTCTCCAATATAAGACTGTGCTACCAAGGTATCTTTAAGGTGCCTTGCAGGATTTTGTTTAAATTTATGCCATTAGGAATACAAGAAGATGAAATTGTTAGCATTTTACTTCAGTGCAACATATTCATGACTCACTTTGCAGCAAAGATGAATTTGTCATGTTTGTTTGGCATTGTGGACAATCAATTTAAGGTGGGCAAGGGATCTAGGGCAACCCAGTGATTACTTGCACTTATAGCTCTCTAGTTTCTTTTTGTTCCCCAGAGTTTCTGTGATACCAGTATAGCATGTCTCAATTTTATTTTCAGATGGTACTCTCCAGCATTGGAGTTTCTGCGCTGTGTAGTTTTCCTGCTTGTGGACGCATACATTTGCCGTCACAATGAGGCCTGTCCTGTCACACTCTATGGACTTCGTTCTGTGTTCTTGCTGTCTGCCGTGATTTGGGGGTTCCAGTGTATGAGATTTTTCAACAGCAAAGCTCACAAAATTGACTGATTATAGATTTTTGAAAAATGTTTATGATGGGAATAAACATAAGTATGCATGTATGCCCGGGTGCATCAATTTTTGTGGGACAAATGTCCAATCTGAATATGAGGCGACCAAAGGCAAGGATTTTTTTAATTTTTAGGCTCCTTTTCTGAAGCCAGCAAAAGTCTGTGACAAATTGATTTTAGTCAGCGGCAGGTTTATGTATTCCTTACAAAAATTGCTAAAAGCCTGGCTGTATATGCTTTGAACAAATCTGTCAGAGGAGGTACTGTGTGCTGTGATTTTCCTGTCGTGTCTTCTCAGGGTGATATATTTTCATAATGTAAGTTATAAAAATACATGTGAAACATTCTGGTAAATAAATCTATGATATATGATGTATATATATTTAGTCAGAGACCAGTGGAAGGTTCTGCGGGAACCAGGGTTTTTTTAGCAATTGCTTTTCCAAATTGACAATGGGCTAAAGAAGGAGATAAAACATGTACATGTAGTTATTAACGTGAAATGATTTCTGTCAATCATTTGATTTTAGGCCAGTGGATTTGTAGGCTTGCTATATAATGTGTTTGTTTTTAATGAACGTACATTTCTGTCATAACCATTGGCGTGGGGTAGTCACTGAAAATGTAAGCAAACAGATGGCAGGAGTCGGGAAACTTGTCTGGGAATAATGGGCAACAAAACAAGTCTTGCCTTCAGAAGTACAGACTTTACATTTTAACAGAGGAGCTTTTACTTTTACTGTTTTCTCTCATATACAAGTAAGTGTGATTTGTTCAATGTGATCGATATAACCTAAATGTTTTGCTGTGGATGGGACAAGTACGGACTGATTTATAGAATAATGAAAATATATCGTGTCATTTAAGTTAGTGTTAAAGGACAGTTTGCAGGACTTATTTGGATTCAGTATTCTACAAGAGCAATATAATAAATGACCCTCAAATGCACTTACTGTAAACTACAAGTAATGGCATTAAAAACAATACTCTCGAAACAAACAGTATATTATGACTTGCCTTAAGAGACAATATTTCAGTGTTGGTAAAACGTAAAGTTTGATGATCTGTGGCTGAGGGTATGATGATTGATGCATAATACAGATACAGAAAAGGGTGATAGTGACATCCTGTAATGATTTGTGGCTGTGGGTATGATGATGTACAATATATGTGCGGTGACACCTCGTTATAACAACACTCCGATATCTGTAATGATTTGTACCTGAGGGTATGATGATGTACAAATGCATGTAGAGTGAAACATCGTCATTATGACACACAGATATGTGACATATCCACTTGAATGTGATAGTGTATAATGCATGTAACAGCACTGAGATATCTATAATGATTTGTAGCCTCGGGTATGGTGATGTGCAATACACGTCAGGAATTATTTATTGAATCAATACATATAGTGAATCAATTTGAACAAATATAACAATGCAATATATCGTTAGTTTGTGAAAAAATTATGTCTATACTGATCTGGGAGACTAGTATTAAAGTCACATTTGACCGCTATCATACTACCCACCCCCAGCTTGGTATTTATACAAATAATAATTAGGCACACACTAGTAATTGGGATAGCCGTTGTTTCAGGGTATTAAATGGAACCACTATTAAAGGGGTATAACAAGTTCATTTGCATGTAGGTCAGGCCTAAAACTACGCTTGTGCATTCTTATCCATTCCATTCGGAGGCAACACAAACAGCTGAGGTGCTAATATAACAATTTTAGTTGCAATATTCTGTGTCATACTCCTCTAGATAATATTTCTTTATACGTATTGAGAAACTGTTGATGCTGTGTGTATTTACCTTATCTTTTATAATGGGGGAGGGGTGTCTTAAAAGGTGACCCAGTTGATGCCTTATACACTTCTTCGTAAAGAGACGAGATGTCCCAGTTATTGATATATTATTCCTGTCTTTTCTGTTATAATCATGTATGATAATGTTGGAAAAACGGAAAGGTTGTCGAAATATATTGGCAATTTATCATTTGTTAATTTGTAATAAAATTTTAAAAGCTGTAGCTTATATACATCTTCAAAGTTTTTAATTTTCAACCATTTAAATATTGGGTGCTGAATGAGCATTAAAGGGGCTATTTATTAGGCGCCTGGTTTCATATAAAGTGAAACATCATGATAACGACACTTCGTTACATGTACATGTGTCTGACATACTCATTTGAACGGCACAAGTTTAGGGAGACTTGCATGTAAAATCAAATTCCGTTGCTTTTGGTGCAATTAGCCGACATATTCAGATGCATATACCTAGTAACATGGACACACTTTGCAGAGAAGAGAATCATGTTGTCATTATAATGAGGTTTAACTACACATACACCTGTAGTGGCAAGCGACATACATTTGCATTCTGTGCACCTGTATTGTATACAGTATGTACAGGTAAGTACTCTTTCTCCATTGACCCTTTGGTCTTATTTGAGGCTAAAGGGTATTGTTATGCCGGGTGCTGTCTGTCTATCTGGTTTTACCACTATAGCTTATCTAGTTTTTTGTGGTAGGATTTCCAAATTGCACCTGATTGTACACTGCTATACGATCTATTTTTTTGTGTGTCACCATGGTTGACCATGACCCTCTTTTCAAGGTCACACTCTGGTCACATATGCAAAGCTGTTAAGACCCTGCATTTATCAACCTGGTTTTTACACAAAAGAAGCATCATGGAGTGTTTTAAAAGCCTATGTGAGGTCAAGGCCATACCTATCTCTATATTTGACTTACTTTTAGGGTAAAAATTCAAGTGCACAATAAAAATGCTGATGAAACTAAGAGGATTTTTGAGATTTGGCATCTAAAATGCAGAAGATTATGCCCCATTATCAAACCTAACTATTAAAACTTCATACATATTTGGGGGGGGGGAGGGTAAAATTTTTTGGTGGCTCCTTCCTATGCCAACATTTTCATGGCTTATTTAGAAGGAAACAAGCTCCTGAAATTCCCACTACTACCAGAGGGCTGGTGGAGATTTATTTATGATATTTTTTGTATTTGGACACATGGGGAAACTAGTCTCCATGAATTTGTCCATCGTCTGAATACTTGCCACCCGACCATTATTCAACTAACACTCCTCTGTTCAGTTTCTTTACTTGGACACATTAGTCAAGTTTGATTCAAATAACAAGTTTTACACTTCGTTATATACAAAACCAAAGGACACACACACAGACATATATCCTAAGCACTGCAAAACACCTGGTCCATACAGGCCGCTGTTAAGTGTTAAAAGAATCTGCACCCACCAGCACGAAAGAACACTCTAGACATTACATCAAAATGCAACCTGCATAACCTGCAGACTATTCAAAAAGGATTTTGGGTTTGAAAAATATCTACTCCTCTTACCGAGAATCTGAGAATATATCTTGCGTGTTTCCGACTGTCAAATCACCAGTTTCCTATAGAAAGGCGAAGATATAAATACATGCCTAGAGCAGAAAGAATATACAATAAGTGTAACCTCAAAGGACTTGATGATGAATTTGACTATATTTTTAATTGTACATACAGTGGTACCTGCTGTATGTGGCCACCCCTTCAGCCACCTACAGCAGGTGATCTGTCACCACAGGTAAATTTTACAAAGAAATTAACTCCTGTGTCCCAGGCTAGTGACCACAAAAAGCAATGCGGCTGCTTACGGCAGTGGTTGCATACAGCAGGTACCACTGTATTTCCAAGAAGCTCGCAAGTGTCTCTTTTAAAAGTACTATCGGGGACACCTCAACACAATACACCAAATTATTTGGGTCAAAAGAGGGAAAAGCCTTGTTAAAACTCCGCAAACTATAATGAAGCTGCATGATCATGCAAGATAGTAACTGAGTGCCTTAGATAACCTCTGTATCTCCCTGCCCAGCATGGAGCACTGATGTCTACAACCTGGAAATTTACTTTTATGTGTCAACTTAACACTGCCATTGTGTATTGATTTGTGAATTTTTTGTGTACAACATTGTATATTTTGACTTGACTTGTACTCATGTACCCCAAAGGGGTTTTGAGAAAAAAAACATTCATTCATTCAAATTCTCTTTCAACAGAACAGATATGATATTCCACAATAATATCCCACTTTGCACGATATCTTGTTAGGGAGTTTTATCAATTGCATGTTTTGTTATAGCATATTTAGATTGGATATAAAAGTCTACATTTAAACTTACAGCATGCCCGCTTTTGTACAAGATCAACCCAACTGCGGTCACCAAGTGGCCTAATGAGAGCGGTGACCTCTAGAGGTGGAAATGTACGTTATAGAATTACAACTTTCCCTATGGGAACATGGCCTGTAGGGAGAAAAGCCTTATTAGAGGGAGAGCACTGCACAAAAGTATGTTTGCATCCAATTTACATGCATAGATTGTAAAACTTTCAAATTATTAGATTTTTATCTGAATATACCTTCACAGTCGTGTATATATGTGCTTGCAATATCGATGCAACATTTGTATACACATGTATTTGCACAAACCAAGTCCGCGTATTTTCATTCAGTCTTTTAAATTGACCTGAAAATCATGCAAACTGCTATATGTAGTGAGCTAAGAAAACTTGAAAAAGGACATATATACACTTAGCATCATATGTATGACAAGGATTGAAAGTGCCTAACAGTTGTCATTGTAAAATATGTAATAAATAATCTCAGGATTCTAAGTCACAACTTTCAAACCTCGTCATCTTTTGAAGTTTCCATGTCAGAGGGGTATTTATTTTACATAATTACGTGAAATTTTATCCATTACATACTATTGGTTGAGTATTTTTTTGAATAATTTACATTTTGACAAGTCACAACTTTTAAACCATGTCAGCTTTTAAAGTTCCCATGTCAGAAGAGTATTTACATTAAGTAATTACGTGAAGTAATATCTATGCGATACTAAAAGTTAAATGTTTTTTTGAGTAATTTTAATTTTGACAAACTGTTTTTCTTTGCAAGTGGCTGTCAGCCTACATGAGAAAAATAAAGAAAAATGGGGAAAGCAACAAGGGCTGCATTTAACAACATGCGAGTGCTAAATAGTGTCACGCTGGGCACCTGTGCCAGACTTGCCACACAACTTTTTAAGTACTATAAATTGCTTTATTTTCAAGTGTATAAATTTCCACAGCTTTTGTATTTTTAACATTTCATTGTAGTTTTGATTTCACTGTTTTGGACATAATTTCTATTCAAACTATGTGAAAATACTATTTCCCTGTGCTTTTATTTTCACGGTTTTGTGGCATCAGCAAAATAAGCGAAAAGAAGAGTACAGCAAACAGTGCCCTAAAAGATTGGAAATACCCATCTTAGATGGAGATGTATGTGCTATACAGAGGTCTAAGGGTGTGGCTGGGCATGTTTGTCAAAGGCCATTGGTTGGAACTTGTGTGGTTAAATGTTTGCTTGTGGCTGCGTCAGTGTTGCCAACCTGCCAAACTTAAAATCCGGGAGATAAAAAGTAAAAGTACGGGAGGTTGATAAATTAATATGAAATATAGAAGGGAAATATTGATGAAATTCCCGGAGGTGACTCAAAATTATCAAAAATCCACACTTTTTCAAGTATTTTCAGCATAAAATTCCGGGAGTCTTCCGAGGAATCCGGGAGGGTTGGCAACACTGCTGCATGTACAGTCTTAAGAGACTGCGTCAAGAGTGTATATAAGTATGGTCTCTCCAAACAGGTGTTTTTCATTTGATGTACATCAACAGGTAAAAAAAATATCAGAGTCTGAATACAGTGGTTGCAAGAGATGTGTGATTTGTTAATAGAGGGGTTGCCAGGGGTCAAATAACTGGCAACACTTTTGCCCAGGAAAAGTTTTGTTTCCTGGGCAAGTTCATTGTTTGTATCTTTTTTTTTCTTTCAATCTATGCGGCATGCATGCAAGTATATCATACTAGTCTATTCTGTTCAACATCAGGGCCTGCTCTGACAATTAGCCAAATGCTAATGTTCTTGAATTAGGTGAAAGAAATGTGTAAATGGGTAAAATATTTCAAAATAAATTAATAAAGGATTACAGCAGAATCTTTGTTGATCATGACAATATTGCAGAATATATAAATATCTTACAGGATTAATTGTTTGGACCAGGAAATACTGACACACCACGCGAGTTTGCAAAGCAAAGGAGGACTGGATTATATCGGTGGCTTCAATCCACAGCTGACAGACGGCACCACCTACTGGTTGAAAAATCATGTGGTCCGCCTCCTGTCAGTGGCAGCCAATGAGGAGCTGAGGCCTCAGTTTGACTGCAGTGAGGACTGTACAACTATTATCATATGTCTGGGTGGCAACCCAGACATACTGTTTTTGCAAAGTTCTTTCTTTCTTCTTCTTTCCACTAAATTTGCCCGGAGCTTTTCTCTGACACCGTGCAAGCTACACTGTTTCAACTTGGCATGGTAATACACCTAGTAGGGAAGTTGTCTCTCTGATTTGGAATAGTCACAATGTTCAAAATTATGCTAATTAGGGGCAATTAAAATTTTGAAAACTCCATATCTTCAAAACTATTATAGAAAGATACAAAAATCCAAAGCTCAGCATATAGGTTTGTGACATCTGCCAATCTTATGGACAATAAACAAAAGTTGAAAATTTTAAACTATGCTAATTAAGGCACTTTGAAAATTTAAGTCTTAAATATCTTCAAAACTATAATAGATAAAGATGCCATTCCAAATTCAATATATAGGTTTGTGATAGAGGCGCATCTAATTAACCATGAACAAAACTTGTAGGATTTGAATTTTTGCAAATTAGAGTACCTAAAATTTTAATCTTGAATATCTTCAAAATTATTATAGATAGAGATGCCATTCCAACTTCAATTCATAGGTTTGTGCTATAGGTGCATCCAATGAACCATGAGCCAAAGTTGTAACATTTAAATTTATGCAAGTTAAGAGTATACACAGAATTTCAATCTTGAATATTTTCAAAACTAGCAACAAAATTTCAGTCTTGAATATCTTCAACACTATTATAGACAGAGGTCAGTCCAACTTCAATACATAGGACTGTCCCATAGGTGCATCCAATGAAGCATGAGCTGAAGGTCTAACATTTGCATTTATGCAAATTAGGTTAATACCCAAAACTTAAATCTTGAATATCTTCAAAACTATTATAGACAGTGACAAGTTTTAAAATGGCAAATATATGTTTTTTTTGGATGGCCTATCACATAGACCTATTGTTCAGCCTGTAAACTACTATAAACATAATGCAAATTTGAGACACTGGACAATTCAAATCTGTCGTATTTTCTGGCTATGAGTGAGAGCATATATAAGTGATACAAGCTTGTATCTCGAAAACTATGTATTTTGGGGCCATAGTTACTATTAAACATGAATAGGAAATAATATATATAGGCTTTCATGTGGTGCTGCCTTTTTTTGACCATGAGTGACCTTGAAAGGTCAGAGCAAGGCCACACAGCATTAGAATCTCTGTAATCTACCGTTTTCCATATACAGACTGTATATGGAAAACGGTGCACTTTGGGGCCATAGTTACTATTCAACATGAATAGGAAATGACACAGAGGCTTTCATCTCGTGTTGTCTTTTTTGATCTAAAGTGACCTTGAAAGGTCAAAGCTAGACATGTCTGCCTATATCATTCTGCAACACTTTTCACCAACTTAGCCACACTGTTAACATGTCATTACACATTTAGAGCAACTGCATACATTGCATTGCAGTCTCGCCAGGCACGCACACTGATTTGCTAACAAGCAAATCAAATTTTATAGTTGTATGTGCTTCCAGTTTGTTAGTTCTCAAATTCGTCTTCTGTTGCTTGACAAGCATTTGACATGGAATAGTCGTATACAAAAAGTTTCATCAAAAATTTCACAGGCAATTGGCATAATTAATAAACTAAAGAATTTTCTTCTTTCTTACATTTTACAAACTATTTATTGTTCTTTAATTCTTCCGAGATTCAACTACTGTCTTCTCGCATGGGGTCCTAAACCGGAAAGACTTGTAAAGCTTCAGGAAAGTCCATCCGCATAATTAATCATAGTAATTATAATTCCCACACGGGTCCCATCTTGAAATCTAGAAATTTACTAAAGTTAGAAGATATTTACAAATTACAGGCTTTAAAGTTTTATTATAAACTCTTAAATAATCGACTTCCTGTGTACCTTCCTACATTTTGATTATGTCAACAAACCAAGTCAATGAACATGACACGAGAAGGCAACAGTTATTAGTAATGCATACTCAACGTGTATTTGCCAAAAAATATTTACGCCATGAAGCTAAAGTTCATACAGATACTTTGGTTTTTCATATTATATAAAAAAAAAGCAATTATTCTGAACTACTCAGATACATGTACAATCCCAAACTGTTATATCTGTAGTACAAATTGATTCGTTAAAGTTGTTTTTTTTTTCTCTTTGGAAAAGCGCGTATTCTGTAAAGTTTACCAAAATAATGGCATTCATGATCACGAATATTTTTTTGATACCATATGTTTGTAGGGTGGCACACATGATAGTGGTCCGATAAAGACCTCAATATGTGTCTCCCTGACCAAGATACAGTTTTAACTTTTTTTTTACATTAGTTATATTAAATTGGCTTGAGTGTTGTAATCAACAAGCATATGGTTTTCATCTGTATGTTTTACCTGGTCGAATCAAGTTCTTCCTGAATCCTGAATCCTATTTAACATTGAGAAAAATGGATTTTCTGACCTTTTTAAAAAAAATCCCCTTACACACTATAAATATATTTTAAATATATATATTTGGGAAATGTCATTTGAATATGGAAAAAAAATGGGCAGAAAATATGATTAAGGGTGTTTTATATGGAAAAGACTATTTCCAATGGGATTTAAAAATGGGTTATCACTGACAACACAATGTGCCTTTCCCTAAACTACACTTTACTGGTTTTCCTTATATTTACTTGTTCTTAAGGATACTATAACATTCTGTATAGCATTTTAAAGCAGCGAACCTGTATAATCAGGATCTCTTTTCAAAATTTTCAAAACTTGAGTTTAAATTGTCAAATCAGCTTGCCAAATTTGGTCAATTTTCAGTGCGAGACACCATTTTATCCTATTTTCACAATGGCGCACATGGCATGCAACCCCCAACTACAATTTTCAAGACACTAACCCCTCTATATATAGCAAAATTAAAATATTTTGGAAATTGCATAAATGTTCTCAGCTTCCAGAATCAGTAAAGTATATATTTCTATCTGAAAAATTTATGAAGTTACAAGCCAATATGGCATATATGCATATGCCCTAAATCGGCTTAATTTTGCCATATTCAAGAGCCTATTTAGACTGGCAAGTCCTCGTTTGCATGTTGTTGTTTCCCACTTGTTAGAAAAAAAATATATACATATATTATAGAATTATCGATTGGACCGCGAAATACTGACAAACCACGCGAGTTTGGGAAGCAAACGAGGACTGGATTATATCGGCGGCTTCAATCCGCAGCCGACAGACGGCACCACGTACCGGCTGAAAAATGATCTGGTCAGCCTCCTGTCAGTGGCAGCCAATGAGCAGCCGAGGCCTCAGTTTGACTGCATGAGACCAGTCAGCGGGGATATAAATATTATTGAAGTGTGTGTCAACACACACTTTTCTTTCTTTCTTTCTTTCTTTCTTTCTTTCTTTCTTTCTTTCTTTCTTTCTTTCTTTCTTTCTTTCTTTCTTTCTTTCTTTCTTTCTTTCTTTCTTTCTTTCTTTCTTTCTTTCTTTCTTTCTTTCTTTCTTTCTTTCTTTCTTTCTTTCTTTCTTTTTGTCCAACACTTGTCTCGGACACTAATATACATAGAAACTCCAAACTTGGCATGATTGTACTTAGTTTGACCGTTTCATACAGAGGAATGAAGATGTTTAAAATTACGCAAATTAGGGGCATTTGAAATTTTAAATCTTGAATATCTTCAAAAGTCTAATAGATAGAGATGTCATTCCAACTTCTACTAGGAGGTTATTGACCAGTGCGCATCCAATGAATTTTAATAAAACAAAAGTTGTAACAATTTAAATTATGCTAATTGGCAGCATTTGAAATTTTAAAACTTGAATACCTTCAAAACTATTAAAGACAGAGATGTCATTTTAACTTCTACTAGGGGGTTATTGACCATTGTGCATGTAATCGATCTAAAGCAAAAGTTGTAGCCATTTAAATTATGCTAATTAGCAGCATTTGACATTTTAAAACTTGAATATCTTCAAAACTATTATAGATAGAGATGTCATTTCAAATTTTACTTAGATTGTTGACCATTCCGAATGTAATGAATCTAAAACAAAAGTTGTAGCAATTTAAATGATGCTAATTAGCAGTATTCGAAACTTTCAATCTTGAATATCTTTAACACTATAATAGAGATGTCATTCCAACTTCTTGTAAGGGGTTGTTGACCATTGTGCACCTAATGAATTACAAATAAAAGTTGTAGCAATTTAAATTATGCTAAATAGCACCATTAGAAATTTTAAATCTTAAAAAACTTCAAAGCAATAAAAGATAGAGACGCCATTCCAACTTCGACCCCTGTGTTATGGAATAGTTGCACATTGCCATACCAATATGCTTTGAAGACACACACACTGATTTGCTATGCAGCAAATCATCTTTCCTAGTTATTGTATGTGCTTCCAGTTCGCCAGTTATCAAATTGGGCTTCTCCCAGACCCAGTCCAGACAGTGCAAATGGAGCAGCAATATATGTCAATGACTTTCCAGCACCAGTTGGTAAACTTACAAATACATCTTTTCCCTTGCCAAGATAATCTATAATGTCTAATTGCTCGGTTGAAACAGAACTTTAGAAAGGAGACCTGTGGCCTCTGCAACGAATTTTACAACTTTTTCACGTTTGTTTCTTCTATCGTCGGATCGGCCGCTATCACTCGCCATCACATCCATATTGCGACGTTTACGTTGACATGTAGATCATATGCTCCATTTACACTGTCTGGACTGGGAGAAGACGAATTTGAGAACTGACGAACTGGAAGCGCATAAAACTAGAAAATTTGATTTGCTTGTTAGCAAATCAGTATGGGTGCCTGGCGAGACTGCAATGTAATGTATGCAGTTGCTCCAAATGTGTAATGGCATGTTAACAATGTGGCTAAGTTGGTGAAAAGTGTTGCAGAATGATATAGGTATACATGTCTAGCTTTGACCTTTCAAGGTCACTTTAGATCAAAAAAGACAACACGAGATGAAAGCCTCTGTGTCATTTCCTATTCATGTTGAATAGTAACTATGGCCCCAAAGTGCACCGTTTTCCATATACAGTCTGTATATGGAAAACGGTAGATTACAGAGATTCTAATGCTGTGTGGCCTTGCTCTTACCTTTCAAGGTCACTCACGGTCAAAAAAAGGCAGCACCACATGAAAGCCTATATATCATTTCCTATTCATGTTTAATAGTAACTATGGCCCTA
The DNA here is from genome assembly GCA_964020975.1 of Hermodice carunculata. Classification (NCBI taxonomy): domain Eukaryota; kingdom Metazoa; phylum Annelida; class Polychaeta; order Eunicida; family Amphinomidae; genus Hermodice; species Hermodice carunculata. The sequence goes on along the minus strand of OZ026627.1, from coordinate 83,500,069 downwards.
AAGCTCCCCGTCTTCCATATACAAAGATTTTCATGGTGTGTGATCTTGATTTGACCTTTCAAGGTCACTCAAGGTCAAAAAGGACAGCACCAGGTAAAAGCCCATATGCCATTTCCTATTCATGTTTAATAGTTAAACCAAGAAAATTAAATTCGTCCACACATTCAATATTTACATTATCAATTTCAAGTGCAGGGGCTAGAACATCCCGTTGAGGTTGATGAAAAACCATTATGATCTTTGTTTTGTTAATATTGAGGGACAGTTTTTTTACTTTCAGCCAAGTGCTAATCCTCGAGAGTTCAGCACTGATAAATAAAGAGGCTTAACAGTTTAAACCAGTAAGATCTACAGGACGAATGGAAGTGAATAAAGTTGTATCATCTGCATATATAATGAATTTGAAGAAAGCAGAAGCTAAATTAAAATTATTAAGATAGATAAGGAAAAGAAGAGGACCTAAAATTGACCCTTGGGGAACGACGGTACAGATTACTGAAGAGTTGGAGTTTATCTCTTCATAAACAACACATTGTTTTTTATTTGTTAGATAACTAGTAAAAAGATCTAACCCAATACCATTGACACCATAATATCCCAATTTATAAAGTAGAATATCATGATAGCAGGTGCTGAAAGCTTTGGAAAGATCTAAAAATATACTGATAGGAATTTTCCGCTTATCCACATCTAATAATATACCATCAATAAATTCCAAAGCTGCAAGTTAGTAGAATGGTTTTCACGAAAACCATACTGACCATCATAAAAAAAACTGTATAATTTAAAGCACTCAGAGATTTGATTGTACATTACTTTTTCAAAAATTTTAGAATTTGCGGGCAATACAGATAAAGGCCTGTAATTTTCCATAAGTAAGGGGTCGTCATTGTTAAAAATTCGCACCACTTTTGCTATCTTCAAAAGGTTGGGGAATACTCCAGTCGTTAGTGACTGATTTACAATTAAAGTTATCGGAAGCGAGAGTTCCAGTTTAATGAGCTTTAATAAATTTGTTGATAATCTGTCATGACCACAGCTTTCTTTACCTGTAAATGAATTTATAATATCGAGGATAATTTTCTCAGTAACAAGATTAATATTTGGGCTGTTTTCCTGCATAATTTTTTAACATGACCTGCACATACACCATAATACAGATTTAGTATTAATAGTAGAGCCACAAAGTCATTTTTCCACATCTTAGCACTATACATCCCCGGCAGACTTACCCCAGCTGTGGTACAAGAGAGAAAATGGATCTAAAAGGTAGGGGCGCACTCTGCTCTTGTATCATGCACAGAGAACCTTTTTTTCCGTAAAAGTAAAAGGTTTATGGTTTATTCTCTGTATATTTTTTACACTCTTTGTTTTCTCTAGACATATGCTTTCGTTATCTGATTACGTGTGTCCTAGAAGGATCTAGATGCTTCGTATATAATATACTTTATCTCGTGAAGCCCCAGGAAGTGGTCATTTGTAAGGTTGTTATGTCTTTTATCACTTGATTCTGCCAATCTATCTTGGTTTTTTTCTCCATCCTTTTACGTCATGAAGTCACAAAAGAGTCTGGTATCTGCATGATAGGTTCAAGTAGGTAGGGAAGTTATCACTTTCTCTGTGCTGTAAGTATCTGTGCGACTTTTGCTCCTCCGGCTTGGCGAATGAAATACAGTAGTCCTCCTTTAAGAGACCATCCCCAGGGCCATTCAACAAGTGATTACATAAAGCAGCTGGTCTCCCAAAGGTGGTTGGACTCTTGCACCACCAGCTCTACTAATCACAGCTTTGAATTCCCATCCATAAATTAGATTCAAATATAACCGACAACGCTTATTAGACCTCAATCCATCTTGGATTTATATAGGGCACGGCCCTGTTTCCCAATTGTATTTTTCGAAATAAATATCTTTAAACCAATCCATCTTGCACTCTTGTGTTAACTCGCTTATTTGTATAATGAACATTTTGAATGTTTAAAGTGGCTTTACAACCTATATTGTCCATTTGGATTGGATATAGGCAGTGACCATAACTAGATGATAGTCTCCATTAACATGAAATACAAAAAAAGAAACTGAGGGGGAACTAAATGGGTGTGGAATATTAAGGAGGAAACAGACTGGGCAGCGTATCAAGAAAGTCTGAAAGTTGAATTGCAGGAATGGAAAAATAGATAGGAAGATGAAGGAGAACTACAGGAAATGAATGGGGACCTAGCCAGACGGATTCTTAAGGTAGCACATGAGAAGATAGGTAGAAAGAGAGTCCCAGTTGAAAACCTAGGGTATATAATAGACCCAGAACTGAAAGGATCCATAAAAAGAAAGAGGGTTAAAAATAGAGCATGTAGATTAGCCAGGAAAAACAGGTACTCACAAGGTGATAGAGAAGTAGCTAAGAGACAGTATATGGAATGTAGCAGAGATCAAAGCAGAGAAGAGGGCCAGCAATAATGAACAAATGACAAGGAAAATAATGGAGAATGGGGGGGGGGGGGGAGAGTCAGTCGTCTTTTGGAAACAGGTTAATCGGCGAAAACAGAATAAAACACTGGAAATCATGCACAGAGGGAAAAGGACTGATAACAAGGAAGAAATACAGGAAGCCTTACGGGAGCATTGGAAAGATGTCAATAACCCACAGTGGGGTCAGGGAACAGTACCAGGGTGTCAAGCAGAGTACACACAGGATCAATGGGATCCAGAGATGTGTTGTAGGATCAGATGTATAGAAGTTAAAATAGCAGTTGAACAGATGCGGTTACGCAAAGCTCCAGGACCAGATGATATCTTGACAGAATTCATAAAGAGGGGGCCAGAAGAAATTGAAGATAGTTTACAGTTGCTTCTCGATAGGGTCATTGACAAAAGACAAGTACCAAAGGAATGGAATAGACTTAGGGTTTCATATATCCCAAAGAAGGGCTCAGGAGGCCAATTGGACCAATGTGGGGGCATTGCGATTTCATCAAATGTTGGTAAAATATTCAGTCGGATAATGTACCGGAGACTAAGTAGAATAGTTGAAAGGCTCCGTCTTCTGTGGGGAAATTCAGAATGGATTCAGACCAGGTAGAAGGGTAGGTGACCACATCTTCACATTGACCCAGGTGTTAGAACTGGCAAGACAAAAGCGGAAGAAAGTCTTCATGGGATTCTTAGATGTGAGGAAAGCTTAAGACAGGGTATGGAGAGATGCACTATGGGAAAAACTAAGTGGACTAGGATTTGGTGGAAATTGTCTAGAAATTCTAAAAGCACTCTATACAGATGTAGACTGTACACTTTCAGTAGGAAAGGTAGAAGTAGAGCATGCAAGTCTGGATATGGGCCTGAAGCAGGGGTGTGGGCTGTCCCCAATTTGGTTCGCTTTATTTGTTAAGGAGTTGGGGGATCAGTTGATGCAGTGTAATAAGGGAATAAGGGAAGGTGATCTGAAAATTCCTGGTCTATTTTTTGCAGATGACATTGCACTCAAGGCAGAGTCCCAGAAAGAACTACAAGAGATGCTGAACATAGCAGGGGAATACGGGAATAAATGGAGGTTAGAATTTAATAAGGATAAGAGTAAAGTGATGACTCTTGGGAAGAAACTAGATGGAAATAAAAAATGGAGAATTGGGCAGTTCCAAATTCCAGAAGGTAGGGAACAGTTAATTGAAATTGGGGAGGTTGATGAGTATGAATACCTATGTGTTAAGATAAAAGCAACGGGTAAAAGCATGTTCAGGTATCAGGTGGAGAAGATTTAACAGAAAGTGAATCGGACAAAAGGGAATGGTTCAAGCTACTGCACTGAACAGTTTCAACAGAGCGTACACAGCAAGAGCATTATGGGATGGAGTTGCAATACCAGGAATGATATATGGCTTAGATGTGATTTCTGTAAGTGAGGGAGATATCCAGGGAATGAAGAAAACACAGAATGAGATGGGGAAATGGATACTGGCAGCACCACCATGTACAGCAACAGAAGCAGTCCTAGGAGAGTTAGGATGGAATAAAATCACAGATAGGGTTGCCAAAGCTAAGTTAAAGTACTTTTGCAAGAGGGATTTATATAGGGCTTTGCCCTGTTTCCCAATTGTATCCTTATGGAAATAAAAATATCTTTAAACCAAAGTACTGGGATTATTTACAAGCAATAAGTGAAGGCAGGTGTTGCAGGAAAGTTTACAATGAGGTACTCAAGAAAAAAACAAGATGGGTCAAAGACAGACGGGTTAGCAGAGAAATATGAACTAAAAGGATATTATGAGGTGGATGATTGGAAAGTATATGTAGGTAAGACTGTTACAAAGGGTTGGAAAGAAGACTGGAAAAGAGGAGTCAGGGAAAAAAGTACATTGAAGGCATACAAAGTATTAGAAAAGCCACAGAAAGGTGTGTGTTGGGATGGAGGGAAGGGATCCAAACTTCTGTTTCAGAGTAGGGCAGGAGTAATCAATCTAGAAAAGAGAATACAGAAGTGGACAACAGGTAGTAATGGAAAGTGTAAGTCGTGTATACAAGAGGCAGATGAGACAGTGGATCATTGGCTGTTGTGGTGCGATGCATATAGGAAGATAAGGGAAGATTAAAAAAAAAATTGCACAGGCAAGATTACAATTACACGGGTTTAGAAGAGGTTCAGTATTTAGAGGAAGAGGAACGTATAGCATGGATTTTAGGTTTGAAAGGTGGCTTTCTGGGAGGCAGGAAAGGTATTAAAAATGTACAGAACTACCTGGTAGGATGCTGGGAGAAAAGGAACGAAATAATAGAGTTAGAAGGCAACAGGTTAAATTAAAATCCCAGAGTACAGGGAGGGGAGGGAATGGGAATGGTGGTAGCCCTTATAAGCCCCCATGGGAAAAGCATGAGCCTCAGAGGCAGGGATAGGGTGTGTGAGGGACGGATTTTTTTTTTTTACCCTAGGCCATCTGTGTTACATAGCGACACAGGACAGCGGCAGACAAGTGGAGAGCCATCGTATTATTATTATTATTATTATTATTATTATTATTATTATTATTATTATTATTATTATTATTATTATTATTATTATTATTATTATTATTATTATTATTATTATTATTATTATTATTATTATTATTATTTGGTGCAAAATAGATAAGTTTTAGTTGTCTGAAATGTGCAATTTCTGGCTGGAGAAGTGTCTTCTGGTTATATTGGGTGGTCACTTGTCATGTTCTGCAGGTGATCCCCCAAAAGCGGTAAATTAGCCTCAGAAGGTCATTTTGCACAATGAGAATGGTCACAAAAGGCAGCTGGCCTCCCAAAAGAGGAATCTTTCAAAAAAGGGACTACGTACCGTCTTGAAGTTTGAGAAATGTGGATGTCACTTTGTGAAGTATACGTGCGTGTCGGAAAAGAATAAAATACTAGGTATGGAAGACAACACTGGGAGTTGGACTTTTTTCCCAGGTAAGAGAGCTATTTCCCCTATAATACTCAAGGATCCGCGCTGTTGGGCTTGACTCGATCGACATTTATTACTAAAACCATTCGTGCCCCAAAAGAAGAGGACAGCGAGTCCTGAGCGCTGACCTTACATGTACAGACTGAAGGGCCCTGTGAACTTCCGAATAATACTAAGCTCACCTTTGTTCAAGACCATCACTGTTGCTAACACGTATATATCCCCTTATGAATCGTTCCTAATTTTAGTAACTTGTTGAAAATCAGAAAAAGACAGCACCACCATGAAGTGACCAAATTTGCTGGAAATCAGGTCCACGTACATTACCAAAAGGTTTTGAATGGTATCAAACTCACGGTCTTCGAGAAAAAGTGAAAATGCATGAATAATCTTTAAAAAAGCAAGAAATAATCACTGCGCCTCCTGTTGCATCAATTCAGGTTTAGAGGTCCCCAGAACTGTTACCGTGCAATTGCCAATCAATTTGCTTGGCCGTTTTGGAGGAGAACATTTTTAAAGATTTTACTGGAAAATGAAAAATAAATTCGTAAAAAAATCTTAAAATCATCGGAGTGTAACCATTTGAACAAACCTGGTACAGATCTACCTAAGGTACATCACCAGATTTAAAGGGAATCTGGCTGTTGGTTTTTGAGAAATAGTCGAAAATGTAAATTCTCATTGCAATCCGCATTGACGTGCATAGTAATCGACTGGGGTACATGCATTAGCCGATGATAGGTACCAGAAATGACAAAAAAATCATTAAAACTCAGGGGTTCAGAGTACCACAGTCTACTGAATACTTGTACCTAAATCCTCATAGGCTAAGTTTCCACTAAGTCCCAAAATGATCTCAGTGAAGGTTTTGCCAAAGAAGTCCAAAAATAGTGAAAACACAAAAAGTTTTTTAATAAACGTCGCAGTATTACCGGTTGGAAAACCGAGGTTCATAGATCCCTAGAAGTGTCCCTATGTAATTTAAAGGATGAGCTGTTTCAGAGAAGTAGATGAAATTTATTTCTAAAAGTTTGGCAAAAAATTAACAAAATTACAAATCCAAACATCACAAGAGCGTGACCATTTGAACAAGTTTGGTGAAGACGCACCTAAGGTTTGAAGTTAATCTGGTTAACTGTTTGGTAGAAAAAGTCGAAAATGAATTTCCATTGCAATCCCCACTGACCTACATGGTAATCAATAGGAACTCGTGCATTAACCGACAAGAACATGAACTGAACCAAATCGTTAAAAATCAGGGATGCAGTTTCGCTGCCCAGTGAGCAAATTTGCTTTGTCCTCTCACAAGCTACTTTCCACCAAGTTTCAGAACAATCAGAGACGGTTTTAAAGAAGTCGAAAATAGGAAAAACACACAAAGATCTTCGTTAAAAAAATCACAGCGCTGCCTATTAAAAAAATTAAGGTCTGTGGTTCCCCAGAATGTATTTCTATACAATATCGAAGCAATGGATTGGGGGTTTCGGAAAAGATGTTTTTAATTAAAAAAAAAAATCATTGGAGCATGACAATTTGAGCAAAATTGGCAGTGACCCAAACAGTGTGCATCCCTCAAAAAGTTTTAGGTGAATCTGTCCAACGATTTTCAGATTGTCAGATTGTTGACCGAGGAAGGACGGACCAAGGGCCATATGATAAGCTCAGCGGACTGACAAGTCAGCTGCGCTAAAAACTCCAGGTGACGGCCGACATAATGGGCATTAATCTCCGCAGTCTACATATTGAAACTGAATAAAAAAATTTTCAAAAATAACCGAGAATCCAACTGCCTTACCCATTTTAACAAATTTTAGAGAACTTGTCATGTAACTGGATTTCTGAACAACTCTGGATGAACACCTCCGCAACTAACACAATAGCGTCTCACCTGGTGAAGCAGCAAACATTGAAACGCCCGTGATACAGAGTCACCTGGTGGCCATAAGCGGAAGTCCTGTTGCATGTTTTCTTTTCGTAAGTTGTGACATCTGCAACTGAGGTGTACTCTGTCCTGATATTTACAATGTTAATGACTTATGCCTACCAGACACTTTAAAAATGTAAAGCAAATTTTAAACTTTGATCCTTGTCAGCAAAAACAAAATGACAGATGTATGGTTCTAAATGTTGCCCAAGGTTAAGTATATTACAAGTGCATGGTGGCATAAAGTTCAAATCACCACTTCAGAATAGAGTTCTTCCATAAAAGTATCTAGTTTAAACCAATAGTTTTAACGCGGATATATATACATACATACATAAATATATAGACATATATATATATATGTATTATACTTCATATTGTCTAACAATTCTATTTCAATTATCTACTCCGACTTCATATACTATTGAGTTTTAAAGTTCGAAGCCTTTAATTATACTGCCTTCAAGTAAACAATCTATGACTTTTTGAAGAAAGTTTCACATGCACTGTTATATTACATATTATCTTATAAAATTAACATATTTTCCCAACAAACAAGAATTGGTTGGAAATTCAGATTTGAGCTGCATACAAAAATATTTTAATTCCAGCGAAATAAACTTGCAACCATTTTGTCAAAAACATATCCGAAATGAGAATCTTTTCACAATGCATGTTATGACTATTGACCTCCACCACCTGACCAGCCATAAAAGTCAATCTAAATTTCTTAATTTATGCATATAAACATTCAGTTTTTACCGTGGTCTTGCCTGTATTTTACACCTTTGTTCTTCATTTGAAATATAAAATGGACAAATAGCCACTGGCTGCGACGTACCAAATTTCTATATGAGGAAAACAATTTACAAGATACACAGGGCCAATTCCTTCAACTGAAAAATAATGCAGTAAAAAGATATATTAGAAGCCCTACAAAAACAAAACAAAACAAAAACAAGAGCGCTGTGTGAACGGCGTATACTCAGCTAACATAGATATTATTATAAACATATTTATTTTCTCTGGATTGCCTAATAGTATACAGAGACTAATCTGGAGGCTCTCCAGTACATAAAAGGACGCACAGGAATATATAGAATACACACTGGACGAGAACAGCAGACTAAATTCACAGCTTGCACAGGAATAATACAATTGATGCCAAATAATGGAGACTTATAATTAGATCGTATACCAAATCCGTAAATAAAACGTCTAGATTCTGATATGATATGTCTGAACAGCCTCAAAGATAAATACATTATCGGTGTCTGGCAAACCCTCACTACCTTTCAACACAATATTTAGTAAAATATCACTCAGCTGACCAAGACATTGTGTAACAAGATGACTGTTGCTGGACGATGTTGGCAGACTAATTTTTTATAAAAACCTTTCGACATATATATCTCAAGTGTCTCGAGAATATACAGCCCAGAAACAAACACTAAATTATAGACTCATTCTGATTTAATAGTCCATACTTTATTAGTTTTTACAACAATATACACTCAAAGATTGAGTAACGTAGTTTTATAACCACCATCCAGTGACTTTGAGATGCCGACCTTTACGAGGATTGAGTAGCGCGGACCCTCTTCGTTTGATCCTCTCTTCTATTATTTAACATCATGCTGATTTGACATTTCAATTAGAGTAGTTTATTGCTTCTCTGTCAATCGATATTCGCTTTAAACTTTTCGACTCGATTTAGTTTGACAGAGTTGTGGCTGGGCTTGTTTCTGGACGGACGTGTGTCAACTTTGCTGTGACTACTGTAATAAATATACCACTATACAATAAATTCTCGGTCTCCTAGCAAGTCCCACCTGGGAGAACAAAAAAGGGGACATTGTTACAATTCATCACACTTGTGGCTCTGTGAATTTGGGATAGGATCAAGGTCACCCATGTACTGAGTAAGTCAGACCTTCATGGAAGAACACTGACACGTGCAATATCAAGGTTCCAGTTCAAGTTACTGTGAGGAGTAAAATTGATGTATGTTGCACTGTTACCCCAGAAATGAGGTCAAAGTCACTCGTGCATTGTTAGCATGATCTTCATAGAGTAACATTACCATGTGCAACATCAAGATTCTGACTCAAAATAAATCACAAGTTATCAAGTAGACTGTAACTTTCATGTCCGTTGTTCTGTGACCTTGGGAATGGAGTTAAGGTTCAACAATCACTAGAGCATGACCACTTGCACAAAATACGTAGACACTTATTAAAGGTACATCCCTACCAAGTTTGACACAAACCTGGCAAAAATTATTTAAGAAAATCACAAAAAAATAAAAAAATCAATCGATGATGACCATTCAAACAAAATTGGTAGAGACTTAAGCAAGGTACATTGCCACTAAGTTTAAAGTCAATCTGACAGAGTTCCAGGGATCCCTAACAGTGATACCTAGTGAACAACATTGTTTGACCCTTCCACAAGGAACATATCCACTAAGTTTCAGCTTAATCTGAGTTACGGCTCTGCAGAAGAAGTCGAACATAGCAATAACAGACAAAAAATCATAAAAAAATAAATAATAAAAAAATTGCAGCACCACCTGGTGAACAAATTCAGAACTAGGGAGTCCCTAGGAGTGTTCTTGTGTGATATCAAAGCAATTGGGTAAGCGGTTTCAGAGAGCAAGATTTTTTTAAGATTTGCCCCAAAAAAAGAACAAAGAAATTCATTAAAAAAATACAATAATCATTAGAGCATTACCATTTGAACAAACTTTGTAGAGACTCACCCAAGGTACATTCCCACCAAATTTGAAGTGAATCTGGCTCACGGTTTTGGAGAAGTCGAAAATGCGAATTTTCTACGGACGGACGACGGACCATCATATAAGCTCATGTGACTTGACAAGTCAGCTGAGCTTAAAAAATCCCCGATACGCTCCGGATTGGAATTAAGAGACCAACCTGCCAGTCCCTGAAATCAAGGAAGTGAGATTGGATTTTTAATTATGGGTGTTTCCTAACACGTACATCAATCTTGATTCGGGCTTATTTATACACTTCACTCAAGTTCATGGAAATTGAAACGACTAACAAGAATATCAATTTTAAATGACTGATATTGTATTAAATCTGACCGCACAAAATTACATGTTATGTACGTAACATGAAGTTCGCATTGATCAGGCTTATTATTATTATTTTTTTTTTCGTTGACAACTAAAAATATACTACAGGAATGCCATTATCCAATGACCCTTTCCGTCAACAACCAAAGCAAGGAAAAATATCAGTCTCTTTAAAAATAAAATAAGCCCGGTATAACTTGAAGTGTCCTTTCAACTGCGCGGTGTCCTCTGAAATGAAGAGTCAGGAATGCTGACTATCCAACCAGGTATTGTATTATCCGAAAATTTCAATCAGTAGTACGGGAGGCGTTCATACCATCTAATGGGATGCCGCGAAGCTTCCACCCACCCACCCCCTTGCCGACCCCATGGGCGGCAACTTTGACCCCCAACGCGGTCCCCACCCCCTGCCGAAGAGGGGGTAAACGCCCCCACACCTCCAGCCCCCTCCCCGGCCGGCACGTGACTATTCTTAAAGGCTCAAGATATTTCGAATTTGAGTCGTGCCTGCCCACTACAAGAATCTGACGGACTGCCAAAATTGATCCCAATCGTTTCGAAAGGCTGCCATTGGAAACCACCAAGCCTAAACAAATAGATTCTCTCCTCATTAATAGTTTAAACCTGACTATTATGTAATGTTTACTTTATGAATCTGCGGAATAACGTAACGGTGCTCAGCTCTGTAGAATGTAAACTGTTCACAGCTCGATAATAAACGAATTTTACACTTTCTTACGCAAGGGAAAAGAATATTTCAGCTCAAACCTCCAAATCTCAATCTGCTGTTTCATATCAAATTTCCCTACCACATTTGCATTTTACCTCTAACACAAGATACCGTCACACCTGCATTACATATACATATATTTTCCTTGTGGAAACCATTTTTTAAATAATTCCATCACCCTTGTGGCGTTGTTTCTGAGTAAGCTAGACAGTTTAAAATATTCATAATTCACCTGTGTCATATCCGGCGTTGTGAATATGGTCCCCGCTTACTTCAACAGTCCAGAAAGCACAGCGTCCTAGTTGATAGATCCGTGCGGAACTGCCTGTGTACAATTTTGAATCTGAAAACTATTGTTCCATTAAAAGTAGCAATTTGCACAATATTTTTGTGAGAATGCGCCAAAAAATGAGCTGAGACATTGGGTCGTCACGCAAACGCGTAAATCTTATTCCAAAATGCGCATCAAAGTACGAGGCTTTATGCTGGATCCTAACAATGTGAGTTGGCCTATAGAATCTACAGTTGCATGGATTGTAATAGAAGTCAGTTATGCTACCATGTCACAGATTAGGCGTATATACTTCCGACCCTTTCGTGTGGTGGAGGAAAGCCGCAAGACTCAACTTAGAGGAAACGCCACAGTCAGATTGGTTGGAAATCTCGCCACTTGACCCACTTGAGCACCGCACAACAACATTGATATATGGAGAAGGGTCAAGATGAGCCTGTGCCGAGCTTTTCTTGCATGTTATATTCATTTATGGACAAGGCCGCGATAACGAGATGACGGCATGAATTTTTCACTATAGCATATAGCCTGTTTTGAAACAAATTTCCACTTTGGGAAACAAACAAAACAAAACAAAACAAAGCGAAAAAGTAAAATACAAATATATAAAAATGAAGAAAAAAAAAAACACTTCTACTTCGAAGGTCTTAAACACAACGCTCAATACATGCAGTAATAAACAAAAGAGACGTTAAAAGTAAGCTTGTGTTTTCATCTTGAGCTCTAAATGAGTTCTTGTAATTATAACTATGCAAGATGGCGGCCTGAGTGCCAGGATTCCGACTTTATCGAAACTGAATGATGTTGAATGATTTACATAGTCTTTAAACAAGCTGTGAAATCACTTTTTTGGACTGACATAAACGTTACGCCACAAAGTCAAATTAATGTGATCCATCTGTTCAAACTTTCGTGGTCTTTTGAAGAAAAGTATTTCGCTTTTACAAAATCTTCAGTTGCTATACGTTTTCAATTTTAAATTATTCTTTCAAATGAGGAGGAGAAGGAGGAGGAGGAGGAGGAGGAGGAGGAGGAGGAGGAGAAGGAGGAGGAGATGGAGAAGGAGAAGGAGGAGGAGAAGAAGAAGAAGAAGAAGAAGAAGAAGAAGAAGAAGAAGAAGAAGAAGAAGAAGAAGAAGAAGAAGAAGAAGAAGAAGAAGAAGAAGAAGAAGAAGAAGAAGAAGAAGAAGAAGAAGAAGAAGAAGAAGAAGAAGAAGAAGAAGAAGAAGAAGAAGAAGAAGACAGTATGATTGATATGAGTAAAAAAATATCAAAACAATTTCTGGAGGTATCCAAAGGCAAGAATGCTGGAAGCCTATCATGAATTATTTCCTGGTTACCTTTACCATATAGAGGCAGAGACACATCCATGCATTATCATGCATATATCATACATATATGATTATCTGAAAAATCACCTAAACATTGTGAACATTGCCTGTATTACTGCATTGACCGGGTACCAGGCCCCAACATAACCCCTCATCGGCTACAAGGATACGAAAAGTTGTACCCATGCAGGGAAGCGGAAATGTTAGGTTTCTAACATAAAGTTTCATTTTCCGAATTCAGATTCCATACATGATTTCTTGTTTTCGAAATTTGACAGCCTACTGAATGATTGCTTCTTTTTTCACACAATTTCCGCGGGAATTAAATGTTCATAATTATGCGACGATATCAGTTTTGTGTCCTTTATGTCATAATAATAATAACACTCAGACTCACAAAGGAACAGTGTAGTGTAACCTTTTCGGTAGGTCTTGTGTGAAAATTCTCTCGTTGTGTTGTGTATAGTGGAAAATAATCCAAATAAAAGTCGGAAGACGTCCAATTGAGATGATGGTGTTATATTCTTATATTCAAGTTGTTCCTTGTATACAATTTGGCCGAAGCCGCGTACTTCCAACCAACATGTATCTTAGACAAATGACCGCCCAGCTCTGGCGTGATACCCCTGGATGGAGAAGTTTTGTTGAGAGAAGGGTTGATAGAAAGATGACGCGTAAAGGAATGCTTGACGTAAAAATATAATAAAACAATTAAAAGAGCAGATCTTAGGTAAGGTTTTACCAAATAAGGTTCGGAAAAAGTTCTTGCCCAAATCTAGAAGTCAGACCATCTTACTAGGTGTTAAAAATGACCAAAAGTGGGTTTCTACAGTACAGCGGGGATGTTAAGATGTTCATATATTTTCGGGTGGGTTCTGTACAAGAATCTTATAAGGGGTGTTAAGAGAGAAATAAAGAACTGAGGTGGGTATCACGCAGAGCTTACAATACATACACTTATACATCTTAAAATAAAGAAAAATTAAAATGAAAAATTGCCTGGGAAGCATACTTTGTTACAGTAGCGATACCCTTGAAAGGAAGTATGGAAATAGACTTTACTTCACAGGGGCAATTAGCAGAATTGTTCTCATTATATTCTGGTCGATCCGAGCCCATTCGTACTGACCGGCTAAGTCACTGGCCACCGAAAATACTGATAAGGGCTAATCAGTATTATCGGTGGACAGTGACTTTGGCGGTCAGTATGAAAGGGTTTGTATCGACCAGAATATGATGACAACCATTCGTTTGGTTACTCCTGTGGATATAACAGCTATTTTCACGTGAATTGCTGTATTGTATTTGTGTCTTTTTGCCCAGAACCACTTCCTAGTAGTCAATATCCTATTCCGCAGTTCGAACTCTTTACTCTCCATAAGCTAACCTGTCCCTGTCTAACCTGTATATATATGGAATTACTATTGTCTATATTGCACACGTTCCTCTGTAAAATTTGGACATAGGCTGTATCAGCCCAAATAAATTAAAGGGTCTTCAGCGGGTAACTACTCAACATGTTTCGGAGCCTTTTACCCGTACACGTCTCTCTGAGTAGCGGCTCCTTGCCTAAGCTAAATATTCAGCAAAGACAACCCACATAATAATGAATAAATATGAACGTGGCAATTGATGAATTAGCTAAATATGTGAAGTTTTGCTTGTAAATGCAGAGCTTCATATCAAAGAAGAATACCTGTCAAACAAACCATAATTACCAAATTTTCATAGTACAGGTTCAGATAAGAACAATTTGACTTACCCCTGAACCAAAATGTACCCTTTCTAGCTGGACAGCTTTTCCTAGTTAAACCATCCGCCAATGTTTAACTGAAGTGGAAACAAGCTGGGGCATTATATTCAGTCCCAGTGATTGTAAAATAAACAGTTGCAGCTAGACCACCTGTACAAACCAAGGAAAATCCTACCAGGTATGATTAGTTTATTTTATTGCTCATAAATCAACATTTTAATAAAATTGTTATTAAAGTAGGTTTGGGAGTTCTGTCATAAACTTTCTATATACAGGCTCAGCAACTATGTAATACAATAACTAGGGTACCCAGGATTAGCTTGTGCTCGACGTGGGTACCCGGGTACAAAAATTACTACCAAGTCAATGCATTAGTCTCTTTTAAATCAAATGGGTCAAGAAGCAGCTATCAGATTTTACTGAAGACCAGACAGAAAGCCACGTAAGAATATTGTGCAGACATCCAAATGTCCCAAATTGGATTGGACGACTTAGTTGGGGGTGCCTCTAATCACCGAAAGACTCGCAGGACACCACCCAGCTAGCACATAACATTTAAAAAACATTTTGTGCAGAAAAATTATTAAAGCATAAAAGTGTATGGTTTTAATAACATCAGAAAAATATCGATCACAAATGTTATAGAAGTTTGTTTTTATAATATTGGGGAAATGTTTGAAAACATTATTATTATGTAATAACGATATGAAGTCAAATAAAATTTCTGTAAAACGTTGAAAAAATAATACTAACGTCATACAGTTTAATGTTGTGACACCATTTGGCCACAATTGTTATATGAAAGTAATGTCATTTTGCTGCTCGGGGACGGACACCGTAAGACCCCAGAGAAAATAATAATAATGATAATAATAATAATAATAATAATAATAATAATAATAATAATAATAATAATAATAATAATAATAATAATAATAATAATAATAATAATAATAATAATAATAATAATAATAATAATAATAATAATTGTATTTTATGTGTAGCCGTAAAACCTATAATAGGCCTCTTAAATGTTTATTTCTCATACTTCCTGTATAATTTTTTAATCCCAGGGACAGAGTTTGGACAGGCATTGGGTAGCGCCCAGGTGTGCACGTGTCTCATTTTCAATCTGTCGCCTTTTCTGTTTGCTTTACATATCCACTATATAGAGGAATACCTCCTCAACAATGGTACCCCCCCCCATTATGATGATGATGATGATA